>JAHFWJ010000385.1:1214398-1821597 GCA_028555115.1 Himalopsyche japonica
TATATTAAATTTATTAATTGAATTTTGATAAACGTGAGTTTACGTAATTTTATAATACAGAAGTTATTTCAGATAAGTTCCTCGATAATCATAATGACAATTCTTGTAAAATGCAAGTTTTGTTATAACTTTAGAGTCCACAGCGGTTATGTGAATATTTTTTAGGAAGTCCTTATATAGTTATACAGTTAAACCTCGATTTAACAACGCATGTGTTACAACAAGTCATTTATTCTATCTTCACCAGCAATAAGTTGCTGTTTACAGTCAGATATAGTGTTTCAATACAAACTTTTGCAATTAGGCGAAAGCTATTTTTTCCTTTTGGCAACATATTGATTTTTGTACATCTAATAGCGAGTTGTAACTATTTCACAATTTTTATTATGTAGAACACATGGCCTCTTAATAAAGCTGCTTAACGGAAGTTTTTCTACGAGAACTGCTTGCTACTCCATAGCTCACGTGACTATTATTTTTTTCGAGGACAATAGGGATAGAAAAGATAGGGCTAGGGCAGGGCTAGCGATTAGCTTATCGCTCTCGCTACGCCATGAACTTTCAGGAACGAAAAAGTAGGAGAAAATTATTAAACATCACTAAAACAAATGCCCTCGTACAGAAATCGAAGAAAAATGCTGTTTATCTGTGACTTCCAAGGGTTGATGGGCTTAAAAAACAATACCAAATGTTTGTAAAAGTATCTAATAAATTTGATGGTTTTCAGTCACTCATAAAAGCTGATTGGGCCAGTGGTTGAGCATCGCTGGTTTGAGCTTTCTTATATTTGAAATGTCAACTATCTATGTGATAAATGAAATTCTGCAAACAAATTTTTCTCAAGGAAAAAAAACTATTCAATACATTAGTGTATAATATTTGAACAGTGAAGATGAACTCGAAAATATTATTTGATTTAAAAAAATGTATAATTTTAAAATTGCATGTATATTTCTTCAGATATACACACTTTTAATATTAAACTAGTACATGTGCAAATAATTACTTACGTAAAAGTAAATCTTTAATTCGCAGTTGGTAGCAGGAGCATTAATAGTTAACATATGTTATAAAATAGCAGAATTCACTACATTTATTGAATATTTGTGATTTTTCCTTCCGGTTACTAGTTTATGAATTTCAAAATAATTACGATGAAAAATGCGCTGTTTTCGGGTATTACGAACATGTCACGTAAAATCCAATTATCACATTTTTGTGTCCAAAGTTCACCCTCGGGCGCAATTTAAAAGTTTTTAATAGCTTTTTTGCCAGCAGGATCAACAGGGTAACACCACCTCCAACAGAGACTTCCTGTAAATCGCTCGGTAAAAATGTAGAAACCTCCGTAATTACGTTTAAATGCATGCTATAAGATTTCTGTGCTCCCTTCTTCCCATTATCGAGCTACGTACAAAATATGTAGAAGCCTTGAATTTTATGAATTAAAAAAACTAATTGAAGCGTAAATATTCGAATATTCAAAATCAAATGTTAATTTTTGAAATTTCGAATATCTAATTACATTTTTTATTATGATTTTTTTTCGGATCGGTCGGCGTTAACCTAAGACGTTTTCAAAACTATTGTATTATGCTCTTACTTAGTATGGTAGTTTACACTACTAGTGGCAAAACTATGGAGTTCATGCCATTTCTCTTTCCATTTTTTTTATTCAGTTTTTCTATTTTACAACTCTACTATTTCATTTATTTACTAAGCATGATTTATTACTTAATTTGATTAACTTTTATAGTAATACATTTATTATGCAAAAATCGTGTTTCGCCTTTGGGTATCTTCAGGCATTCCAGTGAACATGTGAATCAGAACTAACGTATTTTTATATTAACCAAAAAATAAACTGTTAAAAATGAATAAATTAATATTCAAAATAAACTCAATTGTCTTATAAAATCATTTTTTTTATGACAAACTTTACATGGACTATTTTGGGGAAAAAATAATAATAATGTGTACGTCCACGTAATGTGTACATTCAGTAATCAGAATTACATTTCTTTTAAGGCATTAACCGTCACTTCTTGACGGAAAGGCATAATATTTTTAATATGTCAGTTCTATTGCATCTGTGAGATAGAATGCCTGAATATAATGAAAGGCGAAACACGATTTTTGCATGAGTGATAAAACGTATGTATAAGTACACAATTCAACAAATTAAAATGAACTCACATATTTGAATTACTGCTTAACTGTTTCAAAGAATTTCTAAGGTAGTTATACGAAATCGTGTATGACAGCTTGTTATATTATGTCGCCCTACTATTGTATAATATAATCAAAAACTCGTTCATTGTGTAATAGAGTTAACAAGCTCTCTGAATGAATGCGGGTGCTATTAACAATTACATTGTCTAAAGCTCTACCCTCTAATGAATTATATTTCACTGTTTACAAGCACACAATTAATCCATTTTATCAGGAAATTTTAAAATACACAGAAGCTAATTATTAGAGTCAACTTAAATAATACTTTTAATGTTCAGCTTAATCTCCCCAATTCCATCATTTTACAATCATTTCGTAAGATCAGTTCAATGAGACGACAACCTCGTAAATTAAATTCTCATATTAGGTCACCTGATGTTTAATTCCCACCGCTACCCTCCAATTAAAAATAAGTAGGTATTGCTAAGTCTAAAATTACCCAATTGCATTTTAATGATAACTGATTATTATTTGTTGTAGAATCCTTTCATGAACGACTCATTATCAGTATTTAGCGTTAATACAATTTATCACAGGCAATTGAATGTTATTATATTATTATTAAATCAATAGTATTAAAAGTTATTTCAGTTGTTTATTTGAATATTATCCTTAGTTAGTCTATGTTTTCCATTGTGCTTAACCCCTTTGGTATATAACCGATGCTAACTGTTTATTGTGTGTCAGTTTTGTTGCATCTGTGTGACAGAATGCCTGAAGATGCCAAATGGAAAACCCCGGGTCGATATCATAAAATATAAAAATAGTGACATTTTTACAATAATTAACATTGCAAGCATTATCAAGTGATCATATTGTTAATTTAGTTAACATTGAGCGAAACCCGCACTGGTCATAATCTGATACAATGTGGTAGTAGAACTATGCAAATCGCGTTATTTTATTTATTTAAATAAAATGCTTTTCCATCCCTAAGTGGACGGAAGTTCTCCCCTAACTGTCACTTCATCTTAAATATATATTTTAATATTTTTGGTACAATGTTTGTACTAGCGATTATCTTCAACGAAAGAGATTATTGAAGAAAAAAATATTATGTGGCCACTCACGTCAGAACAAAATCATTACAAATAAAAAACAGCATTACAAATCATTGCTTATTTTTCATTATATCTGGCAACATTAAACGACGTAAGTATGCGCTCGCACAGGTGATAGCGTTTGCGATGATTGATGGACTCGATTTCATCAGCGATTTTTTGAGCTGAAATGTGTGCATATTTATGCATGACTAAAATATAATTATTTATTAAAAATTGTGATTTTTTTGTAAACATAAATTAGAACAGTTGAATAGAGACATGAAAGCCTTTTTTGCCCCCCTGCCTAGTCTCAAATATTATTTTTTCGAATCATCATCATCATCAGCCGGGGTCGATCCACTGCTGGATGAAGGCCTCCCCCTGCTTTTTTTTTTTTTAGAATAAAATATTGATATTTTTTTGATAAATACTACTGAATTATATTTAATAAATTTACTTCATCTATTTTCCCCCGAGGAAACGATAATTTACCAATTTGCGAACTTCCTCTATCGAAGAAATTCTCGGCCCATATTTATTCGATTAGTGGTGTCCCTTACTCGATTTATAAAAATTAATTGAGCAAACAGTTAATAAAGGTTGTTATTGATCGTGCTATTTTCTCCGAGATTGGTTTTCAGCTGCATTTCCACCATCTTGTTTACACTGCTCGAGTAAATTTCTTTTTAACATTTTTTTAATCAAATCAATTAATTTTCATCGTTCATCGAATGTCTTTGTTGTATCAAAGCTTATCATTTTTTGAATGATTTAATTTATTATTAAAACAAAGAAGAATATTATAAGATAATAGATATAATATATAAAAAATATTGTTTGTCATTATAATTGGATAAACTAAAACTACACTAACTCCAACATTGACCAAAAACAGAACTCCGACATATTAACAAACTTTATTTTTGTCAGGTTTTTTTCCTACCTTTCCTATTAATATACACTCAATTAAAAAACTACCAAGCAATTAGACTAATTGCACATTGAGTTATTCTTTAAAATCGTCTAATCGAAAAAGATGTCGCTATTTTTTCACGACTTTGCATTCAACTTCACTGCCCTATTTTGTATAATTATCTTGAGTCATTCTATCACACTGAACGTACAGCACTGACATATTTAATCAAGCATCTTCAGACGATGTTATAAATATAAAAAGGTTCACATAATGGATAGTTAAATTGCTCGTTTAATAAAGGTGATGGTAACAAAATGTATACATTTTTGCGTATGTTATAATTAATTTTATTTATGCCAAAATATATATTTTATACTGCTCACAAAATAATCAAATCATACCTCAGTTCGGCAGGTAACTGTATACCCGTGTTAAACTCCCAAGCTTCTTCAAACTTGATTAACTCTTTTAAAGTCGTAATGAAATAAGTATGCCCCCGCAACGACAGGTTGGTGGCAAGCGATGTCTCGTCTCGTTATATGATCCCTTTAATAACCCCACTTGACAAAGTTGAAGATGAGTCGATCACCCAAGGCAAGATTCAAAACAATGCGTCTGGGCGGGATTAACTCTTTGAGTCTTCCGCTTGCAGTTTGCAAGTGCCGCCCTCGAGCACCGAGTGCTGAACTGCCTCATTCACCGCCCAGGTAAAAAATACCTTTCGTAGATCAGTCCACTCGATGATGTTTCACTTGAACTAATGAAAGTCATTCATGATAAGGATCATTTTTTACAACTTAATAGAATTGAAAATACTTTTATTTCATTTTTGAATTTTTGCAACTTTTTACGATTCCATATGTCTTGTCACAAACGACCCGGGTTTCGCCCTTCGGCATCTTCAGGTATTCCATCGCACGGATGCAACAGAACTGACGTTATTACGTCGTTTGTGGCAAGACATATGGAATCGTACAAAGTTGCAAAAATTCAAATTTAATATTTAAGTTCCATCAAGCACCTTCAGTCGATAATATAAAATATATAAAGATAAAAGTAATAAACTATTATTTCAATTGTTTTATTAATAAGTGAGACTCACGTTCAACATTAGGGTTCTTTGACGGTTTTCAGTGTCACTTTTTGATAGAAATGCATGATATTTTAAATAATTAAAGCACATTTTAATACTATTCATACAATATATTTCATGATCAGGAACGGTTTTGCTCATCGTGCCGCATTTGTATCAGTATCAATTGATAATGCTCGCAATAAACGAAACCGGTCCTGATCATAAAATCTATTGTAAAAATAGTACTAAAAGTGCGTTTTTATTATTCGTCATCCAACTAAATGTATAAATACAAAAATAATAATATCAAAGTAAAAATATCATTTAAAGATTGTTAGGAAAAATCCGGCAAGTTCTTAAAATTAGTTTGAAAATTTTAAATATTTTCAAATTTCTATCAATTATTTTAAAGTAATAAATTAAGCATTTGAAAATGCTCGCAATAAACGAACCAAGTCCTAATCCTAATAGAAACTCTTATAAATATTAGTAAAAATTGTGTTTTATTATTTGATTATAATGTCTTTCTACCAACAAGAGACATGAAACACTCAATTAAAAGTGGTAAATAATCGATTCATTGTTTACTTTAGTTGTAAATAGTCCTAAGATACAATTAAAATGAAGATGATTGTCAAAAAAATGATAATCATCTAACATGTAGAAAAACACGTATATCAAATTTGAATATGAATCAAAAATTAGCTTCTACAAAATTACAGCTAAATTCATCGAAAACACAAATATATCATTGAAATAAATCGCCAAATCCCTCATAGAAAACATCGTATCGCATAATAAAAACAGCAAATTGTATTTTCCTTCTGCAAACTTTCAATAACTAACTGTGATTTTCACGACGTCAATGTCGAGGCGTCCTTTCTTTGTTTCGGCATCCCTTCGAAATCACCCCGCAAGGAAAAGCTTCTCTATCCATGAAAAGCTACTGCCACAGCGCCGGTCTGTTTGTAAAAGAGGGGGTGGATTAGTGTTTTTCACGGCATACTTGTTTTCAGATGTGTTGTTTGCAAGAAACTACCCTACTATGTACATACATACAGCGTACGTGGAAAAATGTAGAAGTTTCTATTATGAATGTATATATGGAACGAATTGGTGTAGGGCAGAAGTTCTCAAACTTATTGACAAAGGAAACCAAATAGAAAATTTTTATTGTTGATATCATAAATCTATAGAATAGCCACAATATCATAAATCTATAGAATATCAAAACATAACAAAAACGTAATGTTATTTCACGGTGAAAAAATAGCAATGTATTTTAGTTCTACAAAATTATCTTTAACAAATATAGTTGATAGCTATTTCGGCTCACGCCATCGTCAGAACTATAGATAGAAAATAGTTCTGACGATGGCGTGAGCCGAAATAGCTATCAACAATATGTGTTAAAAATAATTTTGTAGAACTAAAATACATTGCTATTTTTTCACCGTGTTATAATGGAGTTCTACCAAGTGAATGCCAATTCAATCAATGTAATGTTATTTATTATTTCTACAACTATATATTTTTTTAGATATCGACCGGTTTTGTTCTCCGCGAGAATTATCAAGTAATACAAATTATTAGATTGTAAATATGTCTTTGTTTTTTATCCTTGCTAATGAGTATTTCAAAATCATTTTTGAACTAATAGACCTTTAACTGATTTTAAGAAATCCTTAACATTTTATTCATTAACAATTTCAATTCATTTATATATAAGGACATACATTGTATGTTTACGTTTGGTTTTGAATCTCAAGTAACTTTAACTCAGAATTTTCTAGAAATAGCATTATTCTAATCTGACTGGTCGTGATCCTAAAAATATGAAATTGTGATAATGGTACAAAGCATAGTGATTTTATTAATTTACTGATTGAATTGGCATTCACTTGGTAGAACTCCATTATAATACGGTGAAAAAATAGCAATGTATTTTAGTTCTACAAAATTATTTTTGACACTAAATTTTCAAAATTCTAAATGAAAAAATAGGTGTCTATGACAATTAGCTTATATGTGGGACGGAAGTGATCCTTCTGTTATGTTAGTTTGTTCGTTAAGAATCTTTTGTGATAATTGGTGTCTATAGATTTCCAGCTGTTCCAAAGCCGTCATTCTCCGACACTTACTACAAAGATGCAAACATTTAGGGGCTGAGTTTGAATTAATATTATGTGATTCATTAATAACGTGATTAGCGAATTGTGAATCTGTTTTTTTACTGTTGAATGATCTTACATGATGAATGATTTTATTAATTATATATAATGCCTTTGTATCAAGAAGTGACAGTCAACGCATTAAAAGTAAATTTCTTTGAACTGTTTCTGTATTTTTTGTTCATAATAATGAAAAATTTTCAAATTTGTGATTAAAGTGTTTCCATATCATTGCCACTTGTTCGGTTTCTCATAATGCTAGTCATATGTTTCATAATTGAAAATAATTGTTCACATAAAGACAAAATAGAAGATTGAATTTTATTCCTCTGGTCGTACTATAATTTAAGCTATACAAGTGTTAAATATTCATTGTAAATTTCATAGAATATCTTGTATCATCTGTGAATTAGACAAAAATTCCACAACAAAGATCTACATGCTGCTCGCGACACGTAGTTTATCGACCCCTGGTGTAGGGAAAAATACATCGCTGTAAGCATTGAGGCTTTGTTTACGACGATTGGATATTATTTTTCTTCTTGGAACTTTCATCATTGCTATTGATAATGAAATAATTCCTGTTTATGAGGGAACTTATTGATACAGATTCTCATTCATTTTAGTTACATAATATATTTTAGTAAATGGTAATATTGGCAACTGTTCGTTGGGTTAAACCTACTTACAGAGGTAGTGTAATTATTAAGTTATTATAATTTCAAATATCAAAAGTTGTTGGATAACATAACGAAACTATGTTTAAATTAGTTATACAATTTATGATACCGACTGAAGATGTTTGATGAAATTTCAATATCAAATTTGAATTGTTGAAACTCTGTACACTCACGACTCGGGTTTCGCTTTTTCGCTTTTCAGGCATCTATCACACAAATGCAAAAGAACTTACACACCATAAACAGTTACCATCGGTTATATAAAAAAGTAGCTAATCTCAAAGGAAAAAAAACAAAAACCGTAAAGCAAGGATCCAAATAATTAAATTAAATAAATTTTAATAATTTTGATTTAATAATAATAACACTCAATTGCCTGTGATAAGCTTTATTAACGCTAAATACTGTTAATGATTCTCTCATGAAAGGATTCAAAAGCAAATAATAATCAAAATCTATTAAAATGCAATTGGATAAATTTAGACTTAGAAATGCCTACTTATTTCAGTTGACAAGTAACGGTTAGAATAAAGCATCAGGTGACGTAATATTGGAATTTAATTTATGAGGTTGTGACTCATTGAACGCTTCTCACGTAAAAGAGATACCGAAAGGCGAATCCTGGGTTGTTAGTGATAAAACATGTGAAATTTTACAAACTTTCAATAATTCAAATTTAAACATAAATCATTTCAATTCTACAGATTAATTGTATTAATAACGACCTGGCATGTATTTTAGTTCTACAGTATTATTAATTTATATAGTTGATAGCTTTCTCGGATTGCGGTATATTCTGATGATTTCCGATAGTTCGAATGAGGGCTTAAGCCAAAATAGCTATACACTTTATAAAATTCTATACAACTAAAATACATTGCTATTTTTCACTGTGATATAAACGGCATTCTATCGCACGGATGTTATAAAACTAAAAGACAACAAATAAATGTTATGTGACAAAACGTTAGGAAATTTACAAAGTTTCATGAATTCAAATTTGATATCGAAAGTACGCCAAGCACCCTCAGTCAATATCATAAAGTAATGCATTAAATAATTAGCATTGTCAACAGGCAGCATAAATTTTAAATAAATTGAAAAAAATATTTGTCAGAGACGTCCAATTGTATATAACATATATGTTATAACAAGGTTTTACTTATGCGAATGTATGGATTGTGCAAACGCATAAAACAATGGTGATGACGAGAAAATTTTCATTTAAACAACGACTTAATCAACTACACATAGAAAGACAATACAAATAATGATGGAATGGAAAAATACGTATACAATATTTTATTCTCTATTTAACAACCTTAATACGGTGCGTATTCTTTACGAAAGGGTCAATTCCACTACATACACGTTCCTCAATTTTGTTATTTCGAAAGAAAACCTTTTATATGAGTATTTTATTACGATACATATTCTTGGAAATAGTGTGGCAATGATAAATAAAAAAAGACCTTACCTTGCCGTTTTTTTTGTGTACGAGCAGAAAGGTGTTAGTAGCTATCTAGTACTGGTATGTAACTGCTAACGAATTCTTCTTGTTAGCACTTTCGTTCTATTGAAACCTTTTGCGAGGACTCTTTTGCGTGAAAGCAATACGAACTGCGAGTCCAACATTTTTCTAGACTTATACAGGTCCGAATCATACATTTTCTTTTCAAATATACTATATCGTTGCTATTTTTAAATAAATACAAATATTATTAAAATCAGGACCGGTTCTGCTCATTGTGAGCATTATCAACTGACCAAGAGTATTGTAAAATAATTTATTCAATGCCGTTTATCTTCGTTCTGCTTATCGCCAATAATAATTTCATAATTATTATCTCTTGATAAATTTTAATCTGTATTTTTATTTTTGAACTATTTTACTTAATTTAAATATGTATTGTATTTTATTATATTGTTATACCTGTAAATTATTTTCTTATTTCTTCGATTTTTGGTTTCCTATATTTGGTAACTTTTAAATTAATTTTTGTTAAACTTTTGCATAGCTAAAGCCGAGATAGTTGTCAACTATAATCCTTATAAATTATGTACAACTAAACTGTATTGCTTTTTTTCACCTATTATAATGGAGTTCTTTGAAGTAAATGCCAATTTAATCAATAAAATATAATATATTTTGTTATCAGTTGTCGTTGGTCACTTTTATGTGAAAACTCTCACTTGTTTGTGGAAATACTTTGTATTTATATAAATAAAACACAAGTCTTTTTATCTGCATTTTATTATCTCATTTACACTACAATAATCAGAACTGATTTCCATTACGAAAAAAAAACAACTTATTGTGTTATTAACTTTTTTTAATATGATTTGAAATATTTGTCAAAAATGTGCATCCCTGATTACTTACCTAATCAAAATGACAAACAAACGCAATTTTACATTTACTCTCGAGATGATCTTTTTACACTTTCATAGCTTTCATTATTGTTTTTTCATCTTTTATACATCTTTTCTCGCCGCTTCTCTGTGATTCACTCGTATATTTATCATTTGTTTTATTGACTTGGAACGAGTCGGAAAAACACTTTCAGACTTGTTGTAGAGCTCATTTTGTTTCTGTTGGTTGCGATGTTCGCGCTCATACAGAATTAAGTGAATTAATAATTTGAATTTCAACTTTTATCTGCGTTAAATGCACAAGTTTTGCACAAGTTTTGCTTAGCATTTAAATCAGTATAACTTATTGCTTTTCTTCCTTTCAAAGAGTCGCAAGAATTTAATGGAGAAATACCTCATAATGTAAACAGAAATTTTTTATTTTATTTGTGATCGCTTCAGCGGTAGCTTCTTGGAAATCCATTTTTAATATAAATTAAAATAGACAATTTGTTTATTTATTTTGTACGTGACGTGGTTCGTTTATGTGATGGTAACATTTAATCACGTTGATACAATATCTTCAAAGCGAATTTAAGGTACATATATCTGTATATATTTTAGCATCCTGTCCTTCATCAATCAACAGTATAAAGAGTATTAAATATAAAATTTAAATAAAAAACGCAATTATTTTTACTTATGATTATCACAATTTTATATTATCAAGAACAGGATCGGCTTAACTCATCCCTACCATTATCAACTGATGCAACAGAAATTAAAATAAAGCTAATTACACAATTTAAAATTGCTAAAACTTAGTATGATTCGACATGTTCTGTCACTAAAGTGAAATTGATCCCGATCATTAGACAACAAAATATGAAAGTTGTAGTATGTTAATTATTGTTAAAAAGTCAATCTTTTTATAATTTATGATACCGACTGAAAAAGCTTGATGTTATTTCAATATCAAACTTGAATTGCTGTAACTTTGTTTGATTCCACGTGATTTATCACTAACCACCCGGGTTTCGCCTGACAACCTCTTCAGGTATTATATCACACGGATGCAACAGAACTGACACACAATAGACTGTTAGCATCGGTTAAATACAAATAGAATTATTAAAAAAGAAAAACACAGACCCTAAGGCTTGAATCCAAATAAACAACTAAAATAATTTTCTATAATAATATCACTAAATTGCCTGTGATAAGTTTTATTAACGCTAAATACTATTATGAGTCTTTCATTAAAAGATTCTACAACAAACATTAATCAGCTATCATTAAAATGCAATTGGGTAATTTTAGACTTAGAGATATCTACCTATGTCAAGTTGGCGCGCAACGGTAAGAATTAAACATCAGGTAACGTAATATTTGAATTTAATTTATGAGATAACGGATAAAACAAGGGTGGGTTTGGGAGAATGTAGCTTGAATTAAATAATTGACCTGTGCTTATTTCTAAAGTCTGCTAAAAAAATAATTTAGATCTCAAAATACAAAGATCCAAAGGTGAGTCCTGGGTCGTTATTGATGAAACATTTGGAATCGTACAAAGTTTCAACAATTTAAATTTGATGTATTATAAAGACCAATTTTATAAACGCTCATCGTAAGCATTATCGAATGGCGAAACATTTTATTTTATCGAGTTGAGTGACACAAATATGAACAAAAATGTTCGTGAACGGATAGTTCTATAAACTTGACAATCTGAAAGGGTGGTATCACAGCATTATGCGAAGATATTCCTTTGTCGTCACGTATGGCGGCCGGAAGTAAAGTCAGGCGAAGAAACAGGACGAGGTGCTATTACACGCGACAGGAAGTCCCTCGTTTCACCTGTCTGACGATTTGCAGGGTGATAGTGCTGGCTCATGTAGACGGCTGTCACCCCGGGGCTGCTTTTCGCCCCAGACCGTGAACCTTTTGTTTCGACAGATTTATAATTCCTATTGTCAAACCGCCTGGTTAAGAGAGGGATAAAAATAAACAATACAGCTCAATGAAGTGGAACTGGCATTAAAAATGCATTTTCCGATGACTTTGTGGCGCTATTTCGACAACGAATTAAATAGAATGGATTTTTCTATGAAAAATCGATTTCATTTATAGAGCATCGGTTTCCAACTTGGGAGGCGTGGATTTTTGCCAGTGCCTTTGGGTACACAATATATTTTCCCATCTACTATGTTTACACGAATAATTAAGAATTTTTGAATTACATAGTTAGTAGTCTAGTTCTGTCGATGGCGTGAGCCGAAATAGCAATATAATCAACTATATCTTATAAAAATAAATTGTAGAACTAAAATACATTGCTATGTTTTCACCGTGCTATAATTAAATTCTACCAAGTAAATGCCAATTCAATCAATAAACTTTTTGAATCGCTAAAACTTTGTACGATTCCACATGTTTTGTCGCTAATAACTTATCAGCATCTTCTGGTATTCTATCACATAAATGCAACAGAACTGACTGAATTACCGAAGATGCCGAAATGCGAAACTCAGGTACAAAATATGTGAAATAGTATTATATATCGTCTCGCAACCAATTCTAGTAACGAAAATTTTGTATAGATTTTAAATGATATTGCAATAACATCAAATATACGGTAATATATAAAACCTATATGGAAATATAAATCAATTATTCGTTCATCTTGAGCACTGTCGACAATTGATAATGCTTGCGAAACCGATCCTGATAATAATTTTATAAATTTGTGGAAATACGCTACTTTTTTTATTTTTTTTTATTATTTAAATATATTCAAATTGTTGAAACTATGCCAATTTATAGATGCCGAAAAGCGGAAATTTACAATGTTTCAAAATTTCAAATTTCATCAAGCACCTTCAATCGATATCGTTAATTAAAAACTAAAATAAATGAAATTATCCGTGCTGGGATTCAAATCGGTCAGTACCGCAACCAAAGTTCACCAACTTAACCTATTGACGACCGGCTCACATATTTAAACATATCTAATTTATAAATGAAGAAAAAATAATGCTATATTTCCCAGTAGACCGATTTATATTTAGAAAAATATTATTTTTCAACGATTTTTTAATGTTGGAATTGGATTTGTGTTGTTTTACAGCCGTTTTTGCGGAGCGTGATTTTTGTGACCTTATTCCAGCTCTATGCCGATGTCAATTATTTCATGAATAAATTATGATGGGACCGTAACCCTGAAATAGGCTTGTCGTTCACCCTGGCAAGAATAACAGAGAGCGAATAGTCCAATCAAAGGCATATGTACCCTTTGGCCATCTGTGTTCTTTGTTTTAATAATTTCTTTGTATGCCGAATTCATTATGTTGATTCGAGGTTAATCAAGTTAAACCATTTCATTTCGATGTAAATAATCTCAACACGAGGATAACTGGTCAGAATAAATTCTTAATTCTAACGAAATTTATTTAAAATGTGTGCAAATTAATTATAAAACAAAAAAGATTAAACTGATTAATTCAAAAATAACGAGGATCGCCAATGGCATGGTGCAGAAATATCTTTTTAAAATTCGCTTGAAACATAAAACTCACGCCATCGTCAGAACTATGCTTAAACTAACAGTTGCCTATGTATGTATAGCTGTGTAGAAAAGGTACACAATACATCCTCACTCATGTTTTAACGGCCTAGCTCGTTTCTTTCTCGCAATAAAACTAAATTTTTAAACAATTGTAAATGAAACTAAAAAAAGCGGCTATGACAATAAGTTTAGACGTGGCACGGAAATGTCTATTACGGAAGCAAATCAGACCCTTCCCCCCCCGTAGAGCGGTCTAATCAGTGGACTAAATGCTATATTAGTTTGTTCGTTAAGAATAAGAAAATTGTTCATTGAGATATTCTTCAAAATCGTCTAATCGAAAAAGTAGTCGGAGCCACTCGTTTTTCAAGATTCTTACTCCTACTCCGACTCCACCATTCACCAATAATACGACTCTGGACAAAACACTGTGACTCCCGACATCGACACCTCAGCGCTGATTAATATACATTTTATGATATGTTTATCATAAATATATGTATTTCTAAATAAGAAAGCCATTCGGTGAGCAATTGAAAATATCTCAAATGAAAGTCCTTTATACAATAGAATTCAATTATATTGTTAATACCATGAAACGCTTTTGCTTTCCTGCATCCTTGATCCTTTTCAAATCTATTAATTCAAACGGAATATTCACGAAAACAGCGTCCGGATTACACGAAAGAGGAATTTCTTCATATGGAATAATTTAATATTTAATTTTCCCATATAAAGAAAAAGTAACACAGCTTTAACATGACACTCGTGGGGCGCATGAAAAAGTCATGCGGGACACACTTTGTGAACACCTGCTCTATATAAAAGATACGTAGATTTTCGGTGATTGATGGGCGTATATTACAGTATTTTTAATTCTAAAAAACGTATCGCGCAAACGAGACGAAAAAATAATTGCCATTTTAAAATTGATGCTGTGTGACAAAAAACACACCTAATCCGTAACATTTCTGTCAATACGTACATGTTTTTTTCATTATGTTATACAAAATTTCATTCAACATTCATAAATTTTGCGGCATCCGGATAATTTTTTGTTTCATTTTTTATAAAACATTGAATTCTTCCGAAACAAGAATTTTTATTAAACACAATATAAATCAGATTTATCATTTCCTTTCTAACATTTTTCCAGCGAAATAAAAAATGTATATTTATGGTCGTGTTGTCGTGGTACGGAATTTCGTGGGACATAAATATACTGTTATGATAACATTAAATTTAATAACAAGATTTCTACAACGTGAAATTATTTTGAATTGATAAAGTAACTATTTATTACATATAAACTCCATGATACTGCTCTTTATTACACCACTGAGCATCACCTCGTAAAGTTGCCAGTAACAATCAAATAAGAGAGGTTAGCTTTTAACCTGTTCACTACTGAGCTCTGCAATTGATATTCCAACAATTAATATTTCATAAATTAGTTCCGTATTTGCTGGTGTTTATAAAAAAACAAGCTATATTTCAATACAAAAATTATAAACAGAAAGAATCCTTTATTTCTATTATGATAATTGTAAGTTGTTAAAAATATTTACAATTTCATAACTTTTGACACTGACATCTCGGGTTTGAGCTTTCGGCTTCTTCATGCATTACATCACTCGAATCCAATAGAACTGGCAGTAATTTTTGTTGGTTGATGGTGTTATATCCATTTGATGCGTTGGCAGTGGCCCGATAATACGTTGCATCTTTTTTTTTATATTGATGGGTTTGTTTGGGTTCGTTGCTGTGTAGAACTTTCTTGATGGTGGTGACACTGATCGTTAAAATAGTATATCAACCTCAAGTTGTGAGTTTTTTTTTGTTAAAGTTGGTGTGGCTGTGTTGTTAATGGTGAAGCGATCAATCCTTCAGATGGTCCTGAAGTTCTCTCTTTGGAATCGTATAGTCATATTCTTCTTTCTTCTACTGGTTTCAATTCATTCGTACACCAGTCAGGTATCATATAAAGCTAGTCAGTAAACAGGTTACACTACTTTTATACAAGAGTAATTAATCTAATACAGACCCTAAGGCTCAAAGCCAGTAGTTAAATATATAATACACATAAAATACTTTAATGACTACAAATTTGATCATAATAGCATAAAATTAAAATTTGAAAAAGACAACTTCGTAACTAAATATTACTTAACCTACAATTTTGTGAATTAAATTATTCAGATTATAAACCAAATGAACTTCTACTCACGAAAGAAATATTTATAACATAATGGAGTATTTTATAAAGTGGGAATTAGAGAGACTTAGCTGTTCGTTTAATAACTGCAATGAACTCACGTGGGCTCTTCTTATACTATCGATTTTTCATTGTGACTGCTTCATTTATCATTCAGTCTTAAAAAGAACATTTTTACTGTTGCATCCATCATTCTTTCCTAACAAAACTTGGCCCCCTTCTTTTACAATATGAAGTCGACCCCCATATTTAATATTTCATTTAAATCATTGATAATAAAAATAAAAAATTTCGCCATACTCTCATTATATAAATTTACGATCAAAAATAAAATTGGAATTATTGTATCGTAAGATAAATTTAAGCGACCACAAAAATATGCGAGGCTGTAAAACTAACAATGAGTAAATATTGTTTATTTTGCACTCGCAGTAAACTTGCATACCCTTGTTGGTTGTTTACTGAACGTAATAGGTACGTGTACGTTGTTTTTATGTTTGTTTTTTCACTCAACTCTTTTCTGTCTCGTAGAACTTTCGTTTTCACTTTTACGGGAAACTCTCAGAAGCGTTATGAGTGGCTCGTAATTGAATGTCGAATGAATACGAGCGCTCACGTGGATGTCGTGAATCAGTTGACGGTAAACCTTCAGCAC
This sequence comes from Himalopsyche japonica, assembly GCA_028555115.1. Lineage (NCBI taxonomy): Eukaryota > Metazoa > Arthropoda > Insecta > Trichoptera > Rhyacophilidae > Himalopsyche > Himalopsyche japonica. The sequence continues at coordinate 1,231,303 of JAHFWJ010000385.1, forward strand.
GCGTACGCGTTACCATCTAATAAAATACTTAAATTAGTTTTAAGATCAATAATCATTATAAGAACATACGGCTTAAAAATTACTTCACAAGTTTAATGCCGGAAGCCAAAAAAGCTTAGCAGATTTCTAGGAAGCTCCTTAATTTCAAAGGAAAAACTTCACTTAACTTTCGACCATTCGTCGCAGCATGTAAGGAACAGTGGGTTCAACAATCAATATTGTAAAATAAATATCTACTAAAATAGATTGAAAATAAAACTTAATGCTTATTGGTGTAGTGCATAAAAAAAAGATAGGTTCATAATACTAATCGAATTCAGGTGGAAATTTATGACTACAATCAAAATATAAAATGAAGATACAAATTAACACTTAAAAAGTGATTTTTGAAATAATAAAAAGACATTTTTTTAATACTTATTTCCACGATGTATTTTTTGATCCGGACCGATTTGCTCGCTTTGAGCGAAACCGGTTCGGATCAAAAAATATATCGTGAAAATAAGTACTAAAAAATATGTTTTTATTATTTCTTTCGAAAAAAAATTTCTTTTAAAATATATGTTTTTATTATTAAATCGTTTGTCATCTGTACTTATACAAGTACAATCCATTGGCTCATCATCAGTAGTGAAAGAAGAAGCAGAAGTATTCTTTAAAAAAAAAAAAAAATTGAGATGTTTGTTGTTTTTTTACCTGTATATTGCAGAGTAAAAAACATAGCATTTTTTAAAAAAATGCTATGTTTTTGGTTGTAAGTGTGAATGGTCGTAAGTCGAGGACTAGCTGTAGATAATGTACAATGTATTTTATTCTCAACCGTGTCTATTTAAAAACTGGGATTACTGTATTGGATTGTTTTGTGAGATAACACCGTATTTTTCCGCATGACCGATTTACGAACGACACACTACACGCATAATGCCGCATAAAACAGAAGTAAAATTGAAATAATTCCAAAAAGCGACAGGAGGCACATCGCAATACCCTACTTCATAGTAGAGCTTCAATAAGCTCAGCTCAGTCGTAAACTCAGACAAAAAACAGGTGGAAGTGTGAACAGTGGTAGAATTTTTTTTTATTTATTTTTTCAGATTTACTTAATAACAATTTAAAATAGTAAAATAATTCTACTGCAACAAGTTTCATTTAAATTTGATGATTAAGTTTTGTAAATAATAAAGACACATTTTTTTTGTACTTATTTCCACAATATATTTTTTGATCGGGACCTGTTTCGCTCATCGCGAGCATTATCAACTGAACTTTGATCAAAAAATATATTGTGGAAATAAGTACAAAAAAATGTTTTTTTATTATTTTAAATATCAAGAAGTGACAGTTAACACCTTAAAAGTGATTAACTATTGACTGAATTGTCATTTACAACGTAGAACTTCATTATAATTTGGTGATAAAACAGCAATTTATTTTAGTTGAACAAAAATTATGAGATATATACATATATATTTAAGTTATTGTACTATTCCGCACGTTTTGTCACCAACGAACTGGTTTTTGCCTTTCGGCATCTTCAGGCATTCTATCACACAGATGCAACAGAATTGATGTATCTGATTTGGTATTTTGATTTTCGTCAGTTCTCTTGCATCCGTGAATGCCTGAAGACGCCGAAAGGTGTGTCATGTTCACTGTTTCAACAACTAAAATTTGATATTGAAATTCCATCAAGAACCTTCAGTCGATATAAATTGTATACAAATAATAATATAGTTGGTAGTTTATAGTTCTGACGAGGAGTAAGCCACAATTATTATCAACAAATAATATATATTGATTGATTTGGCATTTACTTGGTAGAACACTATTATAACACGGTGAAAAAATAGCAATGTATTTTAATTCTACAAAATTTTATAAGATATAGTTGACGCCTTCGTTAGAACTATCCTTCTGACGTCTGATATTCTGACAAAGGCGTAAGCCAAAATAGCTATCAACTATATCTTATAAAATTGTGTAGTACTTAAATACATTGCTATTTTTTCACTGTGTTGTAATTACCTAATAATCACCTTGAAATTTTTGTAGGACTAAACTACGTTACTGTTTTTTCGTCGTAGATAATTACCTATCATTTTTTTTTCATCTCATTTCACAAACCGTTGGTCTTGTATATATATTAATTATTAAGTCAATATTTTGTAGAAAAACTACTGAAAATTTGTTTTTATTAATTTAAATATTAATAAATTTATTGCTTTTGTAACTTTTATTCGATTTATCAATGGTAAAATTGGAAATTCGTAAGGACGTCAACCGATAAGCTCTGGCAAAATTAAGTTCTATTTAAAAAATAAAAGCTCAATATGGAAATAGGTCATGTTTTCAGATTGAATTCTAAAATTAATCAGCTCAGTTACTCGATAGGGCTGAATAAATATCTGCTAAATTTAACAATTCACCAAACCCAAAATGGTTCAGCGATTTAATTTATTGGAAAAATAAATTAAATTGCTTTTTTGCCTTTCAATCCGGCTTTTGATTTTCAACAACTGGGCCTATTAAATTATACCTTTCTTTATTGTCTTTTCGTATCTCCAACCATATTTTTATATGCGCGTGTTAATTGAAGCTAGTTTTTTTTTCTTTAGTTAATATATCTTCAGCTCAATTTAAAATATGTGAATATTCAGATGATATTGTGAAAATTCCACTATTGTATTTGCACAATTCCACTGGGTACATTTCCAATAATGTACAATTACACTGTGTACAATACCAAAAGTAACATGTGTACAATTCCTCTGAGTAAAATTTCACTGTGTACAATTATACAAATGTTGTCATTAACGACTCAATCCGTTTCATCTTCCATCATCTGGATCAGTGGCTCTCACGTGAAATTACACTGTGGCCGCATTGTAAACATCAGCGGTCCTATGGAAATGTCTCGTGGCCGCACCAAATGTGACAAAAATACTTTCGATATTTATTTATTATACAGTGCATAATTGTAGGTAAAATTGACGAAAATAATAAAGCAATTCTTTATATTGACTTGATTCATGGTCAATGTATAACGACGACCAAAATTTTTGAACAGTTTTATTATTAAAACGGTTCTTTAATTAAGAACGACTAAATGCTGGATAAGTCAGGTTTATTCAAGCAATATTAAAGAAAAATTAATTCGTTTACAGAAACATTTTTTTTTGAATATCAATATTTACTATAAAACTGTTGTTGGCCCAGCAAAATTCTCAAGTAGTTGCACATGAGAATCACTAATCTGCATGAATTTTCAAGGAAGCTAATCAAGTGAATTCAAACAAAATGTAATTAAATGTTACTTGTTAACATTTGGCGATTTTATATGTATTTAAAAAAATATAATGCTTTACAAAATAAAGTTTTAAAAATACAAATATTTTTTTATTTAAAAAATAATGAAACGTGCATGCCTAGCATCATATATAAATGTCTTCTTTAAAACAATTTTGTGGAAAAAATTACGTAAAAACGAGTGAAGCGCGTAAAAACCGTAGCGGTGCCGTCCAAAAAAAACGCGTATAATCGAATTCGCGTAAAAAAATGACTGGGTGTACGTATTATGATGTCAAAAAAAACTATTTTATTTTTTTTGTGAATATTTATTAATTTATCAAAGAAGACTTACCAGCATAAGAACAAGTATAAAACATTTTGGTAGTAAAAGGAAATTTTTCTGCCAAAAGCAGGCTCCTAGATACAACTTTAAAACTTTAAATTTAAGATGAATAGAGAAAAATAAAATAAAAATAATCTGAATTATCATATTGAGTCAGACTTTGAACTATCTTCGTCAAATCAGGTTCTTGATTACTACAGGCTTCTCTTAATATATCATCAAGGTAAGAATCAGTAAGCCGATTTCTATACACGCTTATCACATATTTCATTTTAGAACATGACAATTCACAGAGATACGTAGATGAGATATTGGAAATATGTCTAAAACAACACCAACAAAATATTTCGTTACTATTATTATTTTGGGCCGAACATAAGAGCTATTTGGGCCGCAGTTTGAGTATCACTGATGTATATGCTCTTAACATTGGCATTCTCATAGACAAGCTGGTTCTATACTTCATAAGAGCAAACAATTAATGTCTACGACTTCTCAAAAAATATCAAGAATTGCAGAAATCTCATTTTGGTCTCATATAAATGGAAAGAATTATGTGGAATTATGTATCTTTGATTTTTCAAACTATAAAAAGTGAGTATGTCTAATAGAAAGTCCGTCGGATAAAGCCACTCGTAGTATCCATATACACTCAAATCTAAAAAAAAGTCTCAAAAATTTCTTACTAATTTTTTTCACCCTTAGGGTATATTTCAAATTCCTTGGAGACAAAGAATAGAACCACTCTCAAGCCTACTTCACACTAAGGCATTGTAAGTTAATCTGATTTTTTACATCCAAAAGGGCTCTGATGGTAGTGAGAAAAACGTCCAATATTTGTTAGTGTCTCTTTTGATCGTTTACTATGTAAATACAGTGAAACCTCGATTTTACGTTTTCCAAAGGACCCTGAAAAAATGACGGTAAATGCGGGAAACGTTTAATGCGGGAAAGCTTTAAATAATAATAAACAAGTAAAATCGTAAAAAATAATTATTTATTAGTTACTTATACATACTGTATATAAAATTTATTTTTTAAAGAAGTCGTTTATGTTCGTTTGCTTCTTTCTTATTTGGCACTTTAATCGATTTAATTAATTAATAAACTAAAACTAAAATTTTGTATGTACAGGAATCATTATAACCATGAATTTTAAACAACTCTAAATTTGCATCATAAACAATAATACGCGTGTGGTGGATTTCAACCCAAAAAATAGCACATGCGTCCAATGCGTTACATCTAACATGTACAGCGGATTCCAACGTATCTAGACATAACACCTGCACTCGGCAGTGTCAAACTTGCTTGCTGAGATACGGAGAAATACGCAATAAAAACTTTCAATCGGGATAATATTTGTGACGGGACCAAAATATTTAGACGGTTTATCGAGGAAATCGGGGAATCGGGAAACGGTCAATGCGGGATTATTTAAAAAATAAACGTTCCATCCGGGAAAACGTATTATGCGAGAACGGTTGATTGAGGTTTTATTGTATATATAATCAGCCATAACGCCGATATGTTTTTTTATTTTATTATAAAAACTTGCCATTTTGTAATATATTATACATATTATGATGTATTAGGTCCGCCCACAAAAATAAATAATGGCATAATGTCCACCTACCGACAGCAAATTATTATGTTGTATATGAAACATATTCGTCATTGACTGCATCCTTTGTCTTTCTAAATTAATTTCTATGGCCGGATCCTACCAATCAAAGTCCATTTAAGCTTACATAACCGAATAACGGCTCCTATGTTTATTATATTAATGATGCCGAGCACGATTTTCGGTATATTAAAATGGCATTCACGTTTTAAATGCTCAATGAATATAATAATTTATTTATACCAGGAAACATAAGCCTGATAAAAATAGAAGACACTATTTACAGTTTACGATTTATCGTTTGAAGAATAATTTATTTTTCTTCATTTTTTAATACAATAATTGATTTATTGAAAGAGAGTACATTTTCCCGGCATTCTATCACGCGTATTGAATGCAAACTGTCAGTAAACCGTTTGCGTCGCTTATACACATACAAGATGAATTAAACAAACATGAACATCTTTATATCATATTATTTATGATATCGACTGATGGTGCTAGATGGAATTTCAATATTATATTTGAATTGTTACAACTTTGTACGATTCCACATGTTTTGTCACTAACGACCCGGGTTTCGCATTTCGGCATCACACGGATAACTAACACGGACTGACTAAGTCAGTTCTGTTGCATCCGTGTGATAGAATGCATGAAGATGCCGAAATGGGAATCCCGGGTCGTTAGTGACATACACTTTTAAGGTGTTAACGATCACTTCTTGGCGGAAAGATATTCTATATCTATGATATTGTAAACAATAATAACACATATTTTTAGTACTACACATGCAGTCCTATATATATTTTATGATCACGAACGGCTTCAGTTGACAATGCTCGCGATAAGCGAAACCTATTTTTGTGATAGTGTTTTTATTTTTTAAAATATTTGTATTTATTTCAATATATACGTACTTGTTCAATTATAATGATAACCAGTTTCGGTTTTCTCGGTCGAATGTGACCAAACATTTGGAAATGTGCACTGTCACACGAGTCAAATTTGATATTGAAATTCCATGAAATACCAGGAGTCAATATCGTTAATTTCAATGAATCGTGAACATCGTAATTTTTGCCAGGTTTGTGGAGTCGGAGTCGTGGAGTTGTGGTGTTTTTGCCGGATTCGGAGTCGTGAAAAACAAGCAATTTTTTCGATTAGACTATTTTGAAAAGTATCCCAATGAACAATTTGCCGGATTGGTTGGTAGATCTATAATTTAATGCACATAAAAAGGTAGGAAAAAATACAATTCCACTTTTTTTGGTCAATGTCGTTTTTTTTAACGACTCCAACCACTTATGGATGTTTACTTTGAATTATTGAGTGCGTATTGATGCGGTCAACAACACTAGCTTATTATTTATTGGATTACAATTAACTTGGTAAAACTCTATTATAATTATATATGTTAAATCAAAAAATTCAGCTCTCGAAAGCTAGGTCTTAATTGTAGCTATTGTCTTCCGCCACCGTCGCAAATTTGATTAAACTAAATTTAAGATTGAATATATTATAAAGATAAGCAATATTATATATTACAAGACGGTGAAAAAACAGCAATGTATTTTAGTTCTACAAAATTTTATATAAGATATAGTTGATAGCTATTTCGACTTTCGCCATCATCAGAACTATGCTTAAACGTATATTTGCTTATCTATATATAGCTATGTAGAAAAGGTACACAATACATCTTCTCATCTGTTTTAACGACCTAGCTTATTTCCTGCTAGCAATAAAACCATAATTTTTTTTTTAAGTGAAACTAAACAGGCGGCAATTTCAATAGAATAAATACTGGACAGGGACGGTTTATTACGGAAGAAAATAGCCCCTCGCAATGGTCTGAGGAACGGCGACCGACTTATATTTGTTTGTACATTTAAAATTTTGTGTGATAATTGATATATGATATGAGCTGTTCCAAAGCCATCATCTTGCGACCTTTATTACAAAGATGTAAAAACGTAGGCGCTGAGTTTAAATTTATCATCTTTTATAGAACTAAAATACATTGCTATTTTTCCGCCGGAGTTCTGTCAAGTAAATGCCACTTCAATCAATTATATATTGTCTTAGTTATTTTAGCATCGAAAATTTAATATTTGATAAGCAATTGTTTTGTTAAGAGTTGTCCTATCGCGTATTCTCGTCTTCGTTAGAATTATAAATTATTATATCTACCAAGAAGCTAGAGTAGAGCGCACTCATGAAATATTATTGAAGTGAAGTCTCAGTGGTTTGATTAGATAAAATCTTAGATTCCCTTTACTGTTACGAATTACACAAGCCACTTAACCAATTGATTAATTAACCGGAGATTCAAACGGGTCCCTCGGATGTTAATCCAAATGTTCAAATTGTAAGAAACCGTATTTATGCACGGTATGTCACTCATCTCAGTACTATATTTATCCACTATTTACACTTATGCCACAAAAAGTCCAGATTAATTCTCACCAGAAATGCATAAAATAAATTTGCCACATTTTAGAATTTATTATCATGACGTAAAACTATATAGCATACTACATAATTTTTGCAGAGCCAAAATACATTGCCATTTTGTCACTGTATATTCAAATTTGATAATACACTTTCATCAAACACCCTCAGACGATATCGTACCTAACCCATTTTACTTAATGAATCGACTATTTTTTAAGTTGCAATTTAAAAAAAGTTGTTCAATAGTTTATTGATTTAATTGGCATTTATTTGGTAGAACTCCATTATAACACGGTGAAAAAATAGCAATGTATTTTATTTCTACATTTTATTATAAATAAGATATAGCTGATAGCAGTTTTGGCTCATGCCATCGTCAGAAATACTTTTAAGGTGTAACTGTCACATTATAATATAGTAAAATTATTATTTCCACAATATTATATTTTATAACCGGTTATCGACTGATGTACTGCTCGCCATGGCCGAAATCGGTCCTGATTATAAATATTTCAAATACTAGTATTAAAACGTATTAAGCAAAAAATATATGTAGAGATAATAAATAGATAAATTTACATTACAATATTCCATTTTCATCCAAATTACAGCAGGTTGAAATGTTTCGGTAATTCACAATTATTCACAAGACACTCGGTCTCGAAAAATTGTTCGGTAGTTATATATACATCGTTTCATGCCCTGTTGAATTCCTGGAGGCGTCCGAACGATATCACTCCCTCACAATCAGCGTTAGAATTCGTTTAGTGGACATCGCATCGGCCTTTGCAATGAGCACCCCTTGCGTAATCGGTTCCACGCCATTGCTCGAGCCCGGGGACGTCACTTGATAAAACCTGACCGACACGTGCCGTGGCCACCCCGTTCTACGAGTCTAGCTTGATTCGTGGTAATTGACGCATGCCGCAATTATCTGATAATTTTTGATCAGCAAAAAATATATATTTTTGAGGGTGTCTTTGGTGAGTGTGTTTAATCATATGAGCTTGTCGTCCAGTGCGAGTTTGAAATTAATGAACATTATATAATTTGTAACCAACAATATTTTTAGGTGTTAACTGTCACTTCTTGTTGGAAATGCATAATATTTTGAACAAAAAAATACTTGTTTCCACAATTTGCATGAATTTCTTTGATCAGGACCGGTTTCACTCATCGCAAGCATTATCAACCGGACATAAAAATGTATTGCTGAAAAAAGTACTTGAAATATTATTTTATTATTTAAAAATAGCAATATAAAAGTAATTGAATTTATCATTATTTCAGTAACTATAATATTTTAAATAATAAAAACAAACATATTATATTATTATTTTCATAATATATGTATGAATAGAACTGGTTTTTTTCATCAAGAGCATTATGAATATTATTTGTAAACTATTTTACTTCATTTAGATGTATATTGGATGATTGCATGCAAATTGTTTTATCAGTTCTTAATCCTTTGGAAACCTGTTGATATTATAATTTTCAAATTGATTTGTATAAATAGAAATTTTGAATTGTTACAACAATGTACGATTCCAAATGTTTTGTCACTGATGACCCGGGTTTCGCCTGTCGGCATCTTCAGGCATTCTATCACACGGATGCAACAGAACTTACAAAAGGTGAAGCCCGGGTCGTTAGTGACAAAACATGTGGAATTGTACACAGTTGTACCAATTCAAATTTGATATTAAAATTCCGTCAAGCATTTTCAGTCGATATCATAAATTGTATAAATAATCTTGGGTGTAATTTGTATCGTATCAGTTGATAATGATTGCGATGAGCGTTACTGATCCTGATCATTTTTATATTAAAATTAGTTTTTATTATTAAAATAACATGCGTTTCCACCAAGAAGAAACAGTACACCAGTTGTTTACTGTCTTTCAATTATATTGCATCTCTGTGAGTAACAAAACTTGTTTAATTGTACGTAGCTGTAAAATTACATATGCGTTTTTAAATCCCAATCCCAATTGCTTAGAAAAAGACGACTCGCATTTTTCCCCGAATATTTGGTAGGAAGACACAAAAAAGATTTTTTCTACGTGCGCTTTTTTCCATTTTGCAAATCTCCGTTCATGTTTCGCAAATCCGTATCGAATTGAATCCATTATTTCAAACGCGCAAGAGTTTGCCAAGTGGTGAAATCACAACCGGTACTGCCTTCTGTGTGCACAATACATCCATAAAACGCGAATGTAGAGATATTTATTTGATTTGTATGAGAGCTTTGTTTGGGGAGATAGCTCAGATTTTTATTTCCGTTTAGTACACGGTAGAGATTCTTTTTGTTCGCGAAATGAAAGATTTCCGCGGGAATCTTAACACGAAATGTTTTTCGCTTGTACGCGCAAAATTTGAAAAGATTTTTCGTTACATTGTTGTTGTTATAAGTAAATGCACGTTGAAGTATTATACAATCCACACGAAAATTTCGTCGGGAATTTAGAGTCCGTCTATTATGAAGAATTGTTGCATTAGAAGGTCCATTTTCAATCTGTCTTTTAAGTAACTGAGCCTCGCTCTTAAGCGTCTTAAGAAATGAAACGCAACAAGAAACGTTATTATTGTAACTGGTTGTTGAAAGAGTTCCATAATAAAGAAGCATCTACGTATCAAAAACATACACTTATTCACAAATTGGAATAGTTGAATCTGTAAAATTTCATATGTTTAGTCACTTACGATCCGGGTTATGTCTTTCGCCGTCTTCGTGCTTTCTGACAGTGATGCACTCAAATTGCCAAGTAAATTTATATCGCTTACATACGAGGGTAATAACACAAAAAAACTCTACCGATCATAAATAATAAAAACACATTTTTAGTACTGATTTCCACAATATATTTTTTTATCAGAACCAGTTGATCAGTTGATAACGTTCGCGATAAGCGAAACCGGTCCTGATCGAAAAAATATATTGTGGAAGTAAGCACTAAAAATGTGTTTTTATTATTTAAAATATTATGCCTCTCCGCCAAGAAGTGACAGTTAACAACGTAAAAGTGATAACAAATCTATTTAAAATGTGAAGGTATCTCTTAGTATCAAATTAGCCAATCATATTTTAATGGTAGTTAATTATTTTGGAAATCTCTAATCATAAAATCATTAGCCTGTGTTAATATTAAGATAATCTATTCCAAATTTAAATGTGTAGAATGTGTAAATAATATATATTCCAATTTTGTAGAACTAAAGTACATTGCTATTTTTTCACCGTGTTATAATGGAGTTCTAACAATTAAATGACAATTTAATCAAGATTTTTTTTTTTTAATTATTTACGTTATATATTTAGCTGCTTGCGTAAGAGTTTTGTATAAAACAATACGGGCAGATTACTATATGTTACTTATATTTCTTAGTAGGGTAGTTAATAACAAGACATGTTGAATTGTACACAGATTACAAATTATAATTCGTATTGAAATTCTACAATATATGGTATGAACTGTACTCAACAAAAATATAAAGAAATGTTTGACCATAAGAGCTTTGTAGCAAACTTTTATTGCATATATGACATTAATTGATATAAATAACGAAACAATTTAGAACGGCAAGTACGTTTATATTATACATTGTCGTAGAGATTGACGTATATCTTTACTGCCATGGTTTCGTAGTATGTTTACTTCAAGGGATCAAAAACATATTTTCTTATACAATACAAAACTCAATTGATAATGCACGCGATGTTCGAAATTACTCTGATTTCTGAGTAATATAAACTAGTGCTAAACATTGTGTTTTATTATTTCAATATAATGGCTTTCTAACAAGAAATAGCAGTTAACACTATTAAAATTAATAACATAAATGCGTGTAATTAAATATTTAGATTAGAGTTATCATTCACCACCATTATTTATTTTATTATGTGAGTATTGTTGATATAAAATTGAATATACAATAATTTTACGCAGAATTAGACCATCATTCGTTATTCGCGCAGAAAAGCTCTCCTGTCGAAAAGTTCATTCATTCTCCCTGCTCAACGGTCCACCTTCGTCGGTGTTGTGGCATCCCAAATATGAGGGTCAGGGTGTTTGTGAGGACCTCGGGTGTAAGGGATGGTCGCGAGGGGAGCGGCCCGGCGGCTGCGCCCTGCGATGCGTTGCAATCCATACGCGCCCCCGAACCGCGGAAGATGCGACGTGGATATTTCGCCTGGCGTCTTATATGTCGGTATATTATATTTACCCGGGTAACAATGGCAGACCACGAAACTCGTCCCGATTTATTTACACAGTGATTTTTCTTACTTGTGGAACTCGTGGTTGACTGCCTTTTAAATTACATGAAGGATAGTCGACGATGGGATTGATTTAAGTATAGAGCCTGAATACGTTTGAGGAATTAACTTGCAATAATGAAAATGATAAAATAAAATATAACAATAAAATGAATAGGACCTCTTTCGCTTATAGTGTGGATTATCAACTGATATAACAATGTTTATTTATATTTAGAATTAATACTTATAAGATAATATAAAAAGCAGATTGTACAAGAACTGAAAAACTTAAATTTATCGATAATAATACCAAATATATCTAAACGAAGAATATTTAAGAGAAAATAATGTATATTAATTGAATTCATATATAGCAATATATTTTAGTTAATTGAATGAATTGACATTTACTTGGTAGAACTCCATTATGACACGGTGAAAAAATAGCGAAGTATTTTAGCTCTACAATTTTTTTTACAAGATATAGTTGATAGCTATCACGGCTCACGCCATCGTCAGAACTATGCTTAAGCACCGTGTTTTATGCCATGCGTATGCTTTTTCACCGTGTTATTATGGAGTTCTACCAATTCAATCAATACATCAAAAAAATACATTGCCATTTTTTCACCGTGTTTATTTAAATTTCCATCAAACACCCTCAGACGATATCGTAAATAACCGATTTCACTTACTGAACTGATTGTTTGTTTTAACAAACTGTATGATCAATAAATTTTGCAGTACTCAAATACAAAACTATATTTTTACCGTGGAACCAAATATATTACATGTAATTAAATAAATTCGTCGTGTGATACTGACACATACGGTCATCATCGAAATTGAAGTTTTTCTTTGAATAAAACTGTGACGTAATCACTGTTAATCACAAAGCTGATTTCATCTTGTTCTAACGCGGTGAAAAAATAGCAATGTATTTTGTAGAACTAAAATACATTGCTATTTTCCCACCGTTTTATAATGGAGTTCTACCATGTGAATGCCAATTCAATCAATAAATCTTGTTCTGGCCCAGACATGTATATGAATATATGCAACTGTGTCTTAGAATAGAAACTTCTTGTTAAAAAATAGCATGCAGAAAATATTATATTAGTTTGGTGTATTTTTAAAATTAGTGAAACTAATATTTAGTTGGCTGTTGAAATATTTACAAGACTACCCTTATTTTTTTCAATATCCTGACACTTTCCAGATCGTTTGCCGATAAATAAACAACACCCTTAACTCTGGATAGCAGCTGAACGCACGATTGACGAAATGACACGTGTGTTGTTTTAACCAGATGGCAAAAATAGCGAATTTTATTTTAGGGGATGGTTTCGCCGGAGCATTTCGCGCACAAGGCCTCATTATATGTATATAGGTTGTAAGTAATACTACAGTAGTGACTTGAGGATAATTTCATCTGAAGAAAGTCAAAAGAACTCTATTTTCAATCATTTTTTTGTTACAATCACAATTTATACAATTCAATACACGTCTTGACAAAAAGATGCGAATGCCGAAATAGCGTGTTATATTCTATTTCAAATCCTTTATCCCTAATCTTTTTGATTCACCGAAAGTCATTCCAGTATCCCGCGATTCCTCATGATGGATTCTCATGAGTGTTTTTGTATTACGACGGAATCTATCCTGATTGATGAGACCGTCGGACTTCAGGTGTCAGATGACGCGATGTTATAATATGGTCATAGTGGTATATCAAATATCTTTGTAAAAAAGCTGATTTTTACAAAATGACATTTAGTTTGTAGAACTCTTTTATACTGAGATAAAAATCTTTCAGAACAATATCGCACATTGAATCCCGCAATAGTTCACCGATTAAATAATGAGTAGGAATTATATTCCACCTTTACATTTTAATCGCAGTTTATTGTTGTAAAAACGTCGTATTACAAGATCATAAGATCGTGCTAGTTATAATATTAACTCTTTAAAAAAATTAATGTCAGTAAAATAAAATCAGTTGTTATCAAAATTATATACATAGCTCTCCCTGTCTTATAGTATATATTTTTTGTTATTCCTCTTGTATATAAACGATGCTAACTGTTTATTGTCATTTAGTTGTTTTGGATCCGTGTGATAGAATGCCTGAAGATACCGAAAGATGAAACCTGTGTGACGAGAGATAAAACATTTGGAAATATACACAGTTTCAAATATTTAAATATGAAAGGAAATATTCCTCGAATCCACATGTTATTTATTGATTGGATTCGATTATAACATGGTGGAAAAATAACAATGTATTTTACTTCTTCAAAATTTATGAGGTATACAGTTGATAACTATTTCGACGTACGCCCTGATTAGAACTATCGGAATATAGAAACTTATCCGAATATGTCGTACGCCGAAATAGCTATTAACTACATACCTTATAAAATTTGTAAAACTAAAATACATTGTTATTTTTTCACCGTGCCATATTTTATTCATTAAAAATATTATTTTTGCTCAAATATTTCTTGGTATTTTCAGACTCCACTCGTTATTTAACTCGAATACGTATTATATAATATAATATGAGTATAAGATATATAAAAGCCTGAGATTGCACAACAAAAAATCTACATGAAACACACGTGGCAAGCTCTTATCTGCTATGCTATGCCTGCCACGTGAGTGAATAAGCCACGAGGTTATTAATGTTTTGGACGTCTTGGTGATTACATTTAGCCTCTTTTGTTAATCCGATTCCACACAATTCCTTAAATTTAACCGGGGTGGTTTTTGTAATAGCTTTTCATTATAGTTATCGAAAAAGCTCTAAGGTATGCTTCGTGTCTAATTATAGGCATCAATCGATATATTAGTGTCGTACTATCGTAAACAATATTTGATTGGAAAATTAAATAAACCAAAATTAGTGATTGCATTTATTGCAATGTAATCTATAAATGTCAGATTTATTCTAGATCTATATTAATATTCTCTGTTATTCATTAGCTTTTACTTACGAAAGTTTACAATAAAAAGCTGGTTTGATACTAAGTAATACTGGTTTAATAAGCAAGTTGTTTTATATATTTTTTTTAATTTTAGACTTTTCGGGTTTTACTTTAAAAAAATATTTTGCAGCAATACTTGGTATGGTCTATTCTATGTTCTTAGTCATTATCTGCTGACATAAAGCAAAATTTCAATTTACCTTAATGACTAGAATATATATAATTAATTTATGATATCGGCTGAACGTGCTCGATGGAATTTCAATATCAAATTTGAATTGTTACGACTTTGTACGATTCCACATGTTTTGTCGCTTACGACCGGGGTTTCGCTTTTCGGCATCTTCAGACATTCTATCACACAGATGCAACAGAACTGACGTCAAATAAACAGTTAGCATCTTTTATATACCAAAGTTATTGATTACAGGAAACCACTTACCCCAAAGCAAGCAGTAAAATGCAGCCAGAATAAATTTAGTAGTATTAATCTTATAATAATTAACACAATTTTTCAGTGATAATTTTCATGTACGATCTTGTTATTGAGTCATTCTTGAAAGGGTTGGTTATACAACAAATATCAATCAAATTTGAATTATTACAACTTTGTACAATTCCACATGTTTTGTCGCTAACGACCCGGGTTTCGACTTTCGGCATCTTCAGGCATTCTATCACACTGGTGCAATAGGACTGAGTTCTTAGTTATAGAGCAAAGTTGTAACAATTCAAATTTGATATTGTAATTCCATCAAGCACCTTCAGTCGATATCACAAATTAAATATTTATCAACTAACATTAAAATATAAATGGGTTCTTTATATCTATAGAGATACCTACTTATTTCACTCTGGCAAGTAACGATCAATGCCGATAACGATGCAGAAAAACGAAACCCGATTCGGTAGTGACAAAACATGTGGAATCGTACAAAGTTGTAATAATTTAAATTTAATATATTCAATTAATTTGTATTGATGTCTATTTTGTCATATAAATCCGATAGAATCAGTAATCGGTTTTAATCAGTTATTCAAATTGAACGGTGTTTGTTTGTGTTTAATTGATTCAGGCCATGCGATGTATGAACGTATGTTTTCTGGTTTATTTCTAGTTAATCTCGATAAGCCATTAATTCGTTGGGACTGACTGACCCCGTACCGGGTGGCTTTTGTCCAACCTCGTACAGAAACATAACGAGTGTTGGCACTGGCCTTCCGACTTGAGTGATAAACAGTATCCCAAAATCATTTATATTAGCTCGTACCCAATGAAATCTTTCAGTATCATTTAATATGTTTTCGTTTGGTGAATATATTTATATGTTGTTTGAGCCCTTATATTTGACTGGATATAATAAAGTAAAGGGTGAAATGAAAATTTATTAATTGGAAAAACTATATGATTTAATTTTGTGTTTTATTCCTTTTAAATTACTATGCAAATCTGTGTTAACGCGGGTGGTATCTTTTTAATTAGATGATGCAATACAAAACAAGACAATTTCTACTTCAAAAAAAAACATTTTTATTTTTCGCTATTTTTTGCGAAATTCATCAAATATCACAACATTCAACTTTGTTTATTAAAAACAATACGATTTTTTATTCGAGCAAAAATTTTATAAAATTTCAAATTGTTTATCATATCATCCGACATTTATAAACGAAGTGTCGCTTTGTGACATCACAAACATTAAGGCGCTCAAAATTCGCTGATTGTGCAAACTTGTAACGTTTTGTTGCCAACATTAAACAGGATTTAATCTCTAGTGAAATAAAACGACAGGGCGGGAAGATATTACCGTAATTAACGACATGCTTGAATATTTGTTTTGTTTCAAATTTTCAAAACAAAACTTTGATGCGTACACAATTTCTCGCAGTTCACAATGCCAACAGTGCGAAGTTGCATATACGGTGGGGCTGACTCGCGTTTTAAGCGAGATTAAAAGACGCGTCCACAAGACATGTCAAGTCATTACTGATTAATTTATATATAAAAATAAATGTTTGTTCGTTCAGTATGCGTTACTATACCGTTAATTCGATTGCGGTGAAACTTTGCTGGGCTATTGTGCACACGTCCGCAAAAGCTACCGAATTGGTACGATCATTAAATTAGTACCGGTTTAGCTTATCGTGAGCACAATCAACTGATAATTTTAATTATGTGGATATGCTTATCAAGCTGTATATAGCTTTATGTAACCAGATCGTGTGCCTTAATACCTTTCGATTTTTCCTAGTCAGCAACAGACAGACAAACAAAAAGTCATACTTTCTTTGTTTGAGTGGCATTGTAACGCATATCAGCTTAATCTTCCCAATTTCTCCTGGTGATATACTTTACTTAACATCAGTTCAATGAGTCGACAATCTCATGAGTTTAATTCCTTTATTATGTCTAATTATTATTGATTGAATTGGCATTCACTTGGTAGAACTCCATTATTACACGGTGAAAAAATAGCAATGTATTTTAGTTCTACAAAATTATTTTCAACAAATATAGTTGACAGCTATTTCGGCTCACGCCATCGTCAGAACTATGCTTAAACTAACATTTGCTTATCTATATATAGCTGTGCAGAAAAGGCACACAACACATCCTCTCTCCTGTTCCAACGGCTTAGCTTGTTACTTAACACAATGACACTAAATTTTCAAAATTCTAAATGAAACAATAGGTGTCTATGACAATAAGATTATATGTGGTGATTATATCAACAATAACTTAGGCAGACATCTTAAAAATAGTAAAGATAAAATCAATAAACTGGACAGAAGCGGTATTTATAAAATGTCCTGTGGCTCATGTTTATCATGCTCGAATTTTGAAAATTTAGTGTCATTGTGTTAAGTAACAAGCTAAGCCGTTGGAACAGGAGAGAGGATGTGTTGTATGCCTTTTCTGCACAGCTATATATAGATAAGCAAATGTTAGTTTAAGCATAGTTCTGACGATGGCGTGAGCCGAAAAAGCTATCAACTATATTTGTTAAAAATAATTTTGTAGAACTAAAATACATTGCTATTTTTTCACCGTGTCTAATTATTATCATTATCTACTAACTTGAAATAAGTAGGTATTTCTTAGTCTAAAATTATCCAATTGCATTTTAATGATAGTTAGTTATTATTTGTTGAAGAATCCTTTTATAGAATTCTCATTAACAGTATTTAGCGTTAATAAAAATTATCACATGTAATTAAATTAATATTAATGAAATTTATTTCAGTTGTTTGTTTGGATACTTGAGTTAGGATCTGTATCTTTTCCTTTGTAATTAATTCATTTGATGTATTAACGATGCTAGCTGCTTATTGTATGTTAGTTCTATTGCATCCGTTAGATTCAATGCCTGAAGATGTCGAAAGGTGAAACCTGGATCGTAAGTGACAAAACTTCAAATTTGATTTTTTGAGAATTCCATCACACACCTTTCGATGTTATCATAAGCGATACTGAAGCGTCTTTTATTATTCTTTTAATGTTTTTTTAGTTATTGTGTTCGTTTTGCGTCTCTGAAATATTATCAATGTCGGCTGAAACCAAACGTTATTTTTTACTTGACCCAGCGTGTGGATGTCCTTTAATTTTGAGCTCCCATTACTTACCTTCTGCAAACTTTTCCCGAGGCATAAAGTAATGTAGTTAAAACCGACTTTTCGCTCACTTGCGTATAGAAGCCAACGCAACTTTTGATATATTCATAGCGCGTGAACGGCCGTTCAACGTTTAGTGAACTTTCGCAAAGTTTAGCTGCGCGAAAAGCTCTCAAAGCTTTTTTCAAAGCGAGCTTTCAAACACTTCTACATATTATACTTCTTTTCTAAATTAGCATAACTGCAATGGATATTCTTAAGTCTTAAACTACTCAAATTCCTTCACGCACATGGTGATTAGATTATTTTATATACCACATAAATATAATTTAAGTTATCTTGTTTCACGGTGAAAAAATAATAATGTGTATATTTTATTTTAATTCTACAAAATTTATAATGAATATAGTTAATAGCTATTTCGGCTTATCGAACTTTCCTTATTGTCGCAATATAAAACTAGGCTGTTGAACCGAAGACAATATATACTGTATACCTTTTCTATAGCGCTATATATACATAGATAAGTAAATTTTTATTTAAAATAGTTCCGATAAGGGCGTATTTTTGTAGAATTAAAATGTATCGCTATTTATCAATGGAATTCTACTTAGTAAATGTCGATTAAATTAATAAATATAGTTTTTATTATTATTATTATTAATTTACAAACAAGTCTATTTATACAAAACAAAAAAATAATTTGAGTTAAAGGTAGCAGGTGTACAAAACCATGGGTACAAGAACTAGGAAACAATTTACATAAAATCATACAATATTGATACAAATAAAGTAAATTAGTATAAAAATTAAATGTTCACAATCACTTATTAAGAATTACAATTACAATTATGGTAAATCAATAATTGATTAGGAGCTCTGAACAATCAATAAGGAAGTAAGGAGTGGGAAATTTTTAATGACGAAAATAACCCACACTCACTACGTAATGGAATATGGATAATGCTCGCGATGAGCGAAACCGGTCCTGATCAAAAAATATATTGTGCAAATAAGTACTAAAAAAATGTGTTTTTATTATTTAAAATATCATGCCTTTCCATCAAGAAGTGACAGATAAGGTCATTAACACCTTAAAAGTGAATAAATATAGTGTTTCAATTATTCAGTACATGATATTATATATCCACTTGGGTTACGCCTCATCTAAAATATGCACGCCCAAGTATAAAAATCAACATATAGAGATATAAAAGTAAAATTCACAAATTTCTGTAAATTTCTACATGTTCTGTCACTTACGACACTGGTTTTGCCTTTCGGTTTCCTCAGGCATTCTATCAGACGGTCGGAATAGAATGAACATATAGTATACGTTTTACATATGTTATATGTAAAGTTTATACTTGCACCCTGCTAGGTCGTTAAAACAGAAGAGAAGATGTTTTGTGTACCTTTTCTACACAGCTATATATAGATAAACAAATGTTCGCTTAAACATAGTTCTGACGATGGGTTGAGCCAAAATAGCTAACAACTGTATCTTATAAATAAAAATGTAGAACTAAAATACATTGCTATTTTTTCACCGTGTTATAATTGAGTTCTGCCAAGTAAATTCCGATTAAATGAATAAATATATTGTTTCAATTATTTAGTGCATAATATATTTACTTGGGTTACACCTCATCTAAAATCTGCACGTACAGGAATAAAAATCAATATATAGAGATATAGAATTTAAATTCAAGAATTTCTGTACATTTTTACATGTTTTGTCACTTACGACACTGGTTTTGCCTTTCAGCATCCTCAGGCATTATATCAGACGGTCGCAATAGAATTGACACATAGTAAACACTTTACATATGTTGTATGCAAAGTTTATACTTGAAGATGCCGAATGACGAAAAATATACAAAATTCATACAATTCAAATTTGATATTGAAATTATGGGTACGATAGTCGCTGAATTGATAAAATTTCGTAAAAAGCCGAAAGAACGCATATTTTTATATTTATTCTGGCTATAAATATGATGTTGAAAAATATTTTCTATTCAACAAAACGTTCATTTTGGTTTCAGTTGTTTCTCGATTCCCAGCAACAACCTGAGCGGCGGCTCCCGAGGAGTCGCGGCAGTTCCTCCAGAGACCCCTACATCTTCATCAGACGGCCAGCCGCCCCTCCCTCCACCCGTGCCCATGCTCCCACTGCCGAGTCCCGCAATGGCGTCCGCCACCCTCGTCTCGCCGGAGACCCTCAGCCACCGGAGCAGTCCTACCTGCGGGAGTGAACGACGAGGCCCTGCTCCTTCGTGCTCAACTCATCATGTACATATCGAATCCCCCGTTAGGTACGAACAAGTTTCCTTTATAAATCACAATCAGAATTGGGTGTGAAATTGTATTGTTGGCGAATACAATTGTTGTTGTTAGTTTTAACTTTGTGGAACGAAATTTTATTTCAGTTTCAGTGCTTTTGTACATGGTAGACATGATTAATCAAGTGCTTTATGATATCGACTGTAGGTGCTCGATGGAATTTCGATACCAAATTTGAATTGTTACAAATTTTTACGACTCCACATGTTTTGTCACTAACTATGTTAACTAACGAACCGGGTCAGTTCCGTTGCATCCGTGTGATAGAATACCTGAAGATACCGAAAGGTAAATCCCGGGTCGCTGGTGACAAAACATTTACACAACAAAGCAGTTACAAAAATTCAATCAGCACAAAATTATTATTTTTTAAGATATAGTTGATAGGTATTTCGGCTATTGTGTACCTTTTCTACACTGTTATATATACATAAGCAAATGTTCGTTTAAGCATAGTTCTGACGATAGCGTGAGCCGAAATAGCTATCAACTATATCTTAAAAAATAATAATTTTGTAGAACTAAAATACATTGCTATTTTTTCACCGTGTTATTTTAAATGTCCCTTTAAAACAAATCTATAATTCGCTTAATTTTAACATTTTAATAAATATGCGAATATATTTTCCGTATTTTCTCGATTATAACACACATCCATATTTTAATATCACAATTAAAAAATATCATGTAAACATTAAAATGATTTAAAAAAAAATCTTCCTTCCAATTCAGTGTCAGTGCCTTTACACAAATTTGTATCTTTTAAGTTACCAAGAGTTATTAGAAGGGCTGTGGTGTCGTTAAAAAAAACATGATTCCAACTCCGAATAAAAAAAGTTTATTTTTGTCATGTTTATTTCCTACCATTCCAATTAATGTGCGTTAATTCAAAAATCAACCAACCAATCCGGCAAATTGAGATATTTTTGAAAATCGTTCAATCGAAAAAGTAGTCCACTTACTACATACTAGAAAATTATTCTTGTAGTGCCTGGGATCACATAAGATAAAAAACAAATTCAGTGATACAAAAACAAGAAAAAACATGTGTTTTATAATCGAGAAAGTACTGTATACAAAACTATGGAGTTTAGCAAAATACTTCACCGCGCAAGCTGATTTTTATCAAGATTAATAGTGTTCAACCAGATGTCACCATTCCTGTCAAACATAAATCAATTTAAATTAACCAATGCAAGCTGCATAAATCGGTAACGTTATTAATGAGTCTGACATAAAGACAAATTCTGACGAGGGAGAGGAATCCTTTGAAAACGCAGTGTGATGGCATTCAATTGTCCTCTTAATAGCTTCCAAGGACAAAACATGAGGGGTGCATTTTTGGGTAACCACAACCCTGTTTGGAACATACCTTAGATACCATCCTACCCCAGAACGAATCATTCACCTCTCGCTTGAGAATCTTTCCTTTATATTAATATACAGTGAAACCTCGAGTTTACGTTTTCCAAGGGACCCTGAAAAAATAACGGTAAATGCGGGAAACGGTGAATGCGGGAAAGCTTCAAATAATAATAAACAAGTAAAATCGTAAAAAACATTTATTTATTAGTGACTTGTACATACTGCATATAAAATATTTTTTTTTAAAAAGTCCTTTATGTTAGTTTGCTTCTTTGTTGTTTGGCACTTTAATTGGAACAAAGACTTGTTACATCATAAACATATAATACGCGTGTGGTGGATTTCAACCCAAAAAATAGCACATGCGTCCAATGCGTTACGTCTAACATGTACAGCGATTTCCAACGTGTCTAGACATAACACCTGCACTCGGCTGTGTCAAACTTGCTTGCCAATATACGTAGAAATATGCAATAAAAACGGTTAATCGGGATAATATTTGTGACGGGACCAAAATATTTAGACGTTTTATCGAGGAAATCGGGGAATCGGGGAATCGGGAAACGGTCAATGCGGGATTATTTAACATTGTTCTTATGGGAGTTTGACGGGACTACAAAAAATAGGCGATCCAGCCGGAAAACGTATTATGCGAGAACGGTTGATCGAGGTTCCACTGTAATACCAAAAGATTTCATAAGGCTTTCCCTCGAATTTCGCAATGCATAATGCGATACATTATTAATTATAAAACAAAAGTCTCAATTGAATTAATTTAACACGATGAAAAAATAGCAAAGTATTTTAGTTCTATATAGTTGATAGCTATTTCGGCTCACACCATCGTCAGAACTATGTTTAAACGTGACGTGAACCGAAATAGCTATCAACTATATCTTATAAAAAAAATTGTAAAACTAAAATATATTGCTATTTTTTCACCGTGATATAATAGAATTAAGTAAATGCCAATTCAATCAATTGATGAATTAATTTATGATGTCGAATTACATCAGGTACATCATATAATTACGATGTCAAATTTAAATTTGAATTGTTGCAACTTTGTACGATTCCATATGTCTTGTCACAAACGACCCGGGTTTCGCCCTTCGGCATTTTCAGGTATTCCATCGCATGGATGCAATAGAACTGACTGAACTGAACTCAGTACAAAGTTGCAACAATTCAAATTTAATATTGAAGTTCCATCAAGAACCTTCAGTCAATATTATAAATTAAATCAAATTTAAATTGTTGAAGCTTTGTGCGATTCCTCATATTTTGTTGTTCCGTGTGATATAATGCCTGAAGATGCCGAAAGGCTAATCTCGGGTTGTTAGTGACAAAGCATGTGAAATCGTGCAATGTTCTTGTTCTCTGTACAATTTGTACTTTTTCACATGTTTTGTCACCCACGACCCGAGTTTCTTCACACATTCCATCACACTGATGCTATAGAACTGACCAAGGGGCATTACATTTTATTTAAAAATTTAATATTTTAATGCCGAGAGACAGAACCTCTTTCTACGTCAAAAGATTAAATTTGAAAAAAAAATGTGAAGAGCTGTGGAATCGTAAAAAAAACACGCCTTCAATTCCGAAATGGAATAAGTCCGGTTCCGACTTGACTAAAAACAACACTCCGACTCACATGTCGACTAATAACACGATTACAACTAAAAAAAATAATTTTGAATTTCAGTTTTCTTAAGTTTTTTCCTACCTTTCCTATTTATGTGCATAAAATTAAAAATCAACCAACCAATCCGGCAAAATGTGCTCTGAAATATTTTTCAAAACCGTCAAATCGAAAAAGAGTCTCTCGATTTTCACGACTCCGACTCTGGCCATAGCACTACGTTTCGGCTCCAATTTCACAGCCCTGGAATACTTTAAAATATCACAAATCTTCAAAATAATACGACACGCTATATAACGGAAACAATGCCCTTAAAATCCGTCGCACAAAAGACCGTCCGAGAATCCCTTCAAGTTATTTAGCGCTTCCCGTCCTTATCAAGGCTCATTTATTATTCCTTACAAAATAGCGGATTGTTGGGATAAGTTGTAAAACTCTTATTCAGATACTAAACTCCGCTCGAGTTAAGGAAGCCACGCACTCACGCATACAAATCATTGTACAATAGTTACATGTAGGGGATACCATCCCAGAGCTGTTTTATGGTACCTACACTCGTCATTAGACGTGTTTTCATGTCTAGAAATAAGCATTCATTATATTGATTGAATTGGCATTCACTTGGTAGAACTCCATTATAACACGGTGAAAAAAATAGCAATGAATTTTAGTTATACAATTTTTTTTATAAGATATAGTTGATAGCTATTTCGGCTCACGCCATCGTCGGAACTATGGTCAAACGTACATATGCTTATCTATTACCAATATATATAACTGTGTAGAAAATGTACACAATACATCTTCTCTGCTGTTTTAACGAACTAGCTTATTTTGAAAATGTAAATGAAACTGAGCAGACGGCAATTTCACTAAACTTAAATATTGGACGGCATGACTGTTATGGTTCATTACGGGTAGGCAATAGCCCCTCGCATCGGAGGTGTTCAGTGTTTTGAGTCAGAAAAACACGATTTATTTTGTACAACTCTAATTTTGAAAAATTGAAGTTTCGCTAATTGTCGCAAGAATATCCAACAAGAGTTTTATACAATTTATTTTTTTAATTTATTTTATAAACTATTTTAGTCTTCACAGTATCATTCTTTACATACGCAACTCAGCAACAATTTATATTTACAAAAATGAATTTTACTTTGTTTGCATATATGTCCTGTATACGTTTCTATACCATTCATCCGATTGACATAACATTTTAGTGGGCTGTTGTGAACACGTACACATTTTTTTTTTGAAATAAGAACAACCATTAGATAACAGCCGGTTTTGCTCACCGCGAGCATTTATTTTTTCATCCGATTGCGATAAAAAAACTGAGTATCCGATTGCGATATAAAAACTGAGTTGTTTTGCACATACTCGCGAAAGTTTCTGAATTAGCACAACCATTAAATCAGAAACGGTTTCGCTTAGCACGAACTCTATCACCTGATACACTGGACTATATGAATATGCTTCTCGCGTTGAAACCTTTGTGTGACTTGCTCACGCGTCGTAAAAATATTTGATTTATTCAGGCACGCAAATTAAAAAAAATGTATTACTGAAAGCACTTCAGTGAACACTTTCTTTCTTTAAATGGTATAGCAACGTGTGCCGTGTACTCGTTAGAACTCTATAAAGATTTCATAAGTTGTCTATTGGAAACGGCTATGTTTATATAAATTTACGCATTCAGTTATAAAAGTGACTTTAACAACATAGTGAAATTTTGCTATTTTTATTTACTGTCAATAGCTATTGGCAGTTATCTTCTCATCATATTAATTACATATATAATATTGATTATTTTTCTTCTCGTAATAATTATACATAGAAATAAAATTCGCATCAGGCGATGTCTTTAACTGACGATCTTTGTATTTCCCGGGATTCCTTGTGCATAAATTCGTTTCTCCCTGAGTGATAAAATAATTATTAGCAAGCTCGAAAATGCGATAAAGAAAATCCCCGCCGCAAAATATCTCGCAGGAATAGAGCGAAATCTTGATTGATACTAATAATAAAGCAATGGTCATCCAACACGTGCTCTGTTTCAAACAGAAAGTGGAGGAAATCGGGAGAATGGGGCGTTAGGTAAGTCGGCGTTTTTCTTTTTCTTTTCTCAGAAAACAAGCGAGGAAATTCTTCGTATACTTAATCGAAAATGCTTTGGTGGCATTGCTTTCAACACGTTCGCATGTCTGATACACGATATGACTTGACTGTTTTATTGGAAAACAAATATTCATTCTCTAAATTGAATGTCTCTTTGTGACTGATTTTCACTTTGAATTTTATGAAGAAAGTAGCAATCAAATTCGCGTAAAAAAAACGAGTGATCACAAACAATTTTATAATTTTTGATCGCCATCGAAATTTTTTAAATAATATTTTTACAATTCGACTGAAGTCACTTGATTCTATTTCAATATAAGATTTGAATTGTAACAACTTTGTACGATTCCACATGTTTTGTTACTAACAACCCGGGTTTTGCCTTTCTGCATCTTCATGCATTATATCACACAGATGCAACAGAACTTTTACAATAAATAATTTGATATTTAATCCCATCATAACTCACCCATTACAACTTTGACTATCTTTTCCAATGTTTATATATTTAATATTACTATTATCAATTCAGTAGTGATTAAAATTATTTCTTATATACTATATATATTGTATATAGGTTTTTTTGTGTCATCCTTTTATATATAAGCGACGCAAAATGTTAAACCCTTTGCACTCCGTGAAAAAAAAGCGTTGTACCAACTCCTTAATTAATTTTAAGATTTTCATAATATTCGAACGTCATTGAATCAAATGGACGATAAACACGCTATAATTAATTAATAACATATTTTATAATTAATTCATGATTGCTAAGCTTTAGTCTATCAAATAAGAAAATACATTTCAAAATATGATATTTATAAATAATATGTACTATTTAAAACATTTGAAAGTGTGATATTTTTAAAATATTCCCCTGGGTGAAGGTTTGGTTTCCTCTCATAAGTTTCACAAAAGTATGTGGTCACTTTTTTCCTCCTGGAACCCTTCTGTACCATGTTACCCTGGAAAATATTATACCAGAGTTACCCTAACTGTGCGCCGCGCGCCCTAGGGTGCCGCAGCTGTTCTATTGGGCGCCGTAAAAAATTTCATACTTTTGATAGAATGCCTGAAGATTCTAAATTGCGAAACCCATGTCGTGAGCAATATAATTTCTAGAAATATACAAATTTTCTGCAATGAATTTTATTTGTACTTTATTAAATATTCGTTTGACTACTATCTGAAATAATCCAATCCCTGTCGTTCCCCCTGGTGATTTAGGCCACATCTCCCCACGTCATCGCCTTAATATATTGGATAATAATCTCACGACTGAGCATTATGTGCTAACATTCACCTTCGGAGCACTGTAATAGACTCAATTTGCCACAACTCGTTACTTTTGAGCCCCAGGCACTGTTTACATCGCCCGTTAAATAAATGCATTTATGTGCGGTAATCTTCTCATATAATATGCATTATCGCTAATGTGAAACGTGTTACAACATCGAGCGCGTAGATGAGTACATTACGATCGAAGTTATTACAGTACATAAATAATATATCTAATTGAAACCATACACAATATGTTACCTTACCTTTAACCACTCTGTATTTACTATAAATGCTTTGAGCAAACTTAACCTTGCTGTCCTGTGGTTTAATAACTACGAATATGTCGGCGTCACTTAAATAAATTTAAGTAATGTATATATAACATTTACATACATATGGTCACATGCATATTATTATCTGTTTAGAATACTCTCATGAAAGACTTGGTGTTTAGGTTACAAATATTATTAGAACAAACGGGCAACATTTTAATTGAAAAATTAGATAGCTTTTCCATGAAAGTTTTGACACTTATATACCTTTATATGTAGTTATAACTATCATAAAACTGCAACCATCCGTCAGTAACGTTAGCAGTCGGAAGGTTATAAATATCGTACCAATTAATGTCTTATTATCAGTAAGCCAGAATTAAACCAAATTAGAAGTACTAGAAAATGCGAATAAAAATGTGTCGCAATTAGTAACACAATACTTAATAATAAGTAATCAAATTTATTTCAAATTTTATATTAAAATGAACTTCCACAAAGTTAATGCCGAATCCATCAAAGTTAGAAGTATATTAGGTAAAAAATACAACAATTTTTAAAACATTTTTTTTACAGAAAGCAAGAATTTTCAAATATTCAATTTTATTATACAAATGGTGTCAATATTTAAATAAAAAAAAAAAAACTGATTTCAAGTTAAATGATATCTGATCTAGCTGCAAAATAACAAACATTTTACACCAAAACACTTCAAATTTATACAAAACTCATAAAACCAAACCTTTTTATCTGTTGTCACGGATGCTAGTTAATATAACCCCTTGATACCAAACTAACACTTAAACCTCTCGTAAAGTGTTCCTGATAAAACGGTGTCGATAAAAAAATCTAGACATGAAAGTTTGTCGTAATGTGAACATCAATATAAGGAATGATCTTAACTCACTAAAAAAACTTTTTCAGGAAGTTGTCCATTAAATGAACTATAATATTATATTATCTTGGAAGACTAAACCGCCACTACGGGATATTTGATGACTTGTATCAGTTTATATTGTTTTATTTGATTGATAAAATCTTTTAGAATGAAGTAGGGTTCTTAAACGTTTTCGGGTTGGAACCCAAATGAGTTTCATTTACGGTAAATATAGTTAATGAGTCATTCTTGAAATGGTTTTACAAGAAATAATCATCAACTATCATTAAATTATATTGATTGGTATAATTTATGATATCGACTGAAGGTGCTTGATGGAATTTCAATATCAAATTTGAATTGTTGTAATTTTGTACGATTCCACATGTTTTGTCACAAACGACCCGAGTTTCGCCCTTCGGCATCTTCAGGTATTCCGTCACACGGATGCAACACTGACAGTTCTGTTGCATCCGTCTGATGGAATACCTGAAGATGCCGAAGGGCGAATCCCGGGTCGTTTGTGACAAAACATATGGAATCGTACAAAATTACAACAATTAAAATTTTATATTGATTGAATTGGCATTCACTCGGTAGAACTCCATTATAACACGGTAAAAAAATAGCGATAAATCTGTTTTAGTTCTACAAAATTATTATTTTTTAAGATATAGTTGATAGCTATTTCGGCTCACGAAATCTTCAGAACAACGCTTAAGCGAACATTTGCTTACCATAGCTATATGTATATATAGCTATATATAATATATAGCTGTGTAGAAAGAGTACACAATACATCTTCTCCCGTGTTTTAACAACCTAACTTTTTTCTTGCTCGCAATAAAACCAAAAAATATGTAAATGAAACTAAAAAGGCGACTATATCGATAAGTTTACATATGGTATGGAAATAGTCCATTATGGAAACAAAACGTCCCCCCGTAGCGGGTTAAGCAATGGCGATCGACATATATATTAGTTTGTTCGTTAAGAATCCTTTGTGATGTTCGTTTAAGCAAAGTTCTGATGATGGCGTGAGCCGAAAAAGGTCAACTCTATCTTAAAAAAAAAAATTGTAGAACCAAAATACATTGCTATTTGTTTCACCGTGTTATCAATAAATTATAATATAATTGGGTTTTTTTTGAAAAATGAAATAAGTAGGTATTTCTTATAGAAATCTGGTTCGTTAGTGACAAAACATGTGGAATCGTACAAAGTTTTGGCGATTCAAATTTGGTATTGGAATTCCATCAAGAATATTCAGTCGATATCATAAATTATGTACAAAATAATATTAAAAATCAAGCATATTTAAAATTAGATTAAAAAAGTAACTTTGTCTATTACACTGAATACTCTTCCCTTTGTGGAGTAAGACCGAAAATGGGTGCAGTATTATACGTGTACTTAAAAGCTCTTTTCTTTAAACTTTTCGATCTACAGCAAAAGTTGAGATATTTTACAGAGCTTATTGGAAAAGTTATCTTATGAAAACATAGAAATCAAAATGATTTAACTTGTACTCTTCTTCTACCAAGACACTTTTTATCAAAAATGAAGCCTTATTTGCTTTCATAAATAAAAACATAATGCTTAGAACTATTTCTACGATTTTACTTTCACCACATCTGGACCGAACTGATAACATACAAATTGACAAAGACTATTTATTAAACACAAATATTTATCAGGATTACAAAAGAAATGCATGGATAACTAAATAAAATAATTAACAGGTCATTATGCAAAATTTATAATTTTAGTATGTACTATTTCTAGAATTTTATATAATTTTAATCTCTTAAATAATAAAAACACATTTTTAGTACTTAAAATTTTTAGTATTTAAAATATCATGTTCTTCCATCAAGAAGTGACAGTTAAAAAAAAACCTTAAAAGTGATATTTATGATCATGGACGATGTCATTGCATTGAAATTTTATCTGTAAACGGTTTTATTTCATTTTTATGTGTTTTATAACCTACTTTTAAATTATTTTCTTTGCTTTTGGACGATCGGCTTTATATATTCGGAAACTATTAACTTAAAATTACACATTTACGGTATTGTTTTAATTTGTTTGTATCAGTTGATAACGTAAACGATGAGCGCAACCAGTCCTGACCAAAGTGATATAAAATAGTGGAAATGATACTAAACATTGTGTTTTATACAGGGTTATAGAGTCGGAGTCGTGAAAAGCGAACGAATCCGATTACTTTTTTGATTAGGCGATTTTGAAAAATATCTCAATGAAAAATTTGCCAGATTGGTTGGTTAATCTTTAATTTAATGCAAATTAATAGGAAAGGTAGGAAACATCTGACAAAATTTAACTTTTTTAGTCAGTGTCAGTGGTTTTATAATTTAAACGTAATTACCTTCCACCAAGAGATAACAGTTAACACCTTAATAGTGATTGTTATTTTTATTTTGTAATTATTACCATTATTTGTTTCAGGTTACCAACGCCGCCTATGCTTTCGTTGCCTCCCGCCCTGTACCACGGTGGCGGCCACCTGCCGCCACCGCCTATGCGCCGCCCTTCCAGAGCCGCCCAAAGTCAGCAGGTTAACGCGATCGGAGCGTAAGTCAAATCATTTCTTTTCATCCACATTTATGGAATATCGCAATTTATTGATTCGGAATGAAATTTATTGTTGAAATGTATATAACGGAACAGTAGCCAATTTTCGATGCCACGTTATTTTAGGACTCCGAATAAAAATATTTCACGAAAAGTATTTTATTTTTAAATGTTTAGAAACGTTAAAAATTCTTGATAAATTTCATTCAACAAAAGATCATCAAAATATATGCCAAATATATATTTTAAAATCTGTCTTTTTTATGTATATTATAATACTAAATTTGAACTCATACGAGTGCTCAAAAACTTATGTGAATTTAAACACTATATTTCTCTTTTTAAATATTTATTTTCTGTAAAGTATGACGTATTTAATTTAAAAATAGCGTTTCAAAAAGCAAGTCTTTATTTGAGCTTTTCTAAACATTTTTTTCATTTAAATATAGATTGAAATTTTTATTAGAATATATATTACATACTAGTTTGTATTATTAAAGTATTGTTGATTGAATAGTATGTAACAGGGATGGGCATACATGAGGTCAACGAAAGCCGCATTCTATATTTTCACATGTATATAGAGCCACACCAAAGTCGCGTCGTATTAAATACACAAATCTTAATGGCTATAAAAGTGATTCCCAAACTTTTCACTGCGCAAAATTTTACTAAAAAATATATTATTAATATTGTCTATTGATTGAGATAAAGTTTAAGTGGGTTGTTGTGAGCACTCCCGTGACAATTTTTGGATTAATTTTAAGTAAGTAAATTAGAACAACCATTTGATTACGACCGACTTCGCTCATTTCGAGCATTTACTTTTATACCTGATTGCGACAAAAAAATATTGCTCGAGTTGTTTTGCACATGCTCGCAAAGGTTTCTGAATTAACACGGTGAAAAAATAGCAATGTATTTCAGTTCTACAAAATTATTTTTAACAAATATAGTTGATAGTTATTTTGGCTCACGCCATCGTCAGAACTATGCTTAAACTAATAGTCGCTTATCTATATATAGCTATGCAGAAAAGTCACACTGAATTAGTACAACCGTTAGAACAGAACTGGTTTCGTTTGTCATGAACACTATCAAATGATACACTGGGCTATGTGGATATGTTTCTGACGTGGACCGCTTTATGCGGTCTGCTCACGCGTGGCAAAAACGTCTGATTTATTTGTGTTTGCAACAAACGGAAACACCAATATATTGTGTATCCAAAAGCAGTTCAGAGAACAGAATCAAAACGTAAACACTTTCTTTTTTAAATGGCATTGCAACGCATCCGCAACGTAGCACAATTTTTTTGACTCGTGGAGCATTGAGGAAAAATCCTGATATATGAAGGGTGCCGGAAACCAAAAAGTTTAAAATAAACATACGTAAAAAAAACTTAAAAATGTGAACTTACAACTAGTGATTGAATTGGCATTTGTTTGGTAGAACGTCATTATAACGCGGTGAAAAAATAATAATGTATTGTATAAGCAATAATAATATACTGAAATATTATACATTGCTATTTTTTCACCGTGTTAACTTACATAGAATAGAAACGAACACTTACAAAACTACACTGATAATGGGAAAAAATATTACCTTAATTTTTAATAAGAGATATTGCGACCCACAGTTAATGCAACTAAGAGCCGCATTTGCCAACGTCTGGCATTACAATATATTTATGAACAGGTAACGGTAACATGTGAAATCTTACATGACATGCCGATAAGTCAATTTGGTATAACATGGCTGTAGGCATGACGGAATTACTAAATCAATTTCGATTAGGTTACCCCTAATTCAAAACTGCCTTGCTTTGAAACTAAAACATTTACTATATGATCTTCAGACTGTTTGACAATATCGTGTAATAAGATTCGCAAACATGTCGCAGTGATCGATTCGAATGCATTACTAAAAGCCAAGTTTCATATCGCTGTTTTCTAGTATAGAGTTTTTAGCTTCGCTGTAAGCAATCTAAATATAATTTAATGTCAAAAATCATCAAGTCTCGACTATTCCGATATTAAATGTTGAATTGTTTGATATTTTACGTAGAGTATGAAGGATTATAACATTTGTTATTTTATTCATCTCGAATGACATTGTTGTAATTTACTTTTATGCAAATATATTATATCAGTGGTGAGCAACCTTCTGAGAGATTAGATGAAACTAAAATCGCGTATTTTTTGCGATGTGGGTAAAAGTTAAAAAAAAAACTTTCAACTAAATTATATTTATATTAATTGTCCAAACCAATAACACTATACTAAAGATACCATAAAAATCTGCGCAAGAGTATATGTAAGTGATTCATATGGTATGAAGTGTTGATATTTAAAGGGAACTGAGTATAATTTTTTGTTGACATATAATTTATTGATTGAATTGGCATTTACTTGGTAGAATTCCATTATAACACGATGAAAAAATAACGATGCATTTTAGTTGATATATTTATATATATATATATATATATATTTATATAGTTGATAGCTATTTTGGTTCACGCCATCGTCGCCAGGTGTTTGATTGGTTTAATATTATACATAACAATTATATGAAAAATCGCGTAGATATACCTTACCCATCTTTAAAATCTTTGCAATTGATTTTGGCAAAATTTACGAAATCGATTGAGCGTGCTTGATGGATCTTTAATATTGACTTTAAATTGTTAAAACTGGGTTTACTTTCGTGCTTTGTGTATTCTATCAACAAAAAGCTCATCTCTATTGCATCCCTATGATAGAATATTTGAAGATGTCGAAATACGAAACCTGGGTTGTGAGTGACAACACATGTGAAAGCTTACACAATTAACACGGTGAAAAAA
The DNA here is from genome assembly GCA_028555115.1 of Himalopsyche japonica. Classification (NCBI taxonomy): domain Eukaryota; kingdom Metazoa; phylum Arthropoda; class Insecta; order Trichoptera; family Rhyacophilidae; genus Himalopsyche; species Himalopsyche japonica. Next base: position 1,265,225 of record JAHFWJ010000385.1, read on the forward strand.
TAGCAATGTGTTTTAGTTCTACAAAATTATTTTTGACAAATATAGTTGATAGCTATTTCGGCTCACGCCATCGTCAGAACTATCCCATCACAACATTACCCATTAATAATAATAACACCCATTACACAATTACATCAGCTCAATTTATTAAATGACCTGGTATCGCAAATTTATTATTATAAATCTAGTTTTTTAAAAATATTTTTATAGTGTGAACTGAATAACATTTACTCTTTTATAAATCTTTTAGGAACTCTATATGATATGGCCTTTAAAAACACTTCTCGCTTGTTTTATTCATACTGTGCAGTGGATTTGAGTTGGGTCACATAGAAATATACAATAGATAAGACTCGGTTTGTTCGAACGAATTTTATTTCCTTCTCCGGTGTTGCCCAAAACGTGGAACACAATCTAATTTGTTGGATTATCTTTGTAATTGTGAAATTATATTCCGTACAATTTTAAAGTAGAGGCATATTCACCCAACTGACACTTTATCTTAAATATATATTTTAATATTGATGATACAGTGTTAACACAGAAGTTTCTTTATGTTAGCTCTGGATACATCCCGTTTTATGGGAAATGTAGGATGCGAAACATTTTTTAAACATTTGAATTATTACAGCTTTGTACAAATCCACATGTTTTTTCATTAACGACATGGGTTTCGCTTTCCGGCATCTTCAGGCATTCCATCAATCACACAGATGCAACAGAATCGACGACTTAGATACCGAAAAGCGAAACCCAAGTCGTTAATGCCAAAAAGTGGTATAGTATAAAGTACTAAAGTACATCAAGCACTTTCATTCGATATCATAAATTATAAACATTTATTAAGTGGCCAGTTACGACGCGACACAATATTTCATATAACACATTTTAAAATACAGTGTTTCAATTTTTATACTCACAAATATTTTCGTACAGAAACACATTGTTATACACTATTATTTTTAATTTATTTCATATATCTAGTAAGATTGAACGACGTAAGAATGCGCGCTGATATATGTTACAGAGCTCGCGATGATTGGTGGACTCGATTACACTAGTCGCGGATTAATATTTGAGCTCGTCTTTGAGTATTTATTGAAATATACAAAGATTTCAATATGAAATATACTAGGAAAGATACATATAGATGTATAAAAGTCTTAGAAATATTTAGAGAAGAAAATATCAATTTTCTTGGGGTATATCTAATCTCTCAATCGTCCTTTAAAAGTTAAAAGTTTTTAGTCTATCGCTTTAGGTTATTTCATATTCTGAACAGGTAAGTGGAAACTTTATCTTTTATGCATAAACTACTGACTAACAATCACCGCTAAAAGTTTACGATAGTGATTTTCTTCTCATTCACCGACAAGACGAGATACTGAAAACTTTGCAACAAAATTTCTGATTTATCTCTTGAACACAGCGAGGCAGTAACGAACGCCTTTATAACACTCCAAAATCGTATCTATCTTTTTATCGCGTAAATGATTCATTCAAACGTATACACACGGGTTTAAAATACCGGGATTTATGTATATATGATTAAAATGCTGAATTCAATTTAATTACAGTAACTGGCTGTATCTCATCACAATATATTTGTATAAGTGGTGGGCGGTACATCTATTATAATTTTAAAAGTTGATAGTATTTTTATTGTATCGTATCATATTTTAATTTCATGTAACTTTATTGTAAATTGATAAATAATTTTTGAATCCTTAAAACATTTGCATAACCCTACTTTCCTTAGCGAACGGCTTAAACTTCTTGGTGAGATATAAACTGTACGCTTCAGTCGATAATTCGGATTAAAAATTTGTTTCCATTGCGTATGCTCTCTGTATATCGAGGTAAGCTGTGAAGATCGCGTAAATGGTTGCTCAACCTATATCGTGGATGCGGTTACTCTACTTGCTTCTCTATGGATGATTTTCTTGAGAAGCGCTATAAATTTCATAGTTTTTATTTGTCTTAGTATGTATGTATCTTTAGTCATTCGATTGCTTTTCATACGGGATTTATCTGTTGATAATGCTCACAACGAGCGAAACCGGTTCTTATCATAAAATATATTATGGAAATATTTATGGTTATCATAATAATAATGTGTTTGGTTATCCCACGGTGGAAAAATAGCAATGTATTTTAGTTCTAAAATTTTATTTATAAGGTATAGTTGATAGCTATTTCGGCTCACGCCATCGTCAGAACTATGTCTACGGAACTATGTCTATGGAGTTTCACCAAGTAAATGCCAATTCAATCAATAACTGTATAAATTATAAATTTTGTAGAACTCAAATACATTGCTACTTTTCACTGTGTTATAATGGAGTTTTGCCAAGTTAATCATATAAGAAATATTGTACTCGTCTTAAAACCAAACTTTTTTTAACGAGTATTTGCAATGTTCTCAAAAATTAAACATTTATTACATATTTTTAATGCAATTTACATTCAACTCTACAAGTATCAAACCAAATCATTATTTAAATTAAAAAAGAAACGACGGGTTCATGAAAATGTCGGTTAGCTACAGAATCTAACTTAACAACAACGATAATGCAAATATATTTAATAAAAAATAGTTCAACTTACTGATGATGAAATAATGGCTTAAAATAGAATAGATTTTGAAAATAATTAATGGTTTGTAAAAATGCATTCCAAAAATGTCACCGGAAGTAGAACAAACTCAGCTGAATTTGCGAAGAGGCATTATTTAACGGAGAAAATAAATTGATAAGGAAAATTTCGCTTTTAGGGAAAATGATTTTCATCCACAGTAATTAACAAAGCTCTCCTGACTTATCGATTACCTGCCAATAACAGCATTCAAAGAAGCGCTCTGCAATTACAGTCTATAAATTACGTTTCGCGTAAGCAAGGGGTTTTTTCCGGATGAAGTATCCCGACCTTATCAGAAAATTTTACCCGTTTACATTTATATCTTTTAGAAAATGCTTTTTATACGGTTATGGAGTGTAAAAAGAGATTATCTTTATCAGGGATTTAAAGTGTAATCAAGCTATATAACATAAATCAAGATACTGAGTGAAAGTGCTTGAAGGGGTTTCAATATCAAATTTGAGCCGTGATGTAGGCGAAAAGATATACGAAAGTGTATAGAGTTTGATTTGTATTCAATTATATATTAAATATAGAGCTAGGTCTTATAAGGGCGTAAGTCGAAATAGCTTTCAACTTTATACATTAAAAAAATTGAATAACTAAAGTACATTCAATTTTTCCACTTCAGAATCAAAATATCTTTACTCCATCTTAAAAAGAATCTTGACATATTTATTTATTTTCAAGTGCATTATTTTATTCAACCAGTTCCTATAAAATTAGATGTTTTTTAATAAAAGATTAATTATATATTATTGATTGAGTTGGCATTTAATTTGAAGAATTCCATTATAACATTTTTGTAGAGAAAATACATAAATCATGATGAATATTTTGTAGAGCTAAAACACATTGCTATTTTTTTCACCGTGTTATAATGGAGTTCTATCAAGTGAATGCAAATACAATAAATAAAAAAAAAAGTACGTTCGACGAAAGCGTATTGTGCATAACTAACCAGTTTCTATTATTGTCATTGTGTAATTCAAAATTGAAAATTTTGTTTAATAAATAATCATAATTATAATATTATATAAAAGTAAAGATATAAAAATTACTGTAATTTTTGACGATTAGTTAGATCTTTTTTTTTTATAATACAAATATACACACTTTAAGTGTTTTTTAATTCAATATTCACCGTTTTATAGCTCTTATTCAAGTATGGTCAATTTACGTGTTTTATTTTAGATCGTGCAGAGTTGTTGTACATTTTTTAGTGGACTTCTAAGTTTTATACCCAATTTATTAGAGTTTTCGTTGACCGTAGGGTGCTATCATAAACGTAAAAAGAAAACGTGAGGAAAATCTCCCAATGGAGTAGAAGAAAAGGTCTCTGAACTTATCGACTCATTTTCTACCACAGGGAAAACTGCCCTTGGACTCGATGCAACCCACCCATAAAAGCCTTATTTTTGCGCAGGGACACGTTTCGGAAATCTCAAGTTATATTTGGAAAATTGTTGTTTGGATGGTATACATGACATTTCTGTCTCTCTCTCTCTGAGATACACTTACAGTATAAAACATTAATTAATTCCATATTATCAACGATAAATAAAGCCGGTTTTAATTGTTATGAAAACTCCGAGGAAATTTAGTATTTTTATTTTAAGATGACTGTAATATGTCTTATATGATTGATTTTGGTAAAACTCCATTATATAACACGTTGCAAGCAATAGCAATGTATTATATTTTAGTTCTAAAAAATTTAAAAGGTATATAGTAGACAAAATTATTTAAAAAAAAATATAGTTGATAGCTATTTCGGCTCACGCCATCGTCAGAACTATGCTTAAACTAACATTCGTTATCTATATATAGCTGTGCAGAAAAGGCACACTACACATCCTCTCTCCTGTTCCAACGGCCTAGCTTGTTACTTTCACACAATAACCCTAAATTAAAAAAAAAATCTAAATGAAACAATAGGTGTCTCTGAAAATAAGTTTACGTGTGGGACGGAAGTGGTCATTACTTTTCGCTTCAATGCTCGCGATGCGTGTTATTTAAAATATCATGCCTTTCCACCAAGAAGTGATAGTTAGCACCTTGAAAGTGATTAATGAAGCGGGTACGGCTTTTATCAATGTCATTCAATAACTATTAAATTGAATAGTTCATAAAATTTTAACACGGTGAAAAAAATAGCAGTGTACTTTAGTTCTACAAAATTATTTCTTAAAGTATAGTTGTCGGCTATTTCGGCTCACGCCATCGTCAGAACTATGCTTAAATGAACACTTGCTTATCTATATATAGCTGTGTAGAAAAGATACACAATACATCTTCTCTCCTGTTTTAACGACCTAGCTTGTTACTTGCTCGCAATAAAACTAAATCAATGGAATTCTACCAAGTGAATGCCAATTCAATCAATAAATAAAATTGTATGTATGTATATACACAAATATAGATATTTTAAACTTATGAATTGACCGTTCTTAGTTGAGATGTGTTTTGAAAATATTTTATATGAAAACACATGTTACCCACAGCCCTTATAAAAATGACACCGTTCTAGAACCGAATTTGAAATCTCAAATGGAATAGGTTTTATATGTCGACCACCGCAGCCGGCTTACTGAAGTAAAGATGAACACTTTCGTAGTCGTGCTTTTCAAATTGAGCCTCCTTACTAGCATCCCTTAAACACTCACGCCCTTCATCCGCCTCACTCACGCGTAAATCATTCGCGGAAAGAATTCGGTCCGGGGCGAAAAAAGCAAAACACACACGAGACGATCATTTTTTAGACCGTTTTTATTCGTTGCATATTTTTTTATACTTTGAAAACTACAGACAAAAAAAACCCTTGTAAGATAATTATATATCAAGATTATTTACAACAATGTTTGACTCACAATTTAGCACCAGATAAATTACCGCTCGAATTTGAATTGTTACAACTTTGTACGATTCCACATGTTTTGTCACTAACGACCCGGGTTTCTTATTTCGGCATCTTCAGGCATTCTATCACATGAATGCAACAGAACTGACGCACAATAAACAATTGGCATCGTCTATATACCAAAGTTATGGCAGCTAAACCAAATTTAATAATATTAATCTAATATTAATTAACACATTATTGATTGAATTGACATTTACTTGGTAGAACTCCATTATAACACGGTGAAAAAATAGCAATGTATTTTAGTTCTACAAAACTTTGTATAAGATATAGTTGATAGCTATTTCAGCTCACGCCATTGTCAGAACTATACTTAAACGGAAATTTTCTTATCTATATATAGCTGTGTAGAAAAATTACACAATACTTCTTGTCTCATGTTTTAACGACCTAGCTTATTTCCTGCTAGTAATAAAACTATTTTTTTTTAATGAAACTTAAAACGCGGCTATATTAATAAGCTGAAATATTCTACGGAAATGGTCTATTACGAAAACAAAACAGCCCCCCTGTAGTGGCTTGAAAAGCGGCAACAGAAATATATTGGTTTTATTATTAGATTATTATATTGTATATTGTAATATTAGTAAGTATTTAATTTTTAAGGATTAATTAGAGCGATTCAAGGATTAGTTTTTTTTATTGAAACCAGAATAATACACACCTATCTTAAATTTATATTGACACTGAGTTAAAGCAAATTTGCGTCCATTGTAAATATTAGATGAAATTTCAGCAGAACCAATTCCCGTGAAGTTTCTTTGGTGTATGCCAATACTACGCGAGGCTATTTTTTTTAAATAGAACCTCAGTTAGTTACGTGGATTGCCTCTATGATGTTTACCACTCTACGTAGCCAGAATCCCGTCACTAGATCTAGCATATAAATAATGCATAATTTAACACTATACACTTTTCTTTCCTTTTCATCTTTTCTATTTCCCATCCGGCTTATTCTGAGCTTTTTCACACTTTCCAACGAAAGCTTATTAAATCAGCACGGTGAAAAAATAGCAATGTATTTTATTTCAGCAAAATTAATAGCTTGCAACTATATACTTTATAAATTTTGTAGAGCTAAATACATTACTAGTTTTTTATTTATTTTGTTTATAATAGCGATCCACCAAGTAAATGTCAATTTTGAATTATAAAAACACATTTTCTTAGTAATTATTTCCACAATTTATTTCTTGATCAGGACCGGTTTCGCTCATCGCGAGCATAATATCAACTTATAGAATACAATTTACAAGTCTATTTATACAAAAAAAATGAATTAAATGTAGCAGGTATACAAAACCACGGGTTCAATTATTTAAGAGACGGTTTGCAGGAAATCATACAATATTATTACAAATAACGTAAATTAGTTTATTGATTAAATTGGCATTTACTTGGTTAAATCTCCATTATAACACGGTGAAAAAATAGCAATGTTTTTTAGTTCTACAAAATTTTATAAGTTATAGTTGATAGCTATTTCGGTTCACGCCATCGTCAGAACTGGTTCTCGCGATTCATCGCGATGAACGAAACCGTCCTGATCAAAAAATATATTGTGGAAATAAGTACTGAAAACTGTATTTTTATTTTTCAAAATATCATGCCTTTCCATCAAGAAGTGACAGTTAACACCTTAAAAGTGACAAATGTCAATTTATAATCAATATATTAATCAACTATTAATATATATTTTTTTACTTTATTACGTCCATGATACAAGAATATTAATGATATAAAAAATTTCAAATGTCAAAAAATTGCTTTTGGATCAAATAAAAATTCATCGCCCTTTTTGATATAGATTTTTTGATTTTGTTTTGATGAAATTGTTATACAATCGAGTTTGTACCGGCAAACACCCTTTCATTAATTTTTTTAGTGACGTTGATCGTAAGCTTAACTAACTGTGACAGTTGAACGGCGTGAAAGTTTGAATGTCAAATAAATGAGTAAAGCTAATTGCGAGGTGAAACTCTTTACGGTTCGTCGGATCGTCCTTATGCTTTTTTCGCGTCAGAAAATAATATTTTCACAGCTTTTCAGTTGCCTGAAAACTTTTGTTAGTTGCGCCCGTCAAAGTTAAAAGTAAGATGTAACGTTGTTTAACAGCTTTTTTGCTTTCAGTTTTTCTTTGCTAGAAAGAGATTCGTCACATTTTCAATTGTGCTGAAAGTTTTTATTTAATGTTACTTTCTTTTCAAAAGTGTCTTAACTTTTTGCTCACATTTTTTCTTCACTGTCTGTTCTGCTCTGGTAAAAAATATAAATTTTATCACAGGATGTTTGAAAATAAATAAATTAAAAGTAAATTTAACTTAAAGACATTTTTTGCTATCACACATTTGAACTTGAGTTGTTACAATTCTGTATGATTCCACATGTTTTGTCACTAACGACCCGGGTTTCGCCTTTCGGCAATTTCAGGCATGTGGAATCTTACAATAGTAACAATTCAAATTAAATAATACACAATTGTAGACATATGTATACTACCACTAACCTTTACACGCTCATATAATTAGGAGTCTCCAAGCTAAGGCCCACGGAATAATACCGCAAACTCGAAAACCTTGCGGCGCTGTAATTGTTAATAACTCTATTAAACTAAATACATCAAGTATCCTTTACTTCGTTTTAGTGGAATTTATACAAGTATATCGCTTTTTAATTGTAGTTTTTGTCTATATGTAAGCTTTGAATAAATCGAACTCCATGTAAAGTAATCTTTACAAAAGCTTTCATGTAAGGGTGTCTTTTGGGGCAATTAAAGTATAAAACGTCGATAGTAGACTCTTTTTTATTATATAGGATACTAAATCTAAGCGATAATCCGTTAAACGCTTCCAGCGTCAAATATTCAAAGTCGAACTTGTCCTTAGAGACCTCTCTAAATCGAAAAGCTCCGCTCCGTGTGAAGTAGGTTTATACCCTATCTACCTACACAGCTCCCGCCAATGAGATCACCGGATTAAAGGCCCTTTTCAATCTTAATCCCTAATCGTCCGATAGAAAGTGGAAATAGCAAACTGTAAATCTCTTACTTTTGTTTCTGAACGAGAGCTTTGAAAGGTTTCTACGCGAACGACTTACAATTCACGAAAAAAAGTTTACAAAAAACGCCCCTGAGAATTCGACGCCAAATTAAATTTCGGGTTTTCACAGTTTTAGTGCAGTCTGTGATTAAAAACGTATATTTCCTTAAATAAATAAAATCTCCTGGGTGTCACAATAATTGCTTATATAATTAAAATAGAAGTATGTTACTACCTTGTGGAAACACATTTTTAATGTAAAGCTCCTTGGAGAAGAGATATCATATATTAAATAATACAAAAAAAAATTTAGTTTTATGTTCTCAATATATTTACGATCTTGTCCGCTCTCGTTCATCGCGAGTAACATCAACACCTTAAAAGTTATGAAGGTTTTAGTGTGAAAGATATTAGGATTGATTCATAGAGATATGTTATATAATGAAGGGCTTGAAAACCATATTTTTTGATAATATGAGAGAATATATACATTTTCCTCGGGGTCTTGCAAATCTCCCCATCGTCTCACGTGCTGTCTTTTCGACTGCAGTCTTTTAAAGGTTAAAATATTAAGTTATAAGTAGAGAGTGGTATACAAAATATCAATGTCATAAACGGCCAAGCAAAATTGATATTTTTTAACTTTGTTTTTTTTTTTATAAACGTCTTGCTAGAAATTACCGAGAAAATTATATGAAGATGTTTACTTCTTATTACTAAAGTTTAAACGATGCAAGTGAAAACTTTTCGAACCATCGACTTTTGGTTAATTGTAAAATAAACAACTCCATTGTTGCGAAATATTTGTTTCCACATTAACATGTACACAAAATTCACAATACAACTCCTTTTCTTAAACTTCCCAAACAATGCACGGCGAGAATTCTTGGAGTTTCCCTTTATTAACAGTTCAAACTTATACAAAAGGAAGTATAAGGTTTATTTATATTGCCATCATGTGAAACTAGTTGAAATGTAAACATTGTAAGATGTAACACGGTGAAAAAATAGCAATGTATTTTAGTTCTACAAAATTATTTTTAACACATATAGTTGATAGCTATTTCGGCTCTCGCCATCGTCAGAACTATGTTCTATATATCATATACCTATGAACATATCTATAGTTCTGACGATGGCGTGAGCCGAAATAGCTATCTACTATATTTGTTACAAATAATTTTGTAGAACTAAAATACATTGCTATTTTTTCACTGTGTTATAATGGAGTTCTACCAAGTGAATTCCAATTCAATCAATAAATTGTAAGATGTATTTGAAAACACTAGGAAGGTACTAAGTTTCAAAGAAAATTGGAGTATTTAATACATTATGTTTCCTTAAATATTAAAGTGCAGACTACGAAAATCTCCCACTCATTATTCTGTTAATAATTTTTTCACTGCGATCTTTTAAAAAATTTAATTTTAAACTATTTTAATTTATTTAAATACGTATCGTATGATTACCAATAATTTATTTTCTCAGTTCCTAAGCCTTTGGTTTTGAATATCGATGATTTTTCAACTCATATAATTTTTGTTTAAATAGCGTTATTTGCAATTTGTACTGTATCAGTTGATAATACTCACGATGAGTGAAACCGAACATAATTTTTTAAACTATGAAAATATTATTAAAAACTATTTATTATATAAAATATAATGCCTTTCCACCAAGAAAATACGGTCAGCACTTCATTAGTGGAAAATTGAAAATGTACGTCTAGGAAAAGTGGTTTTTTTTTTTGGTACTTATTTCCACAATATATTTTTTGATCAGGAGGATGGGCGAAACAGGTCCTGATCAAAAAATATATTGTGGATATAAATACTTAATAAACCGTGTATTTAATATTTAAAATATCATGCCTTTCCATCAAGAAGTGAAAGTTAACGCCTTAAAAGTGATAGTATACTATGTATAATATAAATATATATTATATATACTAACCTAACCTGCTTGCACAATGAATCGGCCAACTTATAGAAGTCAGGTGTCATAGTACTTAAAGCGTCAAAAAACTAACATGTAAATAAAAATATATGTTCGTTATTCGTAATGCAAAGGTTAATTAATGTGTTTTAAAAATACAAAAAAGTATCTCCTTGTCATGTCAAAGGCTGAAATATTATGTTTTACAATCCAATCAAAAAAAAGCTCACCTGAGCAAAGTTCCTTCCGAATCGGCATTCGGCAGTCAGAAGAATATTAATCTTCGTTTCGCTGTAGCAGGTGATATATACGAGGGGGTTGAGAGGTTAAATGTGGCATGGGGGAAGTGCATGAAATGCAAATCTCTCACAAAGCCGCTAACATGAAATCAATACATCCGACTTTAAAACTCTTGCAAAAGGAAAAAATGTAAGCTGTTTGTCTTTTAGACGGACCAAAGTGTGCTTTTATGTGTATTGTATCAATGCTTTTATCTATAATTCAGAGCTTTTTGTTTGTGTTTTAAAAAGCATTGCTTTTATCGTAATATTTTTAAATATTACAATCGACCTATCATTTTTTTTTAATAAATATTCCAAGTCTCATAGTTGAAATGTGAATTTGTGTAAAGTGTTCAAAATTGATTCAAACTAGATTTTTGGTTGTATATAATAATTTCACTGTAAAAGAGTTTTGAAAATATTAACACACTGTTGAATAGAATTGTATATTCTCCAGATTAAAAACGATTTCGCTTATCGCAAGAAATATTTGAGTTAATTTTATAGCTCTGATTAAAATGACTGTCGAATTTGGAAACAATTATCTTATAATTAATATAACCTAATAACTTTATTATTCGAGGTTATTATAATTAACAACTAAAAATTAAATTGTGAAATAAAATTCTTAGAGAGAACTTCTATTTATTATATTGAATGGAGAGTTATGATGCAACTTAATATAAAATATTATTTTACTTTAAGAATTCTTTTATTTAATTTATGATATTGACTAAAGGTGCATGATGTTATTTCAATATCAAATTTGAATTGTTGAATACATACGGATTCGTAAAAAGTTTCAACAATAGCGATTATTTTATTGATTTAACTTATTTCAATGAAACATGTAGAAACAGACAGTTTTGTTGTTGGTAAAATTGCTCATTTAATAACGGTAATTAATTTAATTATGCACTTTTTATTTGTAAAATTTCTCGATAAAGGGTGCATTCTCTTGCAATAATTAATGACAATTTAATGTTAAACGGGTGGCTTTCCGTCAATATTCGTTATTTAAAGAAATGAATTTTAATTTAAAGATTGATGTGACAATTACTTGGTAGGACTCACGAATTTATTGTTTCGGATTAATTTAAACACAATCAAATAGTTCTGACGAGGACGTAATCCGTAAATCTTTTAAATTTTTTAGAACTAAAATACACAATAATCTTTAAAAATTAATGAACAATAAAAGGCAGACTTACTGAAGCAGAAATTTTCAGTGATTAATTTTCTAATCTATACCCTTTCTTATGGAAACGTTGAACGAAGAGAAATATTGTATGAAACATACCTGAAACCGCAAACTAAACATGGGGAAAAGAGTGGTTAAATGTGCTATGGGGAAGAACTCGAAAAGTAAATCTCTTCGAAGCCTTTAGCTAGAAATCAATATATCAGACTTTTAAACTCTTCTGTAAAATGGCATTTTTACCTCTTTTGCAAAACATAGCACAAGATATGTTCTTTACCCTTCGTTTTTTATGTTTCTACCCATTCAACTGTAGAGATTATTTTTTTCTTTTATTTTAATTTGCTCTCTAAGGTTAATAGAAATATTTATAAACTTAAGTATTTTTATAACGATATCTGATCCTTTTATTAATGTTTATTATAGAAATGCAAAATTTGACAAAAAGCCATTGATAAGCTTTGCGAAGACTCGTCAAATTTATTTTACGATATCGATTGAGAAAGTAGTGATGGATTTTCAATATCAAATTTGAATTGTTGAAACTGTGTAAATTTCCAAATGATTTATTTCTCATGAACCGGGATTCCCCTGTGCATCTTCAGGCACTCTATCCGGCTATTTTGTATTTTTATAATATAAGATGCCGAAAGGTAAAACTCGGGTCGAGATTAATAAATCTAACTTATATATAACATCTTTACACATCTTTGTAAATGTTGTAGAATTAAAATAACTTGCTATTTTTCGCCGTTTTGTAAAAGAGTGCTATCAAGTAAATTTCAGTTCAATCAATGATATAATAACACGTATGATATCGACTGAAGGTGCTTGATGGAATTTTAATATAAATTTGATGTGTCAAAACATTGTTCGATTCCACACTTTTTTTCACTAACAAACATTCTATCACACGGTTGCACCATAACTGAAGCACAATAAACAGTTAGCATTTAAAAAGACCCAATTATATTTTAATGATAGTTGACTGTTATTTGTTGTTAAACCCTTGGACAAGGAATGACTCATTGAAAATATCAATAGTAAATAAAACTTTAATTAAAACCCGGGTCGAAGTGACAAAACATATGGAAAATAAATTTCAAAGTTTGAACAATTCAAATTTGATATAACAGCATTTCAAAAAATCGAAAGAATATTCAAAAATGACTGACTATACAAAATGTGTTTTTGATTTCAGCGGTGACGCGTTGGCCGACACGCTGTCTGCACTGTATGGGAAGCTGCTCGTTGTTATGGGAATCGCTTTTCCCATGGCTGAAGTCATCTCCACATACATTCCGCCCTCCTTTTATGAGGTAAATGAGTTATTATTGCAGCCAATTTATTTCCTTCTGCTCCTATTTATTGCGCTGCCGTTATTTGCACGCTCTTGATTTTATCAATCAAGAATCAATTGGGTAACGTAATAATATTGTTTTATCCCCAGAAAGTTCAATCAGACTCGTGTTGTTATTTTAAATGTTATCACCAATAACGGATAAGTTTTATTTTACATAAACAACCAAAGCGAAAGATCAAATTTTCAAGTGTGAATGATGTCTATTATTTTTTTATTGTATCTTACCCAAATTTGTACGATTCCCAGACCGAAGCCTGATTTTCAGTTTCATCTTTTGGTGCGTTGTGTTTTCTTAAAATTGATGATGATATATATATATATTTATTTACCCTCGCGAAGACGTCAAGCGATCGATTTCTCAAATCAGATGTCTTAAATGGTATATCCATCTTTTAAGCAGTATCTTCAAAGAGAGCTTTCACTTTTTAGATTTCATAATTTTTGTCTTAGTTCTTGAACCATTAGTTTTGTATACATTTGAAATATGCATTATCAACTGTATAAATAGTCCAGTATTAATTTATCAGTGGAAAATGCTTTGCGATGAGCGAAACGGGTCGTGATCATATTATTAAAAAAATGTTACAACAAAGCTGTTTGAAACATGGATGTATTTTACGATATCGACTAAAGATGCTTAATGGAATTTCAATATCAAATTTGAATTGTTGAAAATTTGTACGATTCCACATGCTTTTTTACTAACGATGCGGGATGATACATGAAGATGCCGAAAGGCGAAACCTGGGTCGATAGTGACAAAACATATGGAATCGTACTAACTTAAACAATTCAAAAATATATGTATTTATTCATATATATTTTATATAGTTAATTTAAGAAACTTCACGCAGAGAATGCGGTTTACTAACAGTTAGAAATAATTTATCTATATTTGAGCCCATAGAAGAGAGACGTTTATGGACTTAAATTATTAATCTAAAAGATGTTTGAATAGTGCTTTTATATTATATATAAATATTTCTATTTAACTCTACAGAAATTTTCTTTATTCGTAAATCATTTTATAATAGACGGTTGTCATAAAACTAAGTTAAGAAACTTACTGTTTTTGCAATGATTAGATAGGAACCAACAATCGGCTTGTATATCTAAGATCATTTTCGTTATTGAATTTAGGTTGATAATTTTCTTAGCAGGAAGCGAACGCTCTGTTCCAGGTATTTCCGTTGGAAAACTAAAATTAGGGATGTTACGTAAATATCGCATATCCAGTTTGCTGAAATGACGACGATTTTGAGTACGCTTTTAAATTATAAAACGCAAGCTTTTAGTTTACTTACTGATTTCTAGTTGACTAAATCAGTAATTAATTTGTGTATTTTTTTTTGTTGAGTCAAGTAAAGATTTACTGTATTAAATTAATAATCACTAAATATCGATAAAATTTATTGATTTTATGACTTTTTGGATTTACTAGTATAATATAATATATTACATACACGATGAAAAAATAGCAATGTATTTTAGTTCTGCAGAATTTTATGAGATATAGTTGATAGCTATTTTTCATTTATTTTTCACCGTGTTATAATAGAGGTCTACCAATTAAATGTCAATTCAATCAATAATATATTACTCATCTCCTCAATGATATATTGAGACCTACAATAACAGAATAATGGCAGAATGGCTAAACAGTGCAAACTATTAATACAATATATTCAACAATTAATTTACAATGGAAAAAATGGGTTTTCATTAAGAATCATTAATAATGTACTTAAATTTTTATTAAAATATTATGTCAGACAATTGTACTAATTTCACGTTATTTGGGATATTTATTGAATTAAAAAATAATGCTTGTTTTGACCATATTGCAATATTGTTATTTTTTTTATATATTGATTGAATTGGCATTTACTTGGTAGAATCCCATTATAACACGGTGAAAAAATAGCAATGTATTTTAGTTTTGACTACTAGATAGTTCTGACGATGGCGTGAGCCGAAACAGCTATCAACAATATATTATTAAAAAAATTTGAACTAAAATAAATAAATTGCTATTTTCCACCGTGTTATATTTTTATAAATATTTATAAGAATTAACGGTGATAACTAGTTAAGTATCGAATACTCGGGTACTGAAATTTTCGACATGTTGCACACCTCTAATACAGAAGCAATCAAGTTATGGTAGCTAATATGATTGTTTATTTGCAGGGTTACTATTTGTACCTGTACATTGGCAGCATGGTTTTCTTGCTGTACATGTACGCCGCACTCCTCAGGGATCGCTCCAAAGCCCTTTCTGCAGCCAACAAGCAAGCAAGTAAGTCGAGGTTTTGTCCTTTTATTGCACCGTGACATTCGATTTCTATTTCAAATTTTCGTCTCTGTATACTATATGTACAATATTGGAAAAGTACTGTCAACTTCTGTAACTTATTGGTTGTGTTAAGGTACTGATGAAATTTGGCCTATTTCCAGTAATTAAAGCTTTACAAATACCACACCAGTAATAAGCTATAATGTCGTTAAGTTTGGCAGGGGCTAATTTTCATGTCGCGTCCTACTTATTCATTGCAATATTTGTTATTCACCGTTATTAGATTTTTTACAATTAAAACAATATAAAAATGAAAACATAGCAACCATCATTATGTATTTCGTTTATTGGCTCACGTTCAAAGTTAATGCAATATTAATTGAGGCAAAATTATACCATATATACGAAATAAACTTACATTGAAGAATAAATTATATATAATGAATTCGATATTCACATATTAAAACTTCTCTGCCTATCTCCCTAGCTCTGCTTGGAGTAGATCAATAACTGAAAGCATTTCGCAAACGTTTAAGCGTACCTAAAACATTTAAATAAATTTATTTTCATGTTTTCTTACTTTTTTTAGGAAAATATTGTGATTATTATAAAGAATAATGTCAAAAACTTCACAAACACGTAGTAATTTATTTTTAAATTCCCCTCTACAAAAACTTGATCTTTGTATGTATGATAAATTCTAAACTATAATAAAAAGGCTGCCAATTAAAATCAGCTCAATTCACAAACACGCATTAAACAATTTATCACACTTAATTGATCGCGAAGAAAATCGTGCACACAGAAACGATAAATTTTTGTATACATAAAATAACATATGTGCACAAGAACTGAGATTAAAACTGATTTAATTTGTCTAGATAACAAAATATTAATAAAAGGAATTTTAGAGTCCAATTAAATTCAATGCCTCTTTTTACCAAGCAATTTAACCACCTGAATTCTACCTTATGTGAGATTAGTCTTTATATTCGAAGTCAACGATTTGAAAAATATTTCATCTGATATTAAGTAACACCGTAACCTACCCACTTAAAATATGTCGGTAGCACTTAGTAAAAATTAAACAATCAATTTTAGCGTTAATTAATTATTGTAAAAATCATCTAAAATTATCTTTTTTAATCACATAAGTGGTTTTGAGAAGCATTCCAGATATATATTTAGCTTCTAGCTAAGGTTTATTTAATTCCTATTGCATCTAAGCGATACAACCTGTTTACTGGCTGTTAACCATATTGCATCCATATGATCGAATGCCTGAAGATGCTGGAAGACAAATCGCTGGTCTTGAGTGACAAAACACGTGACATTGTACACAGTTTTAACAATAAAATTCAAGCATTATTAACGATACCGACTGAAGATGCTTGATGAAATTTCAATATGAATTTCGAATTGTCAAAACTTTGTGCATATCCACATCACATATATTTCCTGTGATATTTCACTGATGCAAACCGGTTACTACAGATCATTTATATCGCACCCGTGTGATATAATGCTAGAAGATGCTAAAAGGTGAAACACGGATCATGAGCGACAAAACATGTGAATTTAAATTCAAATCAGACGAAGTGAAATTCGCCGGTATCAGTAATTTTTAAATTAGCTGATTCAAGTACAGGTTTCTTGCTGCTAGTATGTAATAAATGCAAACATTAAATGCCAGCGTCTGTATAAATGATAACTAACATAGAAAACTTTACTCTAGAGGAAAACGATATATTAAACAAATGCGTTTTTCGTTCCAACTGCATTTTCCCTTTTCTTTTACAAGGATCGCTTCCTTCGTCGACTGACTAACACAACCATACCCCTCACAATATAATCACAGACGCACTGAATATGTATAGTATTATATTTTGTATATTTCGAATGGTGCAATAATGTGTCTCGACTTGTATAAAGTAAATTTTATTCCCAAGTAACTCTAAATTTCGTTGCGCTACCTCTATTTTATACCTTAATTCGCCAGATGTGAGTGCTATACTCGCACTAAAAATATAAATAATAAAAAAATAGTTCATTTTTCAATATACTTGCTTTACCAAACGATACACATACAGAAGCTACATTCTCATAGCAAAACCAATTATTTAAATGTAAAGAAACGTAATAATAAATCGGATTTACATACGGACATTCCATTCATACGATTGAGATGAACATTATGTGGGTTGTTATGAACACGCCGTAAAAGTTTTTAAATTAGAACAACAATTAGATCAGGACCGGTTTCAAATATCGCTAAAATTTACTTTTTCATTCGATCGTAATAATGAAATAATTATTTGGTACATACTTGTGAAGGTTTCTGAATTAGTACAACCATTGTCTCTGGACCGGTTTCGCTTACCGCGAACACTATCAACTGATACACTGGACTTTTTGGATATGTTTCTCTAACATGGACAGCTTTATGTGGCCTGTTCACGCATCGTAAAAACGTCTGATTTCTTCTTGTACGCAATAAACAAAAAAAACGGATATAATTTGTATCCAAAAGCACTTCATTGGACAGAATCAAAACATTTTCTTTCTTTAAGTGGCATTGCAACGCGTGCCAGGCAATCGCAAGTAATATATAAATTAATAAACCTACTGTTTGGTGAATTTATTGAATTTTACGTATGTATGTATTTTAAGTATGTCTACAATTTAATATTTTTAAGATCAATAGCGTTGTCTATCATCAACCTAATTATATGAATCTAGTTTTGAACGTTGTGTTTTATTATTTAAATATAATACGTTTCCAATCTATGGTCACATTCCAGTGAACACGTCCTGAAGTTATATTATCTAACATCTGTGATGTTACTATTGCAACGCAGAATATTTCAAAATCGTAGTGTTGTTGGCTGATATCATAGTTATTTCTTATTTATTATTCCAGCTTTATTAAGATTTTCCAATTGAAAAGATAATAATAATTTGAATGATAAAAAAAGCTTTGATTTGGATCAGAGAAAATAAAGAAACACATGCATAACGTTATACATACTACAAGATATACCAATTTTATCACAATATATAAAATGAATGAAAGCTTAACAGTCAAACGATTTTTTTTAAATATTCGTGTCATATTATTTAATAGCTAGATTGAATTGGCATTCACTTGGTAGATTCCGTCCCACATATAATCTTATTGTCATAGACACCTATTGTTTCATTTAGAATTTTGAAAATTTAGTGTCATTGTGTTAAAGTAACAAGCTAGGCCGTTGGAACAGGAGAGAGGATGTGTTGTGTGCCTTTTCTGCACAGCTATATATAGATAAGCGAATGTTAGTTTAAGCATAGTTCTGACGATGGCGTGAGCCGAAATAGCTATCAACTATATTTGTTAAAAATAATTTTGTAGAACTAAAATACATTGCTATTTTTTCACCGTGTTTTAATAGCTCTACATTGACGTTTGACAACTAAAGCAGTTTCTGTCGTATGATTGGCGTATTTCCGTTACTGATAAAATTGATCAAAGTTCACCTTTTTTGGAGTATATTTCACTGTTTATAAAACCACAAGGTGCTTCGTCATAAGTCGCCCTGGGAATATGAAACAAAGCTGTGGAAACAGAGTTCGCCGTTATTTTAAAGTAAAATTTTACCTGTAGATTGGAAAATGTTTCACTAAAAGTTTCATAAATACGCTTCGGTGTATTTTTCAATCAAACCGATCACTGTTTACATTTTTTAATGTGCCGTAAAGTGTGTTCAGAAATCATGTTATAATATGGATTTGTTTTTGATTAAAGGTAAGCGGCATATATTTTATTGTCATTAACACTCTGAATGCTATTGTCTACACTGCTGAGACGATGACATTAGTATGTCGAAAATTGTTCAACAAAAATATTATAATATTGTGTTGTAAACATCCTGTCAAAGCCAATTTTTGTGATAAAATAAAACCTAATATATCCTGATAAATCTCCATAGGATTTTTAACAATCTATTATTCAATATATCTTACAAGTACTCAGTATTGGAATATCTTTTACACACAGCAAGGAAAGTGTAAGAAAATTATTTATGAGTTATTTTTTTTTTTTAAAGAAATCAACTTACTATAATATTAATTTACTATTTACATTTATTCCCACTAAAAACTAGATTAACTCTCCCTTCGAGATAACACAGAATAAATTTGCCACATTTAATAATTTCTTATGACAATATAAAACTAGGATGTTGGAACAGAAGAGAAGATTTATTGTGGAACTTTTCTACATCGCTATAGATAGATTCGTTAATTAAATGTTGTTTCTTAGTTCTTGACCGATGGCTATCAGTTGATAATGCTCGCGATGAACGAAACCGGTCCTGACCAAAAAATATATTGTGGAAATACGTGCCAAAATATGTTTTTATCATTTAAAATACTATGCCTTTCCATCAAGAAGTGACAGTAAACTCATAAAAAGTGATAAATTAAATGCTTTAAAAAAAATTCTTCTTGAATCTTGAAAAAAAGTAAGATTTGTAGTTTAAATAATATATATTTAATCGATAGAGTTAAATGAATTCGTATATACTTGACGTTTTCGTTGATTGCCTTTATTCACAATTAAATTGTTTTAAATAATCTTTTCTCTCCAAACCTCTTTTTTATGACACGGTGAAAAAATTGCAATGTATTTTAGTTCTACAAAATTATTTTTAACAAATATAGTTGATAGCTATTTCGGCTCACGCCATCGTCAGAACTATAGTTCTTTTTCTTCAAGCACCTTGTGGTTTTATAAACAGTGAAATATACTCCAAAAAAGGTGAGCTTTGATCAATTTTATCAGTAACGGAAATACGCCAATCATACGACAGAAACTGCTTTAGTTGTCAAACGTCAATGTAGAGCTATTAAAACACGGTGAAAAAATTGCAATGTATTTTAGTTCTACAAAATTATTTTTAACAAATATAGTTGATAGCTATTTCGGCTCACGCCATCGTCAGAACTATAGTTCTGTCATGTTCTGTATAGTCAGATAGTTCTGACGATGGCGTGAGCCGAAATAGCTATCAACTATATTTCTTAAAAATAATTTTGTAGAACTAAAATACATTGCTATTTTTTCACCGTGTTATAATGGAGTTCTACCAAGTGAAAGCCATTTCAATCAACTCTTTTTTATGGTTAAAGGAATTTAGGATATCATTAAGCCTAAGTAGATATTCCATAAAAATAGTCATCACTCATTTTATTTACACAGTGAATATTTTTGTTTTCTTTTTTGTCGGAAACTGTTATCGAAGCGCAACCCTTCCCTTTTGAACGCATGATTGACGATGTTTACACCGCCCGTGGGACGAAAACATAAAAACTCGATTAGCGACGCAAAATGTAATTAATTAACATTGAGTTGCATGGTTGTGCTTCCGAGCCGGGGGGGTGGGGGGTGAGCTCAGAGCACTGTGCTCAATACTGTGTTTAGCTGTGGACATGTAGAGCCAATTAATGTTCGACCTTTGCAGCGAGGCTTAGAAACTCCCCGAGGACTACTGCCGGACTTGACCGCTGAAATACTACATGTATAGAGAGTTTTCGATGTCCAAATTAAAATACTGAGCCTTGAAATTAATACGTACGAGTGTTCTATGGAAGGTATTTTGAATCGTTGATGATTTTTGTGACACATTCAGTGCGTCCGACACGCTTCCCGTGTCCTTCCAGATATTGAGGCTTTTTTGCGGAGGCTGATTTTGGAAACTCCATGTGTTTTGAGATAGTAAAATAAAAAATGCTTAGGTAATTAATTTCATGATGGATTTGATTTTTAGAGTAATACGGTTTCCTAAAATATTGTAGTAGAAAACCGCGAATTTTCAATTTCTCTCTGTACATGACATATTTTGACGCAGTTAATGTGTTAAACAATATCATATACGATCCGGGTTTTTTCTTTAAAATCAAATCAATAGTATATTTATTGAATGGCATTTACTTGATTAAAAACCCATTATAACATAGTGAAAAATAATTTTAAAAAACTTGGTTTTAAGAACATAAGAGAAGATGTATTGTGTACCTTTTTAACAGCGCTATATATAGTTGAGTAAATGTAAGTTTAAATATAATTCTGATGATTCCTATACATTTTGTAGAACTAAAATACATTTCTGTTTTTTCACCGTGTTAAATCGATAGATATTAAAATTGTTTCGTATATAATTTTTATATTTGGATCCTTGCCTAGGGGATGGGTTTTCCTGTGTAATTACAACTGTATAAAGACAATGCAAACTATTTATCATGTGTCAGTGTTATTGCATCCGTGGGATAGAATTGCTGAAGTTGCCGAAAGGCGAAACGCACGAAGTGAGTGACAAAACATATTGAATAGAAAAAAAATCAACATTTCAAATTAGATTTTTTGCAGTATCTCAAAATACGTGTTATACGAATAATTGGAATATAGGTATAAAACATTAAAGAAAATTGGACATTTGGACCAAAAAATAACGAGATTGAGTGATAAAATTCATATCGTGCCTGTTTCAGAGTTCTTCCTGCCTCTTTCAAGTCTTTTGGAATTGTTTTCATTCCTACGGAAGGTAGTCACTGTTGAGCCAAGTAGACACTATATGCATTTATGTTTATATATTTACATATATAGCATTTACTACCGATTCGATTGCATTACAGTCGCTATAATGCTTGAAGATACCGGAATTCCAAACTCACAGAATGTGAGTGAGGAAACAAAAAAAGGCGAGTTACAAAAATTTCAAATTAAATATCGAATAAACATCATGCCTCAGTTTACATCTTTAATTTGAAAAACTACTTTCATTTTCCGTCGATTTTTTTATCATATTAAATCTGTACTGAAATTGACTTTAAAATAATGTGAAAATAAACAACATCTCCAGAGGCTCTCAAATTGTTTTGTTCTATTCCTCCTTTCATCAATAATACGCAAAACTGATTAAAAATCTTCAATACTCCTCGCCAGTTAGAATCAATAACGTACATAATTTAACTAACTCTGTCAAAAATAGTCAAATAAGTAATGATTTTAAACTAATTGATTATCAAATTTGAATTGTTACAACTTTGTACGATTCCACATAATTTGTCACTAATTTCATCACACTCATTCTATCACACGGGTGCAACAGAACTGTTAAATGATAAATAGAAAACACAAACCTAAAAGCAAGCAGTAAATGGTAGCTAAAACAAATGTAATAATATTAATCTAATAATAATTAACACAATTGAAGATGCCGAAAGGCGAAAGTCGGCTCGTTAGTGACAAAACATGTGGAATTGTACAAAGTTGTAACAATTCAAATTTGATATAGAAATTCCATCAAGCACCTTCAGTCGATATCATAAATTACAAATTAATTATATTATATAACATAATATCTATGAGTAAAATGTATAACATAACTCCCTTTGAGATTGTATAAATGTATGGAATAATAAAGTTTACAATAGTATGATTTGCGATCATTATTTATGAGCGAAAGTCTTTTTGGGATATCAATTAATGTACAATACAAACAAAATGTATAGATGTAATTAATATTATTTATGCATGGGACGTTAGTTAAACTTTGCTTGTTATCTGTTTGGAAGGATTAGCATTAGTGGCGCTTTTCGAAATTAATCCCCGGATTAATTAAATCCGACGAATAAAGGAATAAAGAGAAGAAAAATGATTCCAGACAGGACAGAAATCTCTACTGAGGGCTTTTGAAAATAATTTTTATCTTGAAAAATTGTTTTTTGTCTCTTTAGTAAAAGATCTTCTAATGACATTTTGACGCTTTCAAGCGACAATTTTTGCATCGATTTAAATATTAAATCATTTTTTAGATAATCATTAACGATATTGACTTGTTCGTGCTTGACGGAATCTCGATATAAAAAAAAATATTGCTGAAATTTTATGAGGCGCTATGCAAGTTTCGCCTTTCTTCATTTTTACCGAAAAATTTTAGAAATAAATAGACACCAACTTACTTAAATGTTTATCTACAATGATCAACTAAACCTTCCTAATTCTGCCTTACTGTAATATATCCCTTACTTGTGACTATTTCAGTATGTTGAAAATCTGAAAAATGAAAGTCCTACATTTAACACGCAGTAAATTAATCCCAGCATAACCTTCCAATTTAAAATAAGTTTCAAATAATCGAATTACATATTAATGTTAGTTGATTACTGTGTATTGTAAGCTCTTATAATCAAAATCTCATTAGTTGTATGTATTACTTATAAAATTATCATATTTAAATTCGAATGTCATGAAAATGAAATATTCTGCTTATATATACCCGATGCCAGTCTTTTAATATGTGTCAGCTCTATTGCATTTGGTGATAGAATGCCCGAAGATTTTGAAATGTGAAACCCTGGTCGTAAAAGACCAAGCATATTGTTTTGATTCGCTTATGATTTGACACTTATGAAATGAATTATTCACATTATTTGAAGAATATTTTGTTATATTACATAGACGGCTACTATAGCCACATTTGAATTGCTTTTGTTTATTTTAAAATCCTTATTTATTGTTTATTAGAAAGTGTTCGTTCGTTTCGTTGTTTGATTCTGTGAGCGAATATAACAAGAAAAACCACTTTTTAGGAAACAGATTTACAGCAGAACTACGTCATTTCCAAATATCGCTTATATATTTTTTTTTGTTTTTCTGTGGTGTTTTTTCAAAACTAAAGTGCATTTCTACAATACATAACAAAAAAACACTTGCCAGGAACCCACTTTGGGAATAACGCCATGTCTGTTTGCTGATTATGATCCCCGGAGATTTTAATTTTATTTCATTTTTGCCAGCACTTTGCCTAAAAAGCCCGTCAACTTTTCAATTTGAGATTATGTTTTTAATATAACGAGGGTCACGCAAAATACTCCGCGACAACTCTCTGAACTTTATAAAAGCCAGCACAAAAAAATATATATTCACTCAATATTCTGCTGGCCTTAACCTGTGAGTCGCGTGTTTTTTTAAGAATTCATTTTTAAGAATGTATTACTCAAAAAATCAAATCTATCATGCAATTAATTACATATGACTTGTTTTTTATTTCACTTTCTCAAAACACATGACGTTGCTGGCATACCCTAGCCAAAATGTGGCTGCATTATCTGGTTGGACACGGGAGCCGTGTCGATAAAACTGAATGTGTTAATATTGTGTGATTGAAAGTGTATTTTTTTTCACAAATTCATTACACACGTATTTGATATATTCTGGTAATATTTAGCGACGTAAGTATGCGCTCGCACATGTGATAGCTTAATAGAAATGAATCTTTTAGTTTCTGTGAGTATGCATTTTCTTTTCAATGAAATTCACGCTTTTTATCCAAATATTAGAACTGATTTTCCTTAAATGAATATTACATTTTATTATACAATAAGTACACATCGGTAATATATTTTCTTCCTCCTGTTTTAACCTGTAAAAGAGTTAGCTATTCAAAAACATTTTGAAGCCTGTGGAATCGTTATAGCCTAAATTTTTTTTGCAGAAGTAGATAGACAGTTTGGATAGATATAGTTATTAGAGAAGCAGGTAGTTGATTCTTCTATAAAAATTTATATTGGTTAAATTTTTATTGTTGAAACTTCGATTCCACTTGTTTTGCCCATAACGACCCAGGCTTAGCCTTTCGATATCTTTCGGCTTTCCATCACATGGTTGCAATAGAACTGACTGAAGATTCCGGTACTAAAAAATGCTTTGTTGATATTTAAAATAGTTTTGTACTATTTTCACAAGTTTATATTTTTATCACTCGGTGAAAAAAAAGCAATGTATTTTAGTTCTAAATTTTTTTTATAAGATATAGTTTATATTTCGGTGCACGCCATCGTCAGAACTATAAAGCTTCAGCTTATATTCAGCTTATAAAAAATTTTGTGGAACAAAAATATAATGCTATTTTTCACCGTGTTATAATGAAGTTCTACCAATTAAATGCCAGTTCAATCAATATATTATATTTCTATGATCAAGACCGATTTAGCTCACTGCAAGCATTAACAATTCATACAATAGAAATTAAAACAAGCGTATTTCTACAAAAAAATATGTTAATTTATGTACGAAATTTCAATATCAAATTTGATTTGTTAAAACTTTGTACGATTCCACATGTTCTGTCACTTACGATTCGGGTTTCGTACAGTTCTATTGCATCCGTGTGATAGAATTCCCGAATATGCCTTAAGGCGAAACTCGAGTCATTAGTAAAAAGACATGTGAAATCGTACGAAGTTTCAACGATTCAAAGTTTATATTTAAATTCTATCAAGCACTTTTAGTCGCCATTTAAAAAAAGCTCTACATGTTGATGTAGCGAAATTATGTATAGAATAGAAACAAAATGTTTGGTTTATTTATTCAAAATTTCCATGATATAAAGCCATAATTATTATAGCGTTCTGAAAATTCATCCAACAATATTTTGAACATTAACTTAAATTTAAGAGGCCGTTTACTGAACATTGTCGACCTTTGGATAATATTCAGGGAATCGGGAGGAGAAAAGTAAAGAGGAAGCTTTTAACAGCCCCCTTTCCAATTTTCGTCGTTTCCTGTCACCTGGGCATTCTAAAAGTGGATTCCAGCATGCCTTAGAATCACTAACGGACTTAGAACTGCTGGTTACCGAGAGCAATCTTAGCTCCATTAAATATATATACATACATACAACATTATTTTTTTAAATTATATATGCATCCAAAGCTTTCAAAGCTCACGCAAATCATCAGAACTAGTTCTTATGAGGGCGTAAGTCGAAATAGCTATCAAATATATACCTTATAAATTTTGTAGAACTAAAACACATTGCTATTTTTTCACTGTGTAAAATATCCATTAACAGTGGTTATTCCTTTGGTATGCCTTTCTCAAAAGAGACACCTAGCCAATTAAATCATCTACGTTTATCACTTTAACACTATTAAACGTCACTTCTTGATCGATAATTTCCACTTGATAGAAAAACATATTATAAAAACAATTTATTTATAATATTTTTAGTACTATAAACACTAAGTGCTTTATGATCAGGACTAGTTTACCTCATCGCAAGCATACTCAATATAGAAAGTAGCAGGTTTTTATCATAAAAATATCAGTTTAGTTGCATTAGTGTGATATAATGCCTGAAGATGCTGAAAGACGAAACCCGGGTCGTTAGTGACAAAACATGTGGAATCGTACAAAGTTGTAACAATTCAACTTTCATAAAACATATTGTACAAATAATGCCAAAACGTGTTTTTTATTGTTTAAAGTATTATATTATGCCGTTATTATAAGTCGTTAAAAAAACACGACTCTAACTAAAAAGAGTTTTTTTTTGTCAAGTTTTTTTTTACTTTTCCTATTTATGTGTATTAAATTAAAAATCAACCATCCAATCTGGAAAATTGCTCATTGAGATATTTTTCAAAATCATCTAATCGAAAAAGAGTCGTTCTTAATATTGCCTCTTTAAGCGGGTCAAGAGTGACAAAACATGTAGAAATGTACACTCTTTCAACAATGCAAATAAAATTATGCAATACATAAACAGTACATTGTTATTTTTACCTTACCGACAATATTGTACAGCGCGTGGTATGATAATTCACAAGCAAGGAGCAATTAAGCAACGTAGAGCTCTTCAATTCGCACCGTTCACAAATCGCTTTTGCACCGGATATGAGATGCTAAATTATGTTTTATTATGGGAAATGCCACCGCTTCAGCCGCCCGCTGACTTCGCACCGCCCGTCCGCCCACTTGTCGCTTTTCCATCCTTATATATCTTCCGCCCAGGGTCTCGTTGCCTGCTTTTCAATGCACGCCCGCCTACCTATCTATCTGTGTAAATAATTCTTTTTTCATCAGATTGTTGTGCCTCTAGCGAATATCTCAGCGGCAAATTTAATAAACCTTCTTAGAAAAGAAAACTCTTGAAAAGTCGTATTAATATATTTCTTTTTGAAACGACGATGAGATTAAGAGTGCTTCAGGTGAAGTAAACAAGATGATGGAATTTAATTTTATGTTCTAGAACATTCATTATTTTTGACTACACAACAAATGGCGGAACTAAACCTGCTCAAAATACACATACCGATGTTATACCTGTCCATTTAGAAGTAAATATTTACGGTCTACAAAAGTTTCAGATGTACCAATTCGAAGAGAATTTCAAATATTCATATACCGTCCATCGACAATTATTTTGAATACAATATACTGTTAAAACTCGCTTTTAACATGTTAACTGTCACTTCTTAATGGACACATTTTTAGCACTTATTTCCACAATATATTTTATGATCACGACCGGTTTCACTCGTCGTTAGCATAATCAACTTATAAAATGTTTAGACAAAGAAGAATATTTCAAGTCTACCGGGAGTTAAAAAACAATTATGAAAACTAGTTCAGACAAAGGCGTAAGCCGAAATAGCTATCAACTGTATACCTTACAAATTTCGTAGAACTAAAATACATTGTTATTTTTTCATCGCGTTATAATGAAGTTCTACTAAAAAGGCGCCAATTCAATCAAAATGCCATGAAAATATTTTGCTATTTAATGTTAAGAGGTCTTGATTTTTTTTTATTTTATTAGGTATTATTATTAATATAATGGGAAAAAAATAGACGTTTAATATAAAACACAACAGTTCTGTTGCATCCTTGTGATCGAGTGCCTGAAAATGCTTCAAGGCGAAACCCATGTTGTTAGTGGATCGTACAAAGTTTCACCAATTCTTATTTGATATTGAAATTCCACCAAACACCTTCAGTCAACATCATAAATTATTTTCGAATTTGACTAAGAAATAAATGTGTTACTATTTAAATATAATGCCTATCGTGTAATATTATTTTTACTGCTAACTAAATCAACTGCATGAAAAGCTGTTTTTAATAACTTACATTGTTAGAGGTAGGATACTGTCGGTATAATATAATATATCGATTGCAATGCAGATACCGTGCAAAAGCTTAAAAGGTATTACACCTGTGCATAATTCAGTCGACCATTATTGTGCTTTACTATACTCTAAGCAAGAGTAGACATATAGCTCAGTTAACTTCTCTCAAACCGAATAATTTGATCTATGGAAATTATTTTATCAATAGATTTTTAAAATCTATACCAAGATTAAATGTATAGAACAACATTCATTTAATGCGGATGGAAATGCTCAAATTTACATCAAAACATGTTTGATAATAAATTATTTTATTAAATTCAAGTTATATTCCTAACGACCAACCTAATCTTTCTAATTTCCCCTTATAATAATCCTTTATGTAAGATCAATTAAATGAGTCGATAATCTCATAATTTAAATTCCTATTCCCTATAATTCTAAATTCCTATATTACGTCACGTGATGTTTAATTCTTATCGTTACCTGCCATCTTGAAATAAGTAGGTATTTCTAAGTTAAAAATTACACAATTGCATTTTAATAATAGCTGATTATTATTTGTTGTAGAATCCTTTCGTGAAAGACTCATTAATAGTATTGAGCGTTAATAAAAATGATATAAGACAATTTATTGTCATTATTGGTAAATCGATATTATTCAAATTTAATTTAGTTGTTTATTTAGATCCTAGTTTTAGGGTCTGTGTTTTCCTTTGTAATTAACTCCTTTGGTATATAACCGATGCTTACTGTTTATCGCGTGTTAGTTCTGTTGCATCTGAGTGATAGAATATCTGTAGATGCTGAAAGGCGAAACTCGGATCGCGAGTTTCAAAACTATATATGTTGTAAAACCCTTTCAAGAATGCCTCATTAACATTTGGTTTTTTAAGGAAATACCTAATATACAAGATTAACCGTTAATGAAAATTATCACAGGCAATTGTGCTAATTACTATTAGATCAATATTATTAAATGTGTTTTAGCTGCCATCTAGTTCTTGACCCCAAGGTCTGTGTTTTCCTATAACTAATAACTTTGGTACATAGACGATGCTAACTGTTTATTGGGCGTCAGTTATGTTGTATTCGTGTGATAGAATGCCTGAAAATGCCGATAGGTGAAACCCCGGTCGTTAATGACAAAAAATGTGGAATCGTACAAAGTTGTAACAATTCAAATTTTAAAAAACTATGTGAAATAACTTTCATACTCTTTTATATGTCATCAGTTATTATTTATCAATTTTCCTATGTTATGCGCCATCATAAAGCAGTTGTATGTTTTCCCTATAAAAAGGCAATCATTTTTGATGGAAACTTTCTAACCACTTATAGCCCCCTCTTCATTCGGGCGAATAAAAAAACACAACCCCTTCTAGTCAATATCGCATAATATGAATAAACATCCTGAAATGTATCCGGTGGGAAATGTCAGTCAAGTGGCATTTTTACTCGGTTCAGAGGAGCTCTAGCACATGTTTTAAACTCGATTCGTTATACTTTTTGATTGAACTTGTGCACGCAACTAAGAAAGTTTATTTTTCTAGGTATCTTATTTTTAATATAAGTATTTTTGAAATTCGACACTTAAATCGCATTGAACGAATATCTCTTCGATAACGATTGACAAGTGTCGTTGAACCTTTATTTAATCTAAAAGCTTAATGAAAAATAAACTCGTTACTTACTTTCAACAATTTGATTCTAACGTTACCAATACGTTATTTGATATATCATCCAACACCTTTTCATTCAAAATCATTTTGTATCTCTAGCACTTTTAAGGTGTTCTCTAACTGTAACTCTAAATTCCTGGTGGTTAGAAATTAAACTAAAATAATAAAACACGATATTAAGTATTATTTTCATAATTTTTAGTTCTGCAGATCTGCAGAAGACCGGTTTCGCTCATATCGAGCATTATTAACTGATTAATTGGTTGACTTTTACAAAAAGGTATATCTATGTTAAAATTTTTCCGCATTTTAATGATATTGTATTAATGTAAGCAACTATCGTAGTTAGTTTGTAATACCTTTAAAATTATTGATTGGATTGTCATTAACTTGGAATAATTTCATTATACAATCATGAAATAATATAGTTACGTTTACGGTGTAAGCCAAAATAGCTATCAACAACATGTCATATAATTTCTGTAGAACTATAATATATTGCACGATGAAAAAAATAGCAATGTATTTTAGTACTACAAAATTACTTTTTTAAGATATAGTTGATAGCTATTTTGGCTCAAACCATCGTCAGAACCATAGTTCTCAACTATATCTTTAAAAACATTGTAGAACTAAAATACATTGCTATTTTTTTCACCGTGTTTTAATGGAGTTCTACCAAGTGAATGCCAATTAAATAAACATAATAGATCACAAAGGATTCTTAACGAACAAACTAACATAATAGGATCGCCACTTGTCCAGCCGTTGTACAAAGGGGTGGTCTGATTTGCTTCCATAAGGACCACTTCCGTCCCACATATAATCTTATTGTCATAGACACCTATTGTTTCATTTAGAATTTTGAAAATTTAGTGTCATTGTGTTAAAGTAACAAGCTAGGCCGTTGGAACAGGAGAGAGGATGTGTTATGTGCCTTTTCTGCACAGCTATATATAGATAAGCGAATGTTAGTTTAAGCATAGTTCTGACGATGGCGTGAGCCGAAATAGCTATCAACTATATTTGTAAAAATAATTTTCTAGAACTAAAATACATTGCTATTTTTTCACCGTGTTATAATAGATTGCTATTTTCTAATCGTGCAATGAGATTATTTTTACCGATTTTTATTGTCTTCGACATGGAAACAGTTGTTATTTAAATTAATTAAGTCATCAATCTAGTGCTTTTAGACAAAAATTCTATATTTTTAGTAATTTGTTTCATATATATATATAAACGATTTAATAGTTTACTGTCACGTTATATATTATATAAGATAATATATATAATTTGAAAACTGTTTGGGATTGTGTATAGTTTGCACAATTCAAATTTGATATTAACTTCATAAAAAACATTGTTTTATCGTGGATGTAAGCGCATATTGAAAATAATATTTAAGAATGGTTTAGAGTTGAAATTGATTTAAGCTTTTGTCAGTTACTTCAACAAAGCTTCGTATAAACCTGTTTGTTGCTTTATAGAAAATGTTTGCCATTTTGAATTCATATTCCCGAAAGAGCGACAACTATTCTGCAAAATATTGTAATGAAGTTTAAAAACAATATAGCGTTTTAATTGAAGTCGCTTTGCCTGTAGCAAAATTTATTATTTTAACACATTTATGCTGAAGAGAAATGTAGAGTTGTGTTAAATTTCAGCGACTCTCGCCCGGACCGTGTTTTCGTTTAGTGAAAGCTTTCAAAAGCCTATTTGAGGCTGTCGCAATAAGCTCTCTTGGCTCCGCTTCGTAAATGGATTATTTATCACCAAACGTAAGCGAAGACGAGAGTGCAGAGATGTTTGAACTACCACTTCTGAATAGGATATAAGGCAAAAGCTCGACTCGGGATAACCAACCGACCAGTATTTACGTATTTTTGAATAATCTCTTTTCGTTTTTTCAAAAATATTTTTTTATTTGACTTCTTGGCATTTCAATACAATTCTGCAATAGGTTAAATATAGTGAAGGATTTAGTTTAATGATGTTTTTTTAAAAGTTTTTTTACATTTTCTTTGCCTTCACACCATCATCAGAACAATGGTCAACGTTAATTTAAAACAGTTACGCAATTATAACAGAATATAATAGAAAGACATTTGAAAACATTTTATTATCGTAGTATAAAAAAATAAATACGTTTATGTCACATTTCAATAATAATGATTTGTTGAAACTGTGTACATTTTCATATGTTTTGTCACTCATGACACGAGTTTCGCATTTCGGTATCGTTATACATTTTATCACTAAAATAAAGTAAGCGCCTTGAATCGATTATGTACCAAAGGAATCAGACAGGAACAAATATACACGCTAAGCTTAAGAGTTTAATATATATATTTAAAACTATTAGAGTTAGTTCTGAGTTAATTATAATGGCATTTAATTAAATAAGAATTTTTTTATAAACAATATAACCCAGTAATTTTTTTATGAATAGTTTTAACAATAATTATGATGGGGGTAAATATCAAATGACTTCGTATAAAGATTATTTTTTTTAAAACTGTCGATTCATTAACCGAATCTCATAAAAGAAATATATAGCAAGGGAAAATTAAGATTTTTTAATTGATATTTTAATTTTATTTATTTATTTATTTATTACAACTATACGGTACAAAACTTACAAATTATCAATTCAATGCTTTTGCACCGTAAAATATTAACATATATAAATATAAGAATATAAAAATTCAAAAAATACACTATAAAACAATCAATAAGGATTGCAAAAAAAGAAAGTCAACCAAGTAAGCTCATGAAATGTCTACTTTAACTAAAAAAATAGCATTCGTCTGAGCTCACTTTCGTCCATATGAAATATGTCAACATCCGAAGCAATACTGTTGAACATTGTTAATGCTCTTACCATTGGCATTCCCATTGGCAGGCTGATTCTATACTTTGGAAGAACAAACAAATTATGTACACGATTTCTCAAAAAACCACCCGGAACATGCAAATTGATATTATCAAGGATGGCAGAATTCTCATTTTGGCCTCGAATTTGTCGAAAGAAATATGTGGCTAGATATATTTTTCTTAGATTTTTCAAACTATTAAAAGTGAGCATACCTAAAAGAAAGTCAGTTGGATAAAGCCACGGATAGTATCCGTATGCCCTCAAGTAAAGAAGTCTCAAAAATTTCTCCTGAACGTTTTCCACCATAAGGGCATATTTCAAATCTCCTGGGGCCCAAACAATAGACCTACTTTCAAGCCTACATCGTATAATATACTCTATATGCATTCTATTTTAAATAATAAAAATACATTTTTTAGTACTTATTTCCACAATATATTTTTTGATCAGGACCGGTTTCGCTCATCGCGAGCATTATCAACTGATAGAATACAATTTACAAACAAGTCTATTTATACAAAACAAAAAATTAGTTTGAGTTAAAGGTAGCAGGTGTACAAAACCATGGGTTCAAGAACTAGGAAACAATTTACATAAAATCATACAATATTGATACAAATAAAGTAAATCAGTATAAAAATTAAATGTTCACAATCACTTATTAAGAATTGCAATTACAATTATGGTAAATCAATAATCCATTAGGAGCTCTGAACAATCAATAAGGAAGTAAGGAGTGGGAAATTTTAATGAAGAAAATAACCCATACTTACTACTTAATGGAACAAAATAAATTAATATAGGAGAATTTTAATGATAATCAATTAAAGATGAATCGATGAGATGGGAAGATATGGTCAGTCAGGGGCGTTCCAATATTTTCTGTAAAAAAATAGAGTAAAAGGAGCCGATATCATTTTTCAAAAAAAATTATATTTATATGAAATATATATTTATTAATCTAATTTAATGAGTATAACAATGGTGATGACGCAAAAGTAGTTTGTTCATTTATAAGGTTAGAATTTTTTTTAAATTCTATTACAGAATTAGGGAAAAATTCTAACCTTATAAATGAACAAACTACTTTTACGTCATCACCATTGTTATACTCATTAAATTAGATTAATAAATATATATTTCATATAAATATTTTTTTTTTTTTTTGAAAAATGATATTGCCTCTTTTAACTTTGTTTTTTTATAGAAAATATTGGAACGCCCCTGACTGACCATATCTTCCCATCTCATCGCGAAGCGAAACCGGTCCTGATCAAAAAATATATTGTGGAAATAAGTACTAAAAAATGTGTTTTTATTATTTAAAATATCATGTATTTCCATCAAGAAGTGACAGTTAACACCTTAAAAGTGATATGCATTCTACTTAATATAAACATTGAGTTTAGTTCATTCATAAAAAATGTCAGTGTAATATAATGCCTGAAGACAACAAAAGGTGACACCCAGGTCGTAAGAAACAAGCTATGTGGTAATGTACTAGATCTTTCTACACTTCCACGATGTATCATTGCTTGTGATAATAACGAAAATTGCATTGACGATCGTCGTTGTCGGTAAACTCATAAGACCGTACAAACAAAATTAAAATATATTATAGTTTTTTTGTTAATGAATAATATTGAATATTGTATCATTTCATAATATTTCTCGTGAGATTTTTAAAAACATTGTCAAAATCACCCGGCCCTTTTCATCAGATTTACGAAGTAATATATTCACAATCAAATTTATTAACAATGAAACGAAAATTTCAATTATAATTCCACGTCTCTCTCACAATAACTGTGATCTTAAATTGAGATGAAGGCGTTATTGGTTTTGATATAAGTTAAAGGTCCGTTGTGCTCAACCATTTTGTCAGTCAAAATATTAAACTTACTTAGAATATATTTTTCACACGCCTCTGTCGATACTTGAATATGACAAAAATTTTGTGATATTCATTGAAAAATTTCATATATTCCAATAAACTGTGCTGCCACATTATTTTGTTAGATAAATATAGATTTCTGTCATTTTCAATAAAATGTTTGATAAAGATGTATTTATCACTTTTAATGTGTTAAATGTCACTTGTTGATGGAAAGACGTCATATTCAAAATAGTTTAAGTCATCAGTTAATAATGCTTGCAAAAACGTGCCTGATCATAAAATAATACTTAAAATGGGTATTTATCGTTTAAAAAAAGATGCATTTGTCACGGTGGACATGGTCGAATTATAATTCTACTGCTTGTAGCTCTATACCACGGGTTGTGTATCACTGTTATAGATGCAGTGGATACAAATGTAGCTGGGATTCGGAAATTAAAGTCATCCACAGAAATTGAATATCATTCCATTGAAATTGGAATTGAAGTTCTAAGATCAGATTGGTGGAACTCATCAATGAATGAATAATTTTCTATTCTATAGGTATGTCATTCTGTCTTCAGTAATAAATAAATATATCATCGATAATATTCATTACGTTACAGCTGAGACATTTAAAGGATGTTGCTACGCCGAATAATTTAACAAGCAATTCAGATTATTTCCAATCGGGTTTTCCACGTCCATACGTTATGTGTATCAAACCGCTGTCGCCTTCAATAACTTAACAATATCAAATTGTATATTCCGGACTTTTTTTAAGAGGTCGTAGACATGAACCGTTTGTTGTTTCAAAATACAGAACCAGTCTGCCACTGGTGATGTCAATGATAAGAGCATTAACAATGTTCAACAGTATTGCTTCGGACGTCGACATATTCAATATGGACGAAAGTGAGTTCAAGCGAACACTATATTTTGATGTGTTAAAGTAGATTTTTTTATGAGTTTGCATGGTTGACTTTCTTGCTAACCTTGTTTTTTGTTTTGTTGTTTATTTTTTTAATTTCTAACATTAAATGTGAAAATATTTTGACTTTGCAAAAGCAATAAAAAGGTAAATTTGAGACGTGAAGGTGTCGGTGGTATCAATGGATTTACAGACAATGACAGTAAACAAAACTCATGAAATAGTAAATTTTAATTATCGAAAATGTGTTAACTTCCACATGTAGAACTGATGTCTATATTCTATTTCTTTCCTATGCGGTGATAAAAAGCCTGAAGATTCTGTAAGCAAAACCAGGACGGTGAGTGGTAAAACACGTAGGAAATTTCTCAGTTTCAACAATTCAAAAATAATATTAAAGTTTCATCAAACTAAAATTTGACATAGATTGAATTGGCATTTACTGGTAACAACTCCATTATACAATAACTTGGTAAAAAAACTATGTATTTTAGTTCTACAAAATTTATAAGATATATTTTATGATATCGATGAAGGTGCTTGATGGAATTTCAATATCGAATTTGAATTGTTACAACTTTGTACTATTCCATATGTTTTGTCACTTTGTTTCTGTTGTATCCGTGTGATAGAATGCCTGAAGATGCCGAAAGGCGAAACCCGGGTCGTTAGTGACAAAACATGTGGAATCGTAAAAAGTTGTAAGAATTCAAAAAAATATAAGATATACACTTGACAGCTTCGGGTTAAGCCTTTATCAGAGCTCTTCTAGTTCTTACAACTATACAATTTTTGTCACATATATCACATTTTTTCGCTGTTTAGCTAATTTTATATTTGAATAAAAAGATTCTACGTTTTATTCCCCGGATAGAATAGAATCAACGAAATTCAAATGTGTGTGGTTTATTGAGCGCTGAATGTAATCGGATTTCCTTCCTGCCCAGTGTTGCCAGCGCGCAACTGACCATAATGAATTTATTTGTTCATTAATTTATTTGAACTGTCAGTAAGCGGCTTACACCGTCCACCAGATTCACCATTATTCATCCAAATAACGCGCATTAATTTGATTTTTTTATAAGCGCCGAGTTGAAACGTATGACATGGCGGACTCGCGAGTTTATTTATTTATTTCTCGTCACCGTGATAATACGAGAGAAAAAAAACAAAAGAAAAACTTTTCTGCTTCTGAAAAATGTAAAAAAAAAAATTCTCCGTCCATTGTGGGAGAAAAAGTTGTTGTTTTTTTGTTGCGTATTTTCTTCACGTGCTTCTGTATAATTATGTAACTTTACGTTACTTGGATATTCAAACATAAAACTTTACGAATAAAATTGTTTGTTCGAAGTAGGGTAAGGTTGAATATTATTTAAAGTTAAATTATCTACGTACACCGTAGAATGAAAATGAAAATTATTTAACAGAAAAGATATTTTATTTTGTTTGTAATTAAAAATCATATAATTTATGAAATATCTTTGTATTAAAGTCTTTTTCGTTAATAATTAATTCACGTATATATTTATGATAGAAAATACATATCTGTCTGTCACAAAAATTCTTTCAAAACGATGAACTTTAGCGACGTAAAAAATGTTTTTCTGACGGTCGTTTTTAGTCAGATTCACTTTATTTGAAATTCAACTATTACCAAATTTTAATTGTTGAAACTTTGTACGATTCCACATATTTTATCTCTAATGACCCGGAATTCACCTATCGGCATCTTCAGACATTCTATCATACGGATGCAAAAGAACTGGCTTAATGCCTGAAGATGCCGAAAGGCGAAACTCAAATCGCCTGTGACAAAACATGTGGAATCGTGCAAAAATTCAACAATAAAAATTTGATATTGAAATTCAAAACCATTTGCAATGGAAATTTCTCTTCAGACACAAGCTTCATAATTTGATATCTTTAGATATTCAAGTACCTGAATGCTCTCAAACTGGCCGATTGAAATTTCTTAAATACACTCAGTCAACATGTCAAGTTATTCATGATCAATTTGCACTTAAATAATACCAACTTTTAACTGTTAGCTATGTTGGGTAGCAAACACATATTTACATTAACATATCTTTCACATAAAAAATCATACCATAGTATATATTATAAACAATAAACATTATATGAGTCTTATTAAATTTATATTATAAATTAGAAAACACGTCTACTCAAATTAATGATTTTTAATCTACATAACACATATGATGTTATCAACCCTTTTACTACTGTAAACTTATTTATCACTCCTTCCGGAAAAAAACGTTGATTCAAATTTATTTTAACATGAGCTAACTTACGATAAAATTATTTTAATGCAGAAGAGCTTGGATACACTGAAACACAAAGAAAATGCATTTGGTCGTTTCGCAAAGATTGACAGATAAGGTATATCACACGGTGAAAAAAATAGCAATGTATTTTAGTTCTACAAAATTATTTTTTTAAATATAGTTGATAGCTATTTCGGCTCAGGCCATTATCAGAACTATGCTTAAACTAACATTTGCTTATCTATATATAGCTGTGTAGAAAATGTACACAATACATCTTCTTTCCTATTTTAACAACCTGGCTTGTTTCTTCGCAATAAAACTAACAATTGTAAATGAAACTAAAAAGGCGGCTATATCAATAAGTTTACGGATGGCACGGAAATGGTCCATAACAGAAACAAAGAGACACCAGTCAAAGGAGTCAATGATGGTGACCGACATATATTAGTTTGCTCGTTAAGAATCCTTTGTGATAGTTGAAATCTTTTGATCTCCAGCTGTTCCAAAGCCGTCATCCTGCGGCCCTTACTACAAAGATGCAAACACTTAGGAGCTGAGTTTGAATTTATATTATGTGATTCCTTTATAACGTTATTAGCGAATTGTGAATCTGATTAGATCATATTTTGTGCACTGATTTGCAACTAACAATAATATTTTAACACCATTCTTATGAAATGCCGATATAAAAGAGTGCTGGACTGTATTAATATCGATCGATTTCGTAGCATTAAACAGCGAATGGTATGCCATTAATATTTAAGTTGCTTTTATTGCCTCCCCGATTTAAGCAACACATGTTACTTTTCAGTGCAATACTAAAAGCATTTTTCTCCAAAGTGCTTTTCGAAATCATCGCCCACTGGTAGTTAATCATCATTATGTTGAAGCGAAGAATAACTTTTTCGTATGTAATTAGAATCGATTTATTTATATAAAACAAAGCTTGAAAGTTTCTTTTTTAACACTGTGAAAAAAAGCAATGTATTTTAGTTCTACAAAATTTATAAGGTATATAGCTGATTTCGGCTTACACCTTCATCAAAACTTAAAACATTGATCCGTTTTTCGCTTCTTTGGGATACTCATTCAACTAAAGCATAGTTGCTCAACCTTTTTACATCCGCGGACCACTAAAAAATCCAAAAATGTTTTGCGAATTGGAATGAAATAAAAAATAGCAACATTGGAATGACATAAAAAATATAGACCATAGATCCATAAACAAAATATCACATCGAGGACCGCCAAAACTATTTTGCACACCATCAACATTAGAATAAAACAATAAATATTTATATAATAGATTTTGTATTCAAAACAATTAATTTTGCAACACCGTATACTGATATAGCATAGACAATAACAAAAAAATATAATTTAAAACTAGATTGTTTATCGAAATAATGTCACATCACGGACCACCCAAAAATCTCCGCGGACCACCGGTTGAGAAATAAGGAACTAAAGGTATCAAAATCGCGTACTTATACTTTTACTTTAATTTAAATTTTCATCTCAAAAGGGAAGTAACTATCAACATAGACAAAGTTCACTTGTTTACGGAAAATTGTTTTTCACTTGACTATTAACAATTTTCCAAGTATAACAATAATGAAGTAACTCTTAACATCCCAAACTAATCGTAAATCCCAGTTAATTTGATATATAATACACTATAGTTATACCATTTTGTAGGTTATAACCTTTTTATGTTGACCCACTCCATTATTAAATAGAGTTTCGTAAGGGACTTGAAAAGCAGAAAAAATTGAACATATATGTATGGAATTATTGTCTACCAATAATTAACTGGTGTTAATTTTATTTATTTGTGGCATTATGACAGAATGACGATTTTCAAACCATTATTGTTTTAAGCGAAAAAAAAATAAAAAAAGTAATATTTGAGCAAATTTGAATTGTTATAATTTTGTACGACTCCACATGTTTTGTCACTTACGACCCGGGTCTCGCCTTTCTGCTCTGCAGGCATTCTCCCTATCACACAGATACAACAGAACTGACATGTGGAATCGTACAACGTTCTACCAACTCAAACCTGTTACATCCGTCTGAATAGTTACAACTCTTTAGAATTCCACATGTTTTGTCCCTAACGACCCGGGTTTCGCCTTTCGGCATCTTATATAATTTATTAATATCGTTAAATTTGTTTTTGCTGCCAATTATTGCTTGCCTTGGGGCTTATGTTTTCCTGTAATTAAATACCTTTGGCATACAGAAGATGCTAACTGTTTATTGTACGTCAGTTCAGTTGCATTCGTGTGATAGAATGCCTGAAGATGCCTAAAGACAAAACCCGGGTCGTTAGTGACAAAAAATTTGGAGTCGTACAATTTTTAAAATTTTTGATATTGATATTCCATCAAGCACCTTCAGTTGATATCATAAACTAATATTTTGGCGTACAGTTATCTTTACTGTTTTACTTACTTATATTATACTCAAGACGTCACTGATATTGTTTGTTTTTTTCTCTCTATATATAAGGATTAACGATTTATATATGAGTTCTTTTCTTTTTTTCTTCCGTTCTCAACTTTTCTACCACTGATAATTGTGAAACTGTAACTTAATGTATAAATCTACTTCGATCGAACCTACGAGAATGTGTTAAATAACAATGAACTACTCGATGTGGGAAAAGTGGTGTCATTAAAATTGCAAACTGCCCAAAAACACCCAATAACTATTTCCCAGCGTTGGGGCATACAGTGAAGTAATTGAATCTGTGAGAGGTTCACATTATAAAGTGTTATCAGAGAATAATGTGAATTTCTCTATAGCTAGTCCTTTAAGTATGGATTTAAATTGATATGATTGAATTTGTGAGAGATTTAGATAGAACATTGTTACATTCTATAATAACTATTCAGTAAATACACATTGTAATATTAAAAAAAAACGCACGTGTTTCACGTCGTATCACATCTAAAAAAACAAAATTAACAAAGTAATTTCCAGAAATTTCTACTGAAATAATCAAACATTTTGAAATATATAAATTCCAGAATTTAAAAAAAACAGTCATCAATAGTATGACTCATATCGAAAAAGTTCAACGTAGGGAAATCCAAAAACCATACATGTAATTTAGCATTAGTTTTTTCCAAGCACCATCTTTTTTTTACTGATGTTTTCAAAGCGAATAGAAATTAAATTTAAATTTTTGAATCTTTGTACGTTTCAAATGTTTTGACACTAACGACCCGGATTTCGCCTCTTGATATCATCAGGCATTCTATAACACTGATGCAATAGAACTGACACACAATAAACAGATATCATCGGTTATATACCAAAGGAGTTAATATCAAAGAAAAAACGTAGACCCAATGGTTAATATCAAAATAAAAAACTGAAATAACTCTCAATAATATCGATTTAATAATATTGATACTCAGTTGCCTGTGATAAGTTTTATTAACGCTAAATACTGTTGATGAGTCTTTCAAAAAACCAATATCTTTAAAATGCAATTGGAATACTTTAGACTTAGAAATATATTATTATTTTAAGTTGGCAGGTAACGGTAGGAATTCAACTTGGTGAAGTATTGTAGGAATTTAATTTTTCCTTTGAACTGATCTCACTTAAAGGATATAACAAGGGAGAATTCGGAAGATTAAGCTGGACGCTAAGAATATAACCTGAAATTGATAATTGACCTCCATTTATTACTCGTATATAGCTATCAATTTAAGTAAAGCAAATTCTATTGCTTTGTTTTATTACTAGTACATATATTTCATAAAATAAGGATTTATAGCTTTTTTTTTTTTTTAAATTACCAATTATTTTTTCTCATTATTGTAAGTCAGTAGAGAACAGTGGTTCTCATGTGAAGCTAAGGTGGCCACCATAGGGTTTTGCTGCGGCCACCAACAGTTTTATCGAAGTCATACGATGACCATGAATCAATTCAATACAAAGAATCGACAACAATTGCTTTATTAATTTTGCCGATTTTACCTACAACTGTATATTGTGAAAGATCATTCAGTGTAATGCAATATACAAAAAATAAATATCGAAACAACTTTTATCACATTTGGTGCGGTCACGAGACATTTCCAGAGGACCGCTGATGTTTATAATGCGACCACCGTGTAATTTCACGTGAGAGCCACTGATATAGAAAAACTTTCCAATTAAAAAACCCAAGAAAGTAAAAATCATTTTTTACCTTTCACGTGCACAAATTTAATAAAATACAATGTTGAGTACACTTCTATATTTAGCGATGTCAACCAAAATTTCAACAGTAATATTGTATTTGTAAAAAAAACCTTGTCACTTGGTTTTAAATTGGAACGCCTTGGTTTCCAAAATTCAAGAGAACAGATCGTCCAATTATATAAATTCTTGCTGCATCTTCAATTTCGAGATGATATCCAATTAGACGATTCTTGAGACTTGGAAGGTATGCATCAACTTATTCTTAAGGAGTGAGTTTCAGGTGAATTTATGAATTTTTGGTCCCGAAACACTTCATTCCAGCGACTTCCTGTTCAAGTATACCCGCGTTCAATTAATCAAAATAGGATGCCCTCAGCGAAGTGATCCCCTGCTCCACTTAAATAACAATAATAATTGTCAGAAACGCACGGAAATGGAATGTTTACTTCCGGAAGATGGATGGAAGCAGTTTGTTAAGTTTGCCCACTTTACACTAACCAATATATAGAGGCAACTAAATAATACGGTTTTACAATTCATTGTGTTTCATTTAAGTGCAATAAAGATTGTATTGAAAGTTTGTTATTTTTTTAATGAATATTCTAATATACGACTCACTGCATTAATCAGGTATATTTTGTTAAGTGTACAGGTTTTTTTAAATCCGTCCTCGATATCAAAGCTGGTTTGCGCAAGTATTAAACAGATTTCACTTAATAAGAAGCAAAAGAAATAATTTTAATTGTTGAAATTTTTTTTATAAACATTTTTGCTTGATTATTTTTTGTTTACATTTAACAATAATTTATTACACGGTGAAAAAAATAGCAATGTATTTTAGTTCTACAAAATTATTCTTAACAAATATAGTTGATAGCTATTTCGGGTCACGCCATCGTCAGAAGTAGTTGTACAAGTACATTGCTATTTTTTTCAGCGTGTTATAATGGAGTTCTACCAAGTGAATGCCAATTCAATCAATAAAATAATTTATTATTTTAATAATTTGTATAGAAAACGTCTTAAGTGGTAACTGCCATTTTTTGGTGGAAAGATTTTACCATTAGTGCCATTCCGACAATTTAGCATTATTCGAATGAGGATCAATTTCGCTCATCACAATCATTATCAACTGAAAATGTTTAACACATAATAAAAGATAATCTGTTTAAAATTTTTTAAATTTTGTAGTTTTATTATTTATAACGGAAAGTATATTACATCAAATTTTCGACTTTTAAGTGCCGGGTTTCGTCCTATAACTGAGGTCAGTTCTGATGCATTCGTGTGATAGAATGCCCGAAGATGCCGAAACGCGAAACCTTTGTGACATAATACGTGAAGCTATACAAAAAATCGGCAATTAAAAAGAGCAAATATATTCAGTTGTAGGTAAATGAAAAGTTTGTTAGCAAATACACAGGCGAAAGGTTCTTACATGTAAATGCCAATTCAGTCAATAAATGTAAATTTAAACCTCAAACTTACCAAAATATTATAGACGTTATTTTACTTCGCTGATTTATTTATAAATCCTTAAGCTTTGCAAAAAGAAAGGCAGACAGACATAAAACTAAATCTAGACAAACATTTATTCTGTAAATAGAAACATCTTTGAAAGATAAACAGCGCGAATAAACTTAGGTCTTTGTTGTCTAAGACATAATGCAATAATCGTTTAATGAAAGAAAATGTATAAACACTACTCAGATCGGTCTAATTTAAAGTGTAGCGTCTTTACTTGAGCTTAATCTGAGCTTAATACCTTGAGGATTTAGCGATAAGCTCAAAAGCTTGACTCATCTCATCGAATGTTCGTTTTCTTGACTCAAGACTTTGAGTGGCTACTTACAGATATTAACAGATACAGTTATTGGCCACCCTTCGGTAATAAGAACTCACTAAAAAATAATAAATAGGTACTAAAAATAATAGCGATTTCTTCCAACGTATCACCACGACCGTATATATTTAAATTCACGCACATTAAATGTGAATTGTTGTAACTTAGAACGATCCCACGTATTTTATCACTAACGAGCCGGGTTTCGCCTCTCGGCATTTTCAGGCGTTCTTTAGTACGGATGTAGCAGAAATGACTTGAATTAGATATTGAAATTTCATCAAGCACCTAAAGTCGATATTATAAATTATATCATGCACATTACTTACTGTATTTGTGACAGCCATGACACCTTAAAATCAACCTTTTGTCACTCTAGTTCACTTCATTTAAATTAAAAGTAATATAAAGGAGTATGCTTGTTGATTATAATATAAGATTGGATAATTTGTGTCAGTATTGAATTAAAAAAATATAATTTATGATATCGACTGAAGGTGCTTGATAGAATTTCAATATCAAATTTGAATTGCTATAACTTAACTGACAGCTGACTGATCGTCAGTTCTGTTGCATCCGTGTGCTAGAACGCCTGAAGATGCCGAAAGGCGAAACCCGGGTCGTCAGTGAGAAAACATGATAATCGTAAAAAC
Source organism: Himalopsyche japonica (assembly GCA_028555115.1). NCBI lineage: Eukaryota > Metazoa > Arthropoda > Insecta > Trichoptera > Rhyacophilidae > Himalopsyche > Himalopsyche japonica. Next base: position 1,310,204 of record JAHFWJ010000385.1, read on the forward strand.
ATTTCAACAATGTAAATTCGACATTGAAATTCCATCAAGCACCTTCAGTCGATATCACATATATTATGATTCTAATTATGAAAAGTTGGCTAAATTTGGCTTTACCATTTTTATGACGATTGCGCAAACCGAAATAGTTATCATCAAACATATTATATTATATAGAACAGATTAAATCTAATTATTTCTAAAACGATGCTTAACATTTTAAACAAGAGGATTAGTCTGTGTTGTGCTAATCATTTTTTTCTTTTCTTTCACTATAGTTAAATAAAATAATATGAAACTATACAGCGAAATCAAAATTTCTTATGTCCATGAAGAATTCTCTCCCCTTCAATATCATTCATCCCCATTCTGACGCTCGAAAAGCAGGGCGAGACTGCCTTTATGATGCTGACTAAACAATTCTCCAAGTCGGAATAAATATACCGTCGACTATCGACCAGATGCTGTCAATCAATCACCATCTTTATCTTCATCTTTTTATTCAAACCATCCCGTTGCTGTTATTATTTGTTCTGCGGATACGATCATGTTTACCAGACCTTTTCTTTTCATTTATAGATCAAAATACCTGCATTGATGGATCCTTACAATAAAAAAAATATTCATCAACAAAAAAACATTATTAAGAATAAACTATCACTCCATGGTAAAAAGATTGAACAGAACATTCAGTTAAAAAAATGTGTTGTCATCATGTTATTTAGAATACATATTATTTTCATAATTAATGATATCGACTGAAGGTGCTTAGTGGAGTTTCGATATAAAATTGTTTCAATATAAAATTCCGTAGGTAATACGAAATCAGGGACATCTCAGAAACTTCTAAAACCCAAAATTAAACAACAAAACTCTTTCTTTTATTTTTAACACAATTGAGTGTTTAATCAAGAATAATTATACTTCTAGAGCTGATATTAATTAACTAACTGCAATATGTACCCTTCTTAGATCTGATAGAAAAAATTACAATTCCATCCCATATTCAATTTACTTATATGTGAATAATATCAAACATCTTCATTATCCACAGTTATCATCGAAAACCTTTTATATGTGAATATTTATTAAGTTTCTATTTATCGATCAAGCTTAATAAATTTACCTTTATTTAATTTTACATCCAACACTTTTTTCTACATAGAATAGAAAATTATAATTGTATGCTTACTCATCAATATTGTGACCCTAAAGGAAAGTATACTGAAATTTGAATTATTTTCGATTAAAGATTTTCTATTTTTATAAAGAACAAAGGAAAATAATCTTTTATTAAATCATTCTATACGATGATAAAGTGTTTTCGATGAGTCTTAGTTTCTTATTAAATGAACATTAGGTGAGATTCAAAATTTAAGATCTACATTACATATCTTACATTATGGTACATGAAAGCGTATCGTTACATAGTTTTACTCAATTTTGTATTGATTTTTATTAACCACTAACACACCAGCGACTCACCGGTTAGTCACATGCTTATTCGCCTGATACGCCAGTGACATACCGGTGCGTCGCGTACGTATCACGAATCTGGATTGCTTCTAGATAGAATATTTCGCACTCGCAGTTAAATGTTTAAGGTCTAGCGCGTTTTGTGTAAGATATGCGAGGACCTGTAGACACTAATTGCTAATCAGAAAGTAGAACACATATAGCCTCAGAATACGCCAGAGCTAAATATATAAATAATATGTCTTGTATAGTCGCAGAAAATGTCTGCTCAATCTGATAGGCCACACAATATATAATTATATACTATATTATATAAAATAGATTTAGAATTATTTAATGAAATCATTATTAAATCACTTAAACATAAAATTTATTGTAGAGTTCCAAGTTATATCATTTTCTCTATACAATTATCTAAGGCAGCGGTCGGGAAACTTTTTTAACCCTTGTACCAAAATATTTTGACGTAGGTCGATATTACTCCTATATTTCGTGTCTCACTAGCACTTTTATAAAATAGCAAATTATAAATTTTTTCTTATTACCTACCCCCAAAAATTTCATTTTTACCCCATTTGGGGTAATTTACCCCGGTCCCCCAACCGATAATCTAAGTGATCAGTTTATGCTGTTATGTTATGTTTTATTTACATGACTAGTAAGACATTTTCAGATGTAATATAGCGCTAAATAGTGTTAATAATAATACCCCATATCCCTCCATCTGTTATATAGTTTGGCATTAACGTGTGAGTTTTAATATGGAAAATAGCGCCTTCTTTATGTGATAATCATTAAAATTTCCTTATCACCCAAATTTTTGAATTACTCGATGTTTGAATATGTTTAACATAGCTCAGCAAGAAATTAATGAGCATAGTATTGAGCACAATTACTACATGTATAATTTTTTAGTATTTGGTTTTTGAATATATTTTGCGGTGCATAGCAGCGAATGTGTTAAAACCATTCGTGTCTTATTTTGAATCTACTCTCGTATAAGTTATCAAACGCTTCGAAGATAAATGATGCCCGTTCTTCGAAAAATAAAATATCACCCGTATGTTAAACCGCAGTTTACTTCTAAATTAATTGAGTGCAGCTTTATTTTAAGGGTATTGTTACTTTCAGAAAACCGCGCCACCGCTTCCACCCCACCGCGTTCGTCACTGTCAGAATCCGGAGAAGACTCGGAGACATCCCACAAGCAGACGGATACTGAGATGTCCACCGCCACGGACTCCCACTACCCTTCATCCGCCATCAAGAGGGTTTCCCTTGGATTTGCTTACGTCGGGTCTAAGCAATATCATTACGGTAGCTTCTACCTAAGGATGGGTGCAGTTGGTAAGACATTTTCTTAATGTAATTTCAATTGTTCCAACGTTTTTATTTTAAAAATATTTCGGCGCCAAAACATGCAAACAAAATGGCCGTGCTTTATTAAGCCACAAGGGACATAATACTTTTTACTGTTCTCTTTGGCTGATTAAAAAAATGAAATTGCGAACACAATGGTTAAGTTGTGAAGATTGTCATAAATGGTGATTTTAGACCCGGCGTTAGTTTTTTCTTCATGTTATAACAAAAAAATCATCCATGTTCACGATAACGATTAAGTTTCGAGACTAAATGATATTTTTTTATTTAGAATACTCAACGCTATACCCACTACCACCTTCTATGGTTATACACTTTTCTCACAGGTATTTGTTTTAAATTCTCGAGGGCACATTCTTCAAGGTTTGATTGTATTAACTTGGCATATATATATTCCAATTCGTGTAGAAAAATATTCGATATAAAGTGCTTTTGACAGTCAATTCCGGTGCATCTTTTTACTAAAATATTCAAAGATGCCGAAAGACCAATTCTTGCGTTGTGAGGAACAAAACCTAAATAAATGTAAAAAAATTCAACCATTTAAATTTACACTAAGTCTGATATTCTGAACGAAGCAATAAAATAAGATATTTTAAAAAATACTTTGTCATGTTTACTTGTTTTAATGGAGTTCTACCGAGTAAAAACCGACATAATCAATTAAAGAAATCGTATTTATTAGTAGATATTGTGTAACTGTGTTTTTTTAGTTATTATCAAATTTTAAAATAAATACCTGTGTATCTGACGAATTTATTGGTTGGTTATAATTACATTAAACTTTGATTAAACGTATTAATTTTAGCATAGTATAGTGTTCCCATTAAAAATAAATACTCAAATCAAAACTTATATTTGAAAATGCAACCTCTTCGAGACGCCATGAAAAATATTTCCATAAATTATGAAATTATTTCGTCAGACGCTAAACGAAATAGACTGTATAAAATTAACGCGTTATTTAAAGCAAGACGTTTATTGTCATCTGTCTAAAGTTTGGAGCAATAAAACTGTCAGAAGTTTTCCTCGTGAATAAAATCCAAAGTAGCCAGATAAATTCGCGTCATAATAAATGGAGTTTTTACGCTCCGTTGCAGCGGATTAACTGTATCAAAAGACGTTGAATTGCTCAAATATTTCACTATTTCTTTTGCTCACTTATTTCACTATTTCTTTTGCTCACTTTGTTTGAAATCAATTTCTTGCCTGTGCTACTATAGATGACAGTAAATCTGAAAACATTCAAAACTTTAGACTTTTTTTTCATTGCTGTTGTCACACGGTGAAAAAAATAGCAATGTATTTTAGTTCTACAAAGGCTATTTCGACTATCACAAAGGACTCTTAACGAACAAACTATAAGTCGGTCACCATTATTGACTCCTCTGACTGATATCACTTTGTTTCTGTAATGGACCAATTCCGTGCCATATGTAAACTTATTGATATAGCCGCCTTTTTAGTTTCAATTTCAATTTTTTTTAGTTTTATTGCTAACAAGAAATAAGCTAAGTCGTTAAAACAGGAGAGAAGATGTATTGCGTACCGTTTCTACACAGCTATATATAGATAAGCAAATGTTAGTTTAACCATAGTTCTAACGATGATGTGAGCCGAAATAGCTATTAACTATATTTAAAAAAAAAATTGTAGAACTAAAATACATTGCTATTTTTTCACCATGTTTTAATGGAATACTACTATGTGAATGCCAATTCAATCAATACATTGCTTTTGTAACTATTTATCGAGAAATTTGAGAAGGAAAAAATCCAACTAAGTTCAATGCCTCTTTTTAACGAACAGTTAATAATACTTAACTCTCATTTGCTATATCACTTACTTTAGCATAGTTTAATTTGTCAACAATATGAATATTTTAATTTATGATGTCGACTATACTAACTAATCACCCGGGTTTCATCTTTAGGCATCTTCATGCGTTCTATCACACAGATGCAACAGAACTGACTGAATGTCGAATGGCGATGCCCGGGTCGTTAGTGACAAAGCATGTGGAATCGTACAAAGTTTCAACAATTCAATTCTGAAAAGTTCGATTCTTATAATGGGTTCTATTAATATTTAATATCGTATTTCCCATCGTAACAGACCCAGTTAAAGTAACCAAGTATCTTTCTCTTAGTATTAAATAGTTTCATTTCATCTTAAAGGTAGTTGATTACTGTGAAATCTTCCCATTACAAAGTCATAAATTCGACTGTATTGATGTTGGAAAGTTTTTATAGTAGATATTAAAATTATTTAAGATGTGTATACAATATTTAGCTAGTTACCTTATTTTCTTTATTTTATTATATTTTTTCTTGTACATGTGTATGGAAGTGATGCAAACTTTAACTGAATGTTAATTTTATTGCATCCATGTGATCTGAATGCCGAAAGACGAAATCTAGGCCTTGTGTAAAAAAAATGTAGTATTGTACATATTTCGAATGATACAAAATTTTATTTAGTTGTTTTCAACATAACTTAAAGAAGTTATGAAGACATCTTAGGTTATATTTAAAAAAAACTAACATTGTTTTATATTTTGTACTTTTTAAGTGTCAATAATCAACACATTGCAATCTGACGTCTCAAGAGTTGGGATATTGGCAGTCAGTGGGTTAATAAAATTGTATTGTAACTCGAATGAATGTATGTGATTGAATAGGCGAGGTGTCGCTTTTGAAGAGGGCGAACTAAAGGAATAGGTGTATGATCAAAGAGACGAACGAGGCTTTGGGAATAAAAGCAAAATAAAGTGTCAGATTTATTGAATTCGATATGTTGAAAAGATTGCGTTGGCATCTTCTTTCTGAAAGTATATCAGAATTGCACAAGTGTTAATATCCGCCCCTGCTTAAGAATTCTTTAGAAAAAGGAACGAATGAAGAATTTACATAAGAAAGCGTTTTTGTGGCAGATTGAATTTATATTAGATTTTTTAACTTTATGACTCTTTCACGCAACTTTACATTATTTTATGAGATAAATGAAATCACAGTTGCCCGATCATAATAGTATATTATCAAACATTTCATCAAATACAGATATAACACATGTATTATTATTATAAAAGGATTCAAAAATCGACATATATGTTGAAAAAGTCATCTCGAAATTAGCTAAGTTTAAATATATACATATTTTATTTAGTTCAAATTGTTTCATTAAAAAAACGACATTTTTTCGGTACACATAATATTATCTAAAACGTCACACGAGTGACAAATTTGATATAGAATGTCATTGGTCATAATCATGACACATAAAGTTATAATATAATATAAGACGCAGCATTTCATATGTCACAATTAGGGATTTGGAGTCGGAGTCGTGAAAAATGAGAGACTCGACGAATTTTTCGTTTAGACTATTTTAAAAATATCTCAATGAAAGATATGCTGGATTGATTTGTCGATCTTTAATTTAATTCATATAAATAGGAAAGGTAGTAAAAACCTGACATAATTAAACATTTTTTTACTCTGAGTTGTGTTTTTTAACGATTCCACATTGGTGGTAACATATGGTCACTTTTAGTATATAAAATAAGATGCATGTCATGTTACACGTAAATGATGCAGGCCGCAAGTGTGACATACAATGTTAAATACGTGACATAAAATGTGATATATGTGACATCAAATCTAATATGTGTGACATAAAATGTTATGTTTGTTACATTAATTATAATGTTACTATTTGGACATAAAAGAGTATTGGTCAGATCTGTGGCTTACACTTCTTGGACAAATGTGAGTTCACTCGAGTACTAACATATTTTTTGTATTTTAATTTAGATTTGTCTTAGATTAAATGGTTGATTTTCTTGACAATTTTTAATATTATTGTTTTTCTCTTGCAAGAACAATAAACCCATTATTCATGATTATCTTAATTCCTATATAGTTGACGATTTTTAGCGAGGGTGCTTGATGGAATTTAAATATCGAATTTGTCACTCACGACTGGGCTAATATTGGTATATAATATTAATTGATGTTATTCGCATGTTGCATTGGGAGATCGTAAACCATTTTATCAAAAAAATCTGGGTTTATATATGTCCTCTTGTTATATAAGCGAAGCAAATTTTTTATTGACTTTCAACTCTATTATAACATCCTTTTGATAGAATACTTGAAGATGTCGAAAGATGAATATCGAGTTTAGACTGTGTGTTGACAAAATTTGTAGAACTGTACACAGTTTTAACAATTCATATTTAATAAATAAGATAATGTGTGACATAAAATCATACATATTAAATTTAATGACATTATACATACGGCATAAAAAAGTCTTTGTGTGACATTAGAATGTCAAAGATCACATTCATGGCATTTAAAGAAACATAATCATATATGATATTTGTAATATTTAACGTGATATATTTTAGTTTAAATTGTTATATATAACGCAAAATACATCATAAAATATAATCACAATATACTATTTTTTTAATTTGATAACTTTAAAATAAATTGATCCTTGGAGTTTTGTTACAGCTCTATGGCTGTTCGTGTGTATATCGTAGACAGTTTAAAACCAATGAACTGATGACGGTTCGATAAATCGACTCTTAGCTATTAAATACGGTGCATCACGACAAGTGTCTATTTGCTCTTGTTCGTCTACTCAGTTCATGAACACACGCGCCCATTATTAGCAGACCACCGATCGCAAGCGGTCAAATTCTTCTCGATTCGTTTGGCAATTACGGCGGGAAAACCCACCCTCCGCCATTCTGCGCGCCGACCGCCATTTTATGCCGATGCCCGGCTCGCCATTAGCGCGACCGCTAATGATGTGACATATATATTTTTTGTTTGCGTTCTCACTAGAGGGGGCGGTTAATTAGCGGTTTTAAAATTTCTTCGTTGGTGTTCAGCTAGGCGCTGATTAATTTATCAAATGACCATGGTTATCCTACAAATTATTACTTTTATGTACTTAAATTACTATGTACGTAAATATATGATAAGAAACACTTTTTGTGGTAAAATTAAACATAAGTTTCGTTTTTAAATTACTCATAATTATACCAGACCTATAGCCGACTGGAAATGTTTTTTGCTGCGAAAAAGATGGTCGCTGGTTTGAATCATAGTACGGCAAATTTCATAAATGGATGTTTCAATAGAAATTCAAATAAAATAATCAAACCGTTCTTTTTTTACCCGTCTCACTCAATAAGTAAGATTATAATTTATGATGTCGACTGAAGGTGCTTAATGGTAGTTCAATATCAAATTTTAATCGTTACAACTTTGTACGATTCCACATGTTGAATCATGTGGAATCGTATAAAGTTGTAACAATTCAAATTTGAAGTAAACTTATGTATATTTAAAAAATTGAATTGTTGATCTGACAGTTCTGTTGCATCCGTGTGATAGAATACCTGATGATGCCGAAGGGCGAAACCCGGTTCGTTTGTGACAAAACATGTGGAATCGTACAAAATTACAACAATTCAAATTTGACGATTGAAATTCTATCGAGCACCTTCAGTTGAAATCATAAATTGTATATTTAATACCCGTTGGTAATATATATTGCAAAGTTTTCCAAATCTTATGTGTGAGAAAATATTCCACGAAGACCTGAGCGGTTCTATGTACTACCATGAATGGAATAAACAATAAGACATTATAACTTTTAAGGCGTTAACTGCTACTTCGTGATATAAAGTCATTATAAGTAAGGTATATTTTAAATAATAATAATATGATTTTTTTCTAGCACTTTTTCCACAGTAAGTTGATAATGTTCGCAATTATTGAAACCTGTCCTCAATATTCAAATAATACATTGTACTATTATTAAAAAAAAAGTGATTTTATTAAGTGCTTATGATGACAAAAGTTTGAGGAACCCTGATGTATATCATACAAGCTTCCTGTCATTTGTTTACATGTTTCATAATATCATATTATCTTCCTCTTGCTTTGTTTTCATATTCGATATAAAATTGTTCATGCAATTTATTTATGGTTTATCCTAAATTATATTAGTCAAGATTTGCAAGTAACTACATCGTATGAATAGATAGACTCGACGTCAAAAACAATTTCCCGCTATAAATTGGCAAGCCTGCGAAACGTTACCATCGACAATAAAATTGTCTCGCGCCTTCCCGACGAGATTTATTTGAACAAAAAAAAAATACGCTCCAAAGCGAACAAGCCATATTATTATTATTTTTTTGACACGGCAATTTTACCAGGTGCACATTTTTCATTCATCGCTACTTGTTTCCTCTTTGATATAAGATTGGAAATTCAATTTTATTTACGCGATGAATACCATCACATTTTTGATGCAAATAACCACAAGTATGGATTAATCGACTAACCAAAACCTAATACAATATAAAAGTATTCTAATACACTTTATGTGACTTATTTTCGATGGTACTGTTACCTTTTATTCTATACTGTATATATGTTACAATATTTATTCAACACTATCGATTTAACAATCAAGGCATGTATTTCAATACCACTCAAACTAAGTGAACCACCGAAACTGTACTACTGAAAGTTTATTCGAAATTTGAATTTAATTTAAGAACAATCTATGGCTTGCAAAATGTCATTAGAAATTCATAACCTCAAAGAGTGACAGTTACGAAAAGGTGGTACCTAGTTGCCTATTTACAATACCAAAAGTTCTTGATTAGATTCAAAGTATAATTTATGATATCGCCTGAAGACGCTTAATGGAATTTCTATATCAAATTTGAATTATTAATCTTTTATACGATTCCAAATGTTCTGTCACTAACGAACCAGGTCTCGCCTTTCGGCATCTTCAGGCATTCTATCACACGGATGCAAAAGAACTGATACACGTAAACAGTTAACATCGTTCATATACCAACTGAGTTAATTAAAGGAATTACTTTATTATTAGGAATTATTTTAAAAATTGAGCCATCAATTTTGACTAGCAATGTGATATTTTAATACTTATTTATTGTAAAGTTCATTCAATCTTGCCGTACTAGCACTATCGATAAAATTAATTATATCGACTGTCAAATAAAATTTGAATTGTTCTTGAAGATGCCGAAAGGCGAAACCCGGGTCGTTAGTGACAAAACATGTGGAATATTACAAAGTTGTAACAATTCAAATTCAAATCAGATTCAAAGCAATCGAATCGGGTGAGTACTTTATAAAAAAGTTTTTTTTTCAGTGAAAATTTAATTCAAAAATCAAATTTAATTTATGAACAATTGACAGTATGCAAAATTACATTCTCAAAGCGCGACATGGTGACAGTTTTGTAAAAGGTTTTGTAATTGTAAAAAAACTTTACAGATGTGTTGTCATATGGTTGTAGTAAATTCAGAAACTTTCGCGAGGGAAGAAAAAAAATATTTTAAACATTTATTATCCTTAATATAAAGGAGATATATGCAAACATTTTTTTATGTCTATATATGATAACTTGTTCACAATTTTCATAATTTTTATGAATAATCATAATAAAAAAATGTGACCGTAATAATTATTTTATCCCATGTCTCAAGCTCGAAACGTAAAACCATTATCTGTGCGTGCGTTCATTGGATACAGCACGCCACATTATTCGCTTTTAATGAATTTACAATGCACGGAATTGCCTATAAAAAACAATTACGTAACCAAACATTATAATTATTTTAATAGTAGATTATTATCTAAAATACACATCGTTTTAACAACCATGCCCGCATTTTGGGCATTTTATCATATTTAGGGATGTCCCTCACAATCAAGAACCAGGTCTCTTCAAGGAAAACGTAGATATTTATATCGATACCAATTTTTAAAAAATCTTTATGATCCAACAGTTTTCAGGCAATACCAACAAAATCAAATTTGAATTTTTATAACTTTGTATGCCGCTACATGCTTTGTCGCTAACGTCCCGGGCTTCGCCTTTCGGCATCTTCAGGCATTCTATCACACGGATGCGACAGAACTGACGTACAATAAAAAGTTAGCATCGTCTATATACCAAAGGTATTAATTACAGGAAAACGCAAACCTCGAGGAAAGCAGTGAATGGCAGCTAAAACAAATTTTATAATATTAATTAATACAATTAAAAATGCCGAAAGGCGAAACTCAGCTCGTTAGAGACAAAACATATGGAATCGTACAAAGTTGTAATAATTCGAATTTGATATTAAAATTCCATCATGCACCTTCAGCCGATATAATAAATTATAACAACAAAATCTTTTAAAAAGTATTAAATTATTATGTATTTAAACCTTTCTACACTCTAGTTCAAATATTAAACCTATACTCACTGTCGTCTAGTGAAGTCCATGGCCAACAATAATATGTAAGTAAAATATAAGAACGAAAATAAAATCTTGCTACATATATTCAAGATAATATTATAAATTCCCGCTGTTTAAAAAGCCCTGGTACTCATGTCATCCCCGTTGCAGATTTTGTCACCCCCATTAGTTTGTTTTGCATTATTTTTACAGCCATTCTGAGAAATCAGGGTAGTGTCTTGTAAATATCATACATCTGGATAGTGTCTTGTAAGTGTTTCTATGTAAGTAAATTGTATTCAGTCTTCTCTGAACTATCGGTGAAAACGTCGCGAAATTCGCTTTTCTCTTGCTAATCATTTATGATTATAATTTTTATTTTTAATAACCTCATAATTGAGGGAAGAGATGAAACATATTTAGAAAATTATCTGCATTTTTTTTTGATGCAGATAATTTTTATAACAGTGTATCGCTCGCTAAAGATTTATTTTTACGTAAAACGGGATTTTGCGGAACAATTCGGAAAATCGAGTTTCGGAATCGTTTGCCGGAATCTTCCTAAGCCTCAAGAAACCAAGCATTCCAGAAAAGGTGACACACTCGTCCAAGTGTGGAAAACAAATAAGAAAAGGGACGTCAGAATGATATCCACTATTCACAATAATAATGTAACATAAAAGAATATATTTCAGAAAAATATGTTTTTATTTAATTCGTCAACATAAGTTGAGAACCCCTTCCACTGAGTTTGAATAGGTCATAATAAAATCAATTAAGCATTAAAAACGTAAAAAATGTTTTCGGTTAAATATTTCATAACCACCATAAAAATTCCATGTGGCTCAGTCGATAAATCAAAGGTAATGTGTAACACTAATACTACGATTTGTAAAAGGCCCCCGAAATGCATCTTGACATGCATATCAGTGTATACTGGACTAATGAATATCCTCGCTAAGTAGAGAAACAAACCAGACTCGATTTAAAATTAAAATCTTCAACCAGAATGTAAAATTGTGTTATGAAAGAATCAGAAAAAAATATACATGAATTTTTTAGTATTTTTACGAAATTGCTTAGGAAAATAATAATAATCTTTGTTAAATAATGCGTTGATGTGTATACTACTACACCCCATTAACATTTGAAATCAAACCCGATTCCAATCAGATGATTTTTCAATCGAATGGATGACGTAGGACACATATATGAGTCCGCGGCCCGCAACGGAAGTTCTTCGAGGACTCAAATACGAGACCCCGGTCGTTAAGCTGTTAATTCCAACAATAATATCGCTGTGATATACGTAGTTTATCTTACTTTCTTTAGTAGTAGCGTCTTGTTCGGGAGGAGCCGTAGCATAGAAAAGTTTTGAAATCACTGGTTTATTGGAAGAAATATTCCATTTTTTTCATAAATTATGTAACTATATATTTTTATCAACCGGATCGGCGAACCAGTGAAATATCTCGGTAGTAGGCCATCATTATATCGCGTGATCGAAGCCCGTTCAAAATATAATATTATATCCACCGAAATTATTTCATCGATAAGACAGCTATTACACTGATCCATCGTTACATCGTTACACAGAATAACTACAAAAAGTGATAAATTTTCCATGGAAACTAATGAATATTTACGCAAAAATGATAGAATTTCAAAATCAAGTTTTAATTGTTAAAACTCTGAAAATTTCCCCACGTTTTATCACTCGCAACTAAGGTTAACTCTTTTATTACCAAGCCGGGTAAAAGATATTCCTACCCTGGATATTTCAAAAAACAATTTAGTACTACTGGTGTTAATCAATGTTACTTAGGGTAACTATCGGGAAAAATCGGACTAAATTTAAATGTTTAGCATTGAGTTATCTCTCTGATATTATTGAGTATAAAATATTCACATCAGCCGTATCAACAGCTAAGACATTAGCAATGAGAGGGTCAAATCAATACGCTGGTCGTGAACGTCATAAATCTTTCTGATAAAAGATTTTTTCTTTATTGATTGAATTGGCATTCACTTGGTAGAACTCCATTATAAAATAGCAATGTATTCAAGTTCTATAAAATTATTTTTTTAAGATATAGTTGATAGCTATTTAGGCTCACGCCATCGTCAGAACTATGCTTAAACGAACATTTGCTTATCTATATATAGCTGTGTAGAAAAGGTACGCGATACATCTTCTCTCCTGTTTTAACGACCTAGCTTATTTCTTGCTACCAATAAAACTAAAAAAAATTGAAACTAAAAAGGCGGCTATATCAATAAGTTTACATATGGCACGGAAAGGTTCTATTACGGAAACGAAACAGCCCCCAGTAGAGGGTTAAGCAATGGCGATCGACATGTATTAGTTTGTTCGTTAAGAATCCTTTGTGATAGTTGATGTCTATTGATTTCCAGCTGCTCCAAAGCGGTCATCCTACGACCCTTACTGCAAAGATGCAAACACTTAGGCGCTGAGTTTGAATTTACATTATGTGATTCCTTTATAACGTGATTAGCAAATGGTTAATCTGTTTTTTTTATATTATAAATTATTAAAGATTAAAGATTTTTTCACTTTGAGTTATGAAATATGCAGTCTTTGAATATTGTTTACATGGGTGAGCAGGGAACAGGTTAAAATTCCAGTGCACGCAGAATAATGTTGCTTTTTATTTCCAATATCGCGTGATTTTCATCACTAAAACACCATTGTATGCAAACTGTTAAAACAAACTAGTTAACCTACTCTAATAAATAAATTTAAAAAAATACCTGACTGTGTTAGAATGTTTGTTTAATGTGTTACATGGCCGCACCTGATGAGAAAAAATTTGACAGATACCTTCGTTGTTTTTCAAACCAAAATATCACGCACTTTTTGAATAACTTTCTCCCTGGACAGTTATTAGCTATTTGATGGATGACCCTTGATAGTTAAACGAGGGGAGGCGATGTTTTTCTTTATTACAGGAAAGAAACGATCAAAAAAACAATTTGCTTTACCTACATTTATCACGAAAAGTGGGACATCGACCTATTATTTTGAGGTTATAGGTCAGTTGTCCGTAGAGGAAATATTTACGCAATAAAAGTCACAAGGTAGACCGATAGTTGGTTACACATATTTTAACTATTGCATTTAAGTACAGTATGTCTGCTAATTAAAAATGAATATTTTAAAACTAGTTTTTAAAAAATCATACATAAGGTTCGTGTGCAAAAATGGCGCATATGTTTTGATGACATTTTCTTCAAATGAATTCTCTTAGAGAATTTATTCAAACCATAAAGTAGGACTGTGGAGTTTAAGTCGGAATCGTGGAAAACGAGCAACTACGACTACTTTTTCGATTAAACGATTTTGAAAAATATCTCAGTGTTTATCTACTCGGTTAACGAACATTTTGGACTGGGAATGATTCGGTCAACGAACATATATTCGGATAACGAACTAAAATGATTTTTCTAATCCATTTATTTTTTCTGTAAAACCTATCGATGCTTGTATGATTGATCAACAAACTTTTCGGACTACAAACAAATCGGTCAACGAACGCATATTCGGATAACGGGGAAAAACGATTTTTTTTTAATCACTTATTCTATCAGTAAAACTAGTCGATGTTTATATGATCGGTTAAAGAACAATTCGGATAGCGAACATAGTATTGGACAAGTTATCCGATCACCACAATATTATAATAGGGAAATTTAATATTTTTAGAGTTACTCAATGTATTGAATGGTTCATGGTGGGATAAATATCAAAAGACTAAATATTGTTAGAATTATTTTAACTGTTTGAATTATGAATGAAGATAATAATTTTCTCTTGGAATCTTTTTTCTCTTCCTAAAATAAAAAGTACATGTATTGTAGATAGTTCTCATGTTCAAGCATTTCCAGCAATCTAGTTTGCCTTTGGTGTATTTTTCATACTTTCACACTTACACCCGAAAGTGTTACATTTTATTATAACAGAGTGAAAAAGTTCTTAAGGATATGAGCACGCTATGAAACAAAAACATGATTGTTGTAGGTGACGAAGTGCAAAAAAGACACCACATATGGGTTAATATTCCCTCCGAGGCCTGTCATACCCAAAGCAAATGGCGTGCCAAAAAACTTAATATAAATTTGTCGTCACAGTGTGTTGATAGTTGAAACATTTCTGTATAAGCTAATACTCAATCAGTCAAAATATAATCAGATTTGACCTGATTTCTATGAGACAATTTTTAAGGTGCCGACTGTCACTTCTTTGTGGAAAGATATCTTATTTTAAATAATATATAATAACACAAATTTGAATTGTTGAATCATTCCACGATTCCACATGTTTTGTCTGTAATGATCCGGGTTTCGCCTTTCGAAATTTTCAGGTTGTATCGGTTATGTGCAAGAAGAATTAATTACTTAGGAAAAAACAGCCCGTAAGGCTAGCATCCAAACATACACCTAAAGCATTAAGCTTTCAAAACTATTGATTTGAAAGCTTAATGATTGATGAGCTTTTGATTATAATGACACTTAATTGCATTTAATAAATTTCATACACAATAAATATCGTTAATGTGTAGTATGTGGAACAAAACTAGCACACAGTAAACAGTTAGCATCAATTATATACCTGTGGGTTTGTCAAATCTGTTGCATCCTTGTGATAGAAAGCCTGAATATGCTCAAAGGTGAAACCCGGGTCGTTATTGACAAAACCTGTAGAATCGTACAAGGTTTCAACAGTTCAAATTTTATATTGAAATTTTATCAAGTATCTTCAGTCGATATGATAAATTATAATAATGAAACATATTTAGTGTTATTTTCACAATATATTTTATTATCAGGACCGGTTTCGCTCATTACAAGTAAAATATTATCAACTGATGGTCCTGACTATTAAATATGTTTTGAGAATAGTACAAAAAATGTTTTTTTTTATAATTTCAAATATAACGACTTTCCACCGAGAAGTCACAATTAACTCTCAAAAAGTTTCTCTCTACCAAGTTTTTATTATTAAATTACCTTACGATTCTCGTTGAAAAACTTTTATGAATTTATATTTAGTTTTCTAATCGCAAAATTTCAAAAAATCGTGCACGTCAATGCTCATTTCCCAGACGCCAACCTTAGATATCTTATTTCCCATGTCTGTGATTCGAGTCGACAGTACAGCACCCATAAAGTTTCCTTAACCCTTCTAATCTGGGTTCTTCAGACGCTGATTTAACGCTCCTTAGTGGCGCTCATTCAGAAAGCTTCAAGACATTTTGCGGTGTGTCAACGCGAAAGTTGAAAACTCCCGAAAGACGTTTTGACAATGCTTTTAGCGAAGTGAAAAATTTATGAAATTGATTAATTATTTGATATTTGATTAAATCATAATTTCAAAAAAAAAATGATTCTTCACGAATTGATGTACTTACTAAATATAAGATTTTTTTAAATACTATTACCACAATAGATAAATGATCAGTACCGGGTTCGCTCATCACTAGCGTTATCAACTACAGACATTGCATTTTATAGAAAATTTTACATATATACTGGTATACAAAACCAATGATTTGAGAACTGATGAAATAATTTTCAATTAATTTCCGATCTGGGGAATGCTTGCTTATTTTGTTTTTTTTTAATAATAAAAACACATTTTTTACTACTTGTTTCCACAATAAATTTTTTGATCCAGACCGGTTTATTTCGAAATAATAATACCGAAATATATTTCACAGAAGGAGTTATAAAAACGATTATATATATACTGGAAAACATATCAAATTTGATTTTTTTAAAAAATAATACATTTTTTTGTACTTATTTCCATAATATGTTGTTTGATCAGGACCGGTTTCACTCATCATTTCGAGCATCAACAACTAATACAATACAATTGACAAGCAAAAAGTTTTGAGTTAAAGGTAGATAGATCAGTTAATAATGCTTGTGATGAGCGAAACCGGTCATGATCAAAAAATATATATTGTGGAAATAAGTATTACAAATGTGTTTTTATTATTTCAAATATCATGTGTTTTCATCAAGAAGTGACAGTAAACACATTAAAAGTGACTAAGAAAATGTGTTTTTATTATTAAAAAAAAAGAAAAACCAAAATTTGCAATTGCCCGAGATCGGAAATAAATTGAAAATTATTTTATCACTTCTAAAACCTTTGGTTTTTGTATACCAGTATATATGTCAAATTGTCTATAAAATGCCAGCATTTTCAGTATACGTAATCGTTTTTCAAACTATATCTGTGAAATAAACTTCATATTTTTCAGTCTTTGGTAGAAAAAGATTGAAGACCGCTGGTTGAGAATGCTACATGTCGTATCTGTATCGTCGGTGTCCCATTAAAAGTCATTTATTTAAAGGGGAAATCCCGTGCCATAAATCTAACAATTACTTCTATTTCTATAATTTATGATATCGACTGAAGGTGCTTGATGGAACTTCAATACTAAATTTGAATAGTTACTACTTTGTAGGGCGAAACCCGGGTCGTTTGTGACAAGACATATGGAATCGTACAAAGTTGTAACAATTCAAATTTACTTCT
The DNA here is from genome assembly GCA_028555115.1 of Himalopsyche japonica. Taxonomy (NCBI): domain Eukaryota; kingdom Metazoa; phylum Arthropoda; class Insecta; order Trichoptera; family Rhyacophilidae; genus Himalopsyche; species Himalopsyche japonica. The sequence continues at coordinate 1,327,909 of JAHFWJ010000385.1, forward strand.
ATTTCTATCTAATTAAAGAGAGTCCGCTTTTGCAAAGCCCATGTGTAGTAGCCCGCGCAACAAGGGTAGCTATTTCATAAATAAATACGTAGTATGGATTCTCTGGAGGTTTTATAAGCTACCGATAGTCCGCTATTTACAAACACGAGCCGAATGTTTACTAATGAGCAAGATCACAAACAAAGCCAGAAGTTAACTCACACACGCGTTTCGACTAACTCCCGAATTGTCAGACACAGGAAGGAATCAAAGGCAAGAACGGCTCATTTAAATTCAAAAATCGCGTCACATTGTAATTAGTGATGATTTCATATTATCGTCATTACTAAGCCAAAAATGCGTTAGTGACAAATCGGAACTAATATTCAGGAAAGCAAAGGGCGAAAAATATCAAGTCAACTTAATTTGTTTATCTTTCCAAGTATTGGAATGCTCTCTGTTGATTTGTCACTGAAGACTTTTTAATTTATGATATCGACTGAAGTTGCTTGATGGAATTTCAATATCAAATTTGAATTGTTACAACTTTGTGCGACTCTGCATGTCACTGACGACCCGGATTTCGTCTTTCGGCATCTTCAGCCATTCTATCACACGATTTTTACCTACACGAACTTCAAAACGCCTTTTTAGTTCGAAGGGGACGATATACATACAAAAACAAATTTTAACGTATAGTCACTTTATTAAATTGATGGTCATCTACTTGGTAAAAATTCGCTCCCAATATGTAGTCAGCCTACTAACGGAAGTGTTTCTATGAAAACTGATTGTTACTCAGTTTTCCAACACCTATTATTCAAAGAAAGTAAGGATATACCTGCTCTTTCTAAGCCCAATTTTTGGAGGATTGAACGATTATGAGGAAATTTTTAGACAACAATATAATATATAGGTGACCAGTTACGTCGCATTATAAATATTATCTCTAAATAATAAAATAACACATTATTATGAATCAATATTTCATTTAAAATAGTATCTGGCAACATTAAACGACATAAGTATGCGCTCGCATACGTGATAGCGCTCGCGATGATTGGTGGACTCGGTTTCATCACGTCACGTATAAATGTTAGAGTCTTTTTTACACCATCCTGAAAATACGTTATAAGATAAAAGCGATCATTTTTTTCTTGTATAATAAATAATATGAGAGAATAAAGACATTTTTCTTGGGGTCTGGAAAATCAGACCAATATCTTACAGGCTATATTTTTGGCCATGGATTTTTAAGCAGGGATGTGGAATTGTAGAGTAACGGTGTTATGGCCGGATTCGGAGTCGTGAAAAACGAATGAGACTACTACTAATTTTCGATTAAACAGTTTTAAAAAATATCTCAATGAATTAGGAAAAATATATCGTCCTCGTTTTTAGTCCCAATATAGTCAAATTTGGATATTTGCCGAATTGGTTGTTGGAGTAGTTTTTTTTTTTGGTCAATGAGATAGCAATATTGGTAAAAAATTAATATAGTTTGAATTTGATTTCATAGTTAATGACTAATTTGTATACTTTCTTGATAGTTTTCTTTTATCTTATGGCTACACTGTATACGAATAGACCCATCAAGTGACAATAGAGTGGATGGCTCTTGTCGAAAGAGTGACATTAATTGGACGATACTATTTTAATTAACGTCTTCTCGTTTGAAAGCTCATCCCATTTAAAATCAAGCCACGATCGAAGATAGCAAATAACACGTTCGATAGGATATTGCAAACTGCATATAAAATATAATTCTATTCATAAGTACGTTTCATAATATTATTGTATTATATTATATATTACCCAAGGAAGTATGTGTTATTATATAAATAAAGAATAAACACCCTTAGCCGTAAAAGCTTTCTGTAGTGCGCCCGTATGTTATGTAAGCCAAAAGAGCATTAATCTGCAAATGATTGTCGAACAGTTCGTAAAAATATTGAAAATATATTTTTTGGCCATAATTTTGTCTCTTAATCAGTCACTTAACCTAACTTAACCACTATGTTACTGTGTCTCCCAAATTTTTAAAATAAAATTGCTTTAGTACAAAACAAATAAAACTGAAATGATCAGAATAAAAACAATTTTTTGTTGGGCAATTAATTTTTTTGTATGGGCATATTAAGATATAAAAATCTATTTATTTGTAAATATAACATTATAAAAATTATTTTTTGTAATGTATCCTTTGGTAATCGCCCGCGCCTGCTGGATTTGAAGGCGCCGCTATTTTTGAATAGTTTTATTGAAATGTTATAGATAGTTTTTTATAATGAGTGGGTTTTGATGAAATCGTATATCAGATGACCTATTTTTGGAACTATATTTTTCAGTTTATTGATTGAACTGGCTTTTACTTGGTAGAACTCCATTATATCACGATGAAAAAATAGCAATGTATTTTAGTTCTGACGATGGCATGAGCCGAAATAGCTATCAACTATATCTTTTAAAAAAAAATGTAGAACTAAAATACATCGCTTTTTTTTCACCATGTTATTTTTTTCAAATTATTGATTGATTGAACTAAACCTAAGGTCAGGGATATAGCACGGGAAAATAAGGACATTTAACTGTTCCTTTAATGAATATAACGAACTTAATTGTGCTCTGTTTATTTTTCCATTTTACCGATAAAATAGTTTGATTTTCAGAGTTTCGATTCAATAATTTAATACCTTCACCCGTGTTAAGCGAATGGTTTTCCGGTAATAAATGATGAACAAATACTCCAACAAGCAACCTTCGTCGATATTGTAAATGACTGTGGTATTGGTTACGCTAAGCAAAGTGGTATGTATAGAATAAATCATTTGTGTACCAATTGTTTACACACCGGATTAGTTCCTTTGCTATCACCAACGATTGCACGAAACAATGTATCACAAGAAAAGTGAGAAGTTCGTAGAAAAGTCGCTGCAGCGTCGCGACGCCATCATCGCATTCTTCGCTCCCCAAATATTGTTTCGTCCCCTCGCCGCCGTTGCCACTACCCTGCAAACTGTTTCTGCGCCATTAATTCCCTTACCAATCCCGCCAGCCTAAGAAATACCGTAAAACCTACAACGGACCTCTGTGTCTAACGCTGCACAGAGAGACAAAGTGTGGTATAATATTATATAAAATTTTAACCTAACGAGTCGAGTTTCGTCTCTGTGTTTGTCGAATGCCTGAAGATGCCAAAAGGCGAAATCCGGAATGTATTTTTTTTTACTTATTTTTAGAGAGTTAACAGTGTGAAATTAAGATAGCAAATAATACACATTTTTACACTTTTGAGATCAACACTGGTTTCGCTTATCATGAGCGTTTATTGATAATGATCGCAATGAGCGAAAGTAATTGGCAATGAGCATGATGTTTTTATTATATATATATTATGTCTTTCTACCAATAAGTGACAGTTAACATCTTTAAAGTGATTGATCACCCTTGCTTTGGTTAACGGCAATACTAATGAATTTTTATTGAAATAATTAGGGCTAGAAAATCTGTTATATGGTTCAGCCAAGAGCGGATTAATTAAGAATGACTTCTGGAGTGAAGTGTCGTTAAAAAAACACGACTCCAAAAATATCATTTTTTTATGCTCCGGTTATTTTTTTAAGAAATCGTGGATATTAATTATTTGCTCTTCCAAAGTGTAGAACCAGTTTGCCAATGGTAAGAGCATTAAAAATGTTCAACCACAATGTATTCCATGTGGACGAAAGTTAGTTCAGGCGAATACCATTTTTAATGTGTTTAAGTAGATTTTTCATGAGCTTGCATGGTTGACTTTCTTGCTTTCCTTATTATATGTTTTATTGTTTATTTCTTTTTAATTTCCAACATTAAATATTAAAATATTTTGACATTGCAAAAGGAATGAACTTCAATCATAATAAAAAAGCGATATTTTATAGACCGGTGGACAGGTTTCTAGCTAAAATAGACCAGTGTGCATCTTCTAACAGTGGTAAACGTCATTACTCCACGATTTATAGAGAGTGTTCGAAGCGAAGGGTATATTATTCACAATAATGAGAAATGTGATACCGACTTGCTGGGAAGCACTACCACAACAATATTATTTACACGCTTCCCTCCTAAAAAGGTTTATCCGTTCACGTTTCAATAATTCATAATAACAATATAAATATATATATATTTATACACAGGGCCAGCAAGAAGTGAGTAAAATGTATAGAAATTTTCGAAGGAATCAAACACATAAGATATTGAAATGTTAACATTTATAAACTGTTTACAATTCTACAATTTTTGAGACTCACGATCTGGATTTATTCTTTCGGTATTATAACGTATTCTATCATAAACTTATTGATATAGCCGCCCTTTTAGTTTCATTTACAATTTTTAGTTTTATTGCGAGCAGGAAACAAGTATATATTGTATACCTTTTCTGCACAGCTGTATTTAGATAAGCAAATGTTCGTTTAAGCATAGTGAGCCGAAAGAGCTATCAAATATATCCTATAAAAAAAAAATTTGTAGAACTAAAATACATGGCTATTTTTTTCATCATAGATTATAAATCTTTTTACACCGCCGGACCACCAAAAAATCAAAAAATGTTTTGCGGACCATCAACACTGGAATAATTATAAGGCATATAGTTGATAGCTATTTCGGTTTACGCCTTCAGCAAAACTTTAAACATTGATCCGTTTTTCGCTTCTTTGGGAAACTCATTCAACTAAAGCATAGTTTCTCAATTTTTTACATCCAAAGATCACCAAAGAATCCAAAAATGTTATGCGGACATTGGAATGAAATAAAAAATAACAACATTGGAATGACATAAAAAATATTTATATTAAATTTGAATTGTTGCAACTTTGTACGATTCCATATGTCTTTTACAAACGACCCGGGTTTTGCCCTTCGGCATCTTCAGGTATTCCATCGCACGGATGCAACAGAACTGACCAGGTCAGTTCAAATTTAATATTGAAGTTCCATCAAGCACCTTCAGTCGATATCATAAATTATAGAAATAGAAGTAATTATTGGATTTATGGCACGGGATTTTCCCTTTAAATAAATGACTTTTAATGGGACACCGACGATACAGATAAGACATGTAGCATTCTCAACCACTGGTCTTCAATCTTTTTCTACCAAAGACTGAAAAATATGAAGCTTATTTCACAGATATAGTTTGAAAAACGATTACGTATACTGAAAATGCTGGCATTTTATAGAAAATTTGACATATATACTGATATACAAAAACCAAAGGTTTTAGAAGTGATGAAATAATTTTCAATTAATTTCCGATCTCGGGCAATTGCAAATTTTGTTTTTCTTTTTTTTTAATAATAAAAACACATTTTTTAGTCACTTTTAATGTGTTAACTGTCACTTCTTGATGAAAACTTCTTGATTTGATTTGATATTGATTTCTTGCTTAAAACAATTAATTTTGCAACACCGTATGCTGGTATAACAATATTTAAGTATATAAAAACCGACAGGAACAAAAAAACTGTATATTTTAGAAATCCATGAAATACAACATAAAATTCGATTGTTTATCGAAATAATATCACATCTTGGACCACCGGTTGAGAAACTAGGTAATCTATCACACATTTGGATTTAACGGACAATTAGTTATCAATTTGGAAGATTAGATAATTGCACTTATTTACAAGAGAAATTGCGCAGGAAAATATATAGACCCTAATACTACCTAATTAATCAATTAGTTACTGATTAGAATGTAATAATATTCAATTTTATGGAAATGATAATCTTATGAACGTACAGCTAATGACTTTTTGATGAAAGGTTTTCCAAATTTAAAATTATGTGCAATTTCATAATCTTGTTCACTCACTGTTTGCATCACCGAAATGCTTGAAAATTTCAAAATCGACACCCGGGTCGTGGGTAACAAAATATTTAAATTCACATTTTGCAGGATATAATTTTATTATTTTAGTACATTTTGTATCATATGTAATTTTGGGTAGAAGTTTTTCGTATTTTTCTGAATAACTAGTAATGAAGATACTTGTTTTCACAGCTTTCGGGATTGGTTCCATGATCTACTCCGGTCTGGAGTTTGGGCAGTACTTTGAACTTGAGCCTGATACCAACTGTCACAACATCCTCCTGGCTCTCACTCCTGCCACCAGAATGGCCTTCATCTTCATTCAGATGTATTTCATCTTCCTTAACAATGAGGTAAGTTACAAAAAAATCACAATCAGAATTTAAATTGATTTTAAATTTTAGCTGTTCAATCTCAGTATACGTCCATATATTTTGTCACTGAATTGCTTCCGTGTACTAGATTGCCTGATGATTCTGAAAGATGAAACCCTGGTCGTTAGTAACATAACATGTGGAATCAATGTTATAAATCGATTGAATTTTCATTTACTTGGTAGAACTCCATTATAACGCGGTGAAAAAATAGCAATGCATTTTAGTTCTACAGTTTTTTTTATAAGATATAGTTGATAGATATTTAGGCTCACACCATCGTCAGAACTAAATGATATAAAATTTGAATTGTTGAAACTTTGTCACTAACGACCAGGGTTTCACTTTTCGGTATCTTCATGCATTCTGTCACATGGATGCAACAAAACTGACGCAGTTATTGTATTGGACACTGAATTTGAATGCCTTAAGGCTTGAATAGTAGCTAAAAAAATATTTTTTTTACAACACTTGTACAAATGACTTGTACAAAATAATAATGAAATAACTTATCAAATTTGAATTGTTACAATTTTGTACGATTCCTGACCTTATAACTGATGCCGAAAGGCGAAACCCGGGTCGTTAGTGACAAAACATGTGGAATCGTACAAAATTGTAACAATTCAAATTTGATATTGAAATTCCATCAAGCACCTTTAGTCGATATCATAAATTAAATAATTCATCATATATATGCTATTTATTTTCAGCAAATGAAGGTATACAAGCATAAGGTGGTGGCCAGATTCGGGTTGATGCACATGGTCGGCACGAACCTCTCCGTCTGGCTCAATGTCCTCATTCAAGAGACCAAGCATGAAATTCTCACCTTCTACAACCCTGAGAATGATACCTTGGGGATATCACACAGAATATGTAAAAATAGATTTTTATTAACTCATTCCACGCTTAGCTTTTCAAAGGATATTATAGAACCGAGTACTTCAAAAATTTATTGAGATTGTCATTACAAATAAGACAACGTTTTGACATAAAAATTGGCTTGCACGCAAATGTTTTAAAACAGAAGTGAAACATTTTATAGAAAAATATTTATAACCTCAATTAATCTAGGTCAGTGTTTTCCACAGTGATTCATGTGGGCCTCTGGGGGCTCAAAATTTAAAATTCAAAATTCAAAAACACCAGGGGGCCTGCAAAAGGCTTGTAAATAGTGACGTAATAAATAATTTGATAGTGAAAATTGCATCCTGAGTAAAATACAATAAATGATTGAGCTAAACACAGTTCAGTAGTAGTGGAACATATTTTTCAATTCATCTTTTTGTCACCATTTAAAATCCGTTATATGTTTATTTTTACACTTAAATTAAGGTAATAATTCTAATAAAATAATCTGTCTTCATTTTCAGCCCTCAAAAACTCATTCAGCATCTTGGCCTCACCGGTGCCATCCGATCACCCTGCATCGGCACATCTGAGAGTTGCTCGGGGCCTGAAAGGTCCCCATCACATCTTCGAATGCCGAAGAAGCAACATCATGGGAACCCTCGTTCAAGACGCATCACCGTTCCTGTTCCCTTGCACAATTGAATATTCTCTCATCTGCGCTGCCATCTTATACGTCATGTGGAAAAACATCTCAAAGTTCCCGTCAAAAAACATGGCTGCCGCTTTGAGCAAACTCAAAATGGAAGGCCACAATTATAAAAGGTCGCCTCATATTTATTCCGTTGACTGCGCAAGGGCTCATAAGGGTTTGTTTGTTGGTATTTTAATATTGGTATTGACGATTATATCGTTGATATTATTCTTTGTCCTCATCTCAAAGCATGAATTTGTTAATCTGGCTGTGATAGAGGTGAACATTTGCGAGCTGACGCTGTACGCCATGACAACGCTAGCCACTCTCATAGGAATGGTCCAAGTGCGCCATCTCAGATATGACGGAAATCGTAACTTGGAACTCGACAACATTCTTCTGATCGGTGCTCAAACGGGAATGTTTATTTACAGTACGTTCACAATTATCGGTGGACATTTCACGATCGAAAAGAATACTATCCTCGTTCTTATAACGGCATTGTCATCTCTCATTCAAACAACCTGTCAGACAATGTTTATTTTAGATGCCAGTAAAAGATCTGTTTGCACTCCGGATCAAATAAGAAAAAAACCAGGGAGAGAGATCGTCACATTTTTATTGGTCACTAATTTAGCTATGTGGGCTATAAATACCCTCGAAAAGAGCAGGGCCGAATCGCATCCCATTCAGCTTCACTTCTACGGGTTATGGGCGTGGACAATAATAACCCACGTGTCGATGCCCCTGGCGATTTTCTACCGATTCCATTCGACGGTCTGTTTGTGCGAAATATGGAAGAGAGCTTATAAAATGAAACCGACGTACATGTAGCAATCACCGGGGAGGTATTGAGCGATTATGAAACAATTGTGAGGAGCGTTTTCTGCTTTCTGAATTATTCAGCTGTTTGTTTTTGTTTGTTTTATTGAATTTTATGAAATTTGTTGACGTTTTTATTAGCGGTGCCGTATGAAGTGTCCATCTTACTTTTGGATAAGCGTTTTGGTGAGCATTTACTAATTGAAAAACTTTTGTTTTCGTTAATTAAAAAAATATTTGGCTTGAAAAAGCTTTTCTTTTTCTAGCGAAGTTGACATGATTAAAATATAGCATAAATCATTATTGATTGACTAAAAGTGCCATTATGTTTACACCAATGAATGCCATTAAGTATAACGTTGTTCGCACGTAGTGCCACCACTATTCAATCGGTTGTGTATTCACATTTTATTCCTTCAAAAGACACCTGTGTTTATTACCCTTTTATATCCGTTTATCATCACAAAGTAGATATGTTGTGTGTCAAAACCTACCCCTACAATCGTCGGTCAAAATTAGCAAACTGTCTAAAGTTTGACAGAAAATATGAAATCTAAAATAAATTTTGATTAAGATATCTATTCTCCTTATATATAACATAACACAACATAACATTAACCCTATAAACTCAACTATCTTTTATATATAAAAACAATCAGTATATAAAGAATTTATATCTCGAAGTCTCTTTTAATGGTATGACACAGCATATTTGGTGTAATATACTGTTATATAGATGTTACACATAAACTCTTTGAAAGCTGTAACAAAACAATATTGGTGCAGCCCTGTGACAGTTGTTCCACCCAATTGTGAATAACATGAGAAGAGTTCAATATTTTTAAATTATGTAAATCGATTACCATTCAAAAGATGTCTCTGCTTTAAATTTAACAAAAAAAAATATCCGCATATATATATTAAAAGAGATATAGATCAAAAATAAATAAAAGGCTTTTAAAATACTACATTTTAATGAAATGACACGCTGACAATGATGTATGGGTGGGTTTTTTCCAAAATAGTTCTACAGTAATGATATTTGATTGTTAAAAATATATTTATTGCTTTGAATTTATCCCTTCTTTGCTTTCATAATTTCGAAATACTACTCAAACAAATCGTAATCGCCCAATATTTTTACCTCCCGTTTTTATACAAATTATATATTTGACCTACAGTATTAGAACCTAGCCCTTAAAGAAATTAGTAGTCTTCGACCGTATAAGAACATAGCAGAGATAGTTCTATGTAGATTATACTAGCGACTGAATTAGTGGAACACCAAATTTAACGCAGTATGAAAACATTAGAATGTTTAGCAGATTTAATATTTTCTTCTAAAAGGAAATTGTAGATTTTATGTATACCTACCGAGAGTAATCCACTCTTATTGTTTTAAACTATCATTAATTATTCTTAAACTAGGACATCTGTGTATACACTGTCAAACTACGATATTCATCATTTATTTTTACACACTCAATATATCTGTATACTTGACAAAGAAAATGAAACATTTAAGTGCGAATTGAATTCATTGAACTGATTGGGCCTTCCGATTTGTTCATTCAAATTGCAAACAAAAACAGATGATTCACGGTTCAATTCTTTTTGAATTCTCCACTAGTCATTTTCTATTTGTTATTGACAAAACAGAAAAGTAAACAATCTTTAATGATACTAATATTCTCTTAGAATCAAACGAAAATCTCTTGATTATTGATGCTCTAAGTTAAATCACTTTGTTTGTAAACTTAGAGTCCACAAAAATCTGAATATAAATGATATTTTAATATAGCCAATTGATACAAAATTGTCAGATTTTTTGATATACTTGAACATAAAAAAGAATAGTATGATTGATGTTTTAAAATTGGTCGTATAGAATTGATCGCAGACGATTAATCGCAGAAGCAACTGAAATGTTGTCCCAAAATAATGTCCTACCAGGACAGAGTATATTAATTCAATTTGTCTCCTCTCCGTAATCTCTATTACAAATATGTCGATATAGTATTACGTAATAGGGATTTGCAATGCAATTTAGTTTATAGAACAGATAAACCCAATGAATGTCCTAAAGTAAGTCACTGCTAAAATAATCAAGAAATTTTTGAGATCTTAAAACATATAACAAATTGTACAACTATCAAAACCTAGTAAGTTTGTGCGATTTGTTGCCCGCGATCAACTTTCCATGACCAATTTTGTTTGTAAATTATAAAAATGAAGAAAAATGGTTTGTATTTATGATTTAAAACACATTTTTAAATTTAATAACAAAATACAATGCTTAAAAAAATACCTCCGTTAATTAACAATATATCAACATCAATTTTTTGAAATTATTACTGTTGTACAGATGGTTAGCTATTTTTCTGCTCAATAATGATTGATAAGAATGGAGTGATATTAGTTTGGTATATTATTGAATTTCACGTTTACTCACAGCTCGTTATGATATTGTCCAATTCATATATTTTTTAACCCTCTCTGTCAAACTGCCAACCACAATTAATCCTCTCATGCCGTAATGACGCGAAATCAAAGTATAATATTTGTTTATATTACTGATTGTTAGGGGGTCAGGCCAACTTTTGATCCCATTCATATAAGGCATAGGCAGTGAAAAAGTTAACAGTATGACTTTTTATTTTCAAATATATAAAGCACAACATGTTGGTATTATTTTCATAATTTTATAATCTTTGACAGTCTGGGCTAGTTTCATATAAAGCTATATTCATGTCCATTACGTTATAAAATTGTGAAAATAGTGCCAAAAGTTACGTTTCATTTATTTGAATATGATGCTTTTCCACCCGTAGTGACTGTAAACACCTTAAACAGTTTTTAGTTGCTGACAAATTAAAACACAATAATTATTGCACAATTTGTTTTGTTCTACACTTTTAGTATTATATTAATCATAAATAAAATAACAACTTACAACCGAAACAGTCTATTCCAATGAAGCAATAATCTACTGTCAAAATATCTACATGAAATTTTGTAAAAAATTTGGAATACTCTAATAATGTCGACTTGACTTGAATAATGAGTCATTTGTCCTATTCGATTCATTTCTACTGATTCATTCATTTAAATCGTATCACTTTGCAATGAAAATAAGTGACCCATGGTTTATTTTCAATTGAATTCTCTATAAATCTTTTATTTACTTATTCTGCTTATAAATTCTATTTGCTACACATTACTTATTATCAATTATTTGGTAGGAATATAATAATTTGTTCTTTTGAAACAAAAATTTTATAAACATTATTTCTACAGCATCATTTTATAGACACATTCAATCAAAATAACCCTAAATATATTTAACTTATAAAAGGTATGATAGAGGTTGCAAAATTAAGTTTCTTGAATATACCTGTCTGTCAAAACGGTTTAGTTTAACGGAGTTTTATATATAATAAGTAGTCAAAGATCGAAACTATTTTATTGGATATACTTAACCTCACATTTTGACCGTGCACTTTTTCACATTCATATCAAATAACGTAGATTTTTGACATAATAAACACAAAAAAAGTTGAACAATATTGAAGTAAGGCATTATGACTGATACACCAAAGAAGCTGGTTTTTATAAAGATCAAATATATCATTTCAAAATACTCTAGACTTTTGGAAATATTTTAACCATACAGTGTTTGCTAAAAATATATTCAAATAATAACATGATGGTTGTAAAAAGACATATATAATAAAATGTAAAAGATTTGCATAAAAAATTATGTGAACGATTTTGTAAAAATATTTGGAAGATAAATTTAATAATATATCATGTGAATTAGACGTTTTAACCTTATTTTATTGTATTGACAGTCTTCCTAACCTCAATATAAATTATTGTACAAATAGATTAAGATTTTAAATAATATGTTACACGTGTGTTCTATAAAGCCATTATTTGGATGTATTGATATAAATTTAAGTGTCATTATTAACCTACTTCATTTTTTATTCATGATTCATTACAAAGTACATATAATATGTTTATTTCAATCAAATTAAAGTTGGCTGTAATCAAATTTCATATGAAATTTGAATTGTTAAAACTATGTTTTAATTATTGCAATAAAAAGTCATGTGATGATTAATTCCACCATAATCCACCAATTTAAAATAAGTAAATATCTCTTAGTATAAAATTACCTAATTACATTTTAATGGTAGTTGATTTTAGTTAAAAACCTGTCATTAAAAAGTCATCAGGTTTTATTGGTAATATGTAAGTTTTCATTTTCAAATTTGAATGTCATTATTACCAAATTAGTAGTTATTAAAATTATTTCAGATGTATATTTAGCTCCTAACTTTAGAGTTTGTATCATTCCTCTTGTATATAAGCGATACAAACTGTTTACTGACTATCATCTGTATTCCATTCGTGTGATAGAATGCCTGAAAACGTTAGAAGGCGAAACCCGGGTTGTGGGTGATAGAATTTGTGAAATTTTACACGGTTTTAACAATTCAAATATGATATTGAAATTTCATCAAGCACTCTCAGCGCAACAATTGACAACCTTCAATGTATATTGAATATTGAAAACCCAATGCCCACTGTATTGAACTTGGAAACTGCTATAACAATTTGTCAGCTGATTGAAGAAAAAGATTATCTAAAAAAATTCAGAGGAAATTTATTCAAAGAAATAACTTTTCTTTACATCTCTATTAAAAATACTTCAGTTCAACAATGAAAGTCAATTAAAATATTAAAATTATATTGTAACCCTTTTGACAGATACAGTACTTTTTTAAATAATAAAAACACATTTTTTTAGTACTTATTTCCACTATATTTTTATAAAAATATAGTGGAAATAAGTACTAAAAAAATGTGTTTTTATTATTTAAAATATCATGCCTTTCCATCAAGAAGTGACAGTTAACACCTTAAAAGTGAGATAAACTACTGTCAAATTAAAAACAACATTTTTTGAAAAGACTACTTAATCTAGTTCTGCATTCAACTTATAAATTCATGCATCTATCTACAATGTCATTTCAAAACATACTTAAAATCTATGCTTTAAATCCTTTATCACGTATATAAAATTTACATTGTGCTATCTTTTTTTAAATATTATTGTTTTTCAGCAAACAATCAGACAAAAAAAATTACAAATATCATTTTGTGAACTACCGTTATAAATGACTGTTTGTGTCAAAACTTTTTGTAAATTGTAAATAATGTTAAATTTTACAAGCAAGATAAGTTCATTTACATTCAACATACAAAAAGTTACAAATATTATTTACAAATTTCGAAAAACATTATATTATTTTTATGAAACATGTTCATATTATAGACTGATTTTTGTAATAGCTTTACTGTTTTCTGTCTATGTAACCAATACTCTAAATTTCTAAGTCAAGTCTTTTGCCAAATTGGTGTCTATTTATAAACAAAAATACTTAAAATTAAGAACAAAATTAAGCATATTTCAATCATATTTTATTCATTATTACTAGCATTTTCTGAAAATCTTTTAATTTACATTTACATTAAGGTACATTCTTATTAACTTTCGTGTTTATTTCAACATTTTGGGAACAATTTTACCACAGAGTCTTCGTTGATTTGTAGCTGACGTCGATTAGTATAGACAAAATGAATATTTTTTTTAAATAAAAGAGCTAGCTGATATTTTTTCACCGTGCCATAAAGTAGAATTTACAAAATATACATACCTACATAGCTTATATTCCTATATTTGATTATTACTTTTGTATGAAATGAAATGTGATTTGTATAGAAGGTTCTCCGATTATTATTCTTTTTGACTTCGATTTTATTAAAAGCTAAAATAAGTATATTTTACCTCTAATGTAAATAAAATTCTTTTAATGTTTAAGCATTTTTGGTGTATTGAATTTATATTATACGATTATTATAAATCATTTAAGTCAGATTTAAACATATCAGTGGAGTGGTTGTATTGATTTTATTGATAACTTTCCCAATGTGAACAAACTTAAGGGCAAATATGCTTTACATCATGCTATAGTTTTTTTCTTTTCAAAAATTAGGTGACCACCAATAAGAAAATTCCAGTTCATTGTGTGAAAAACTATTCTAATATTAGCACTAAAAAGTCACCATAATATATCAAATGACTGTTTTTAGTGCAAACCTATTGAGAAAAATTGGAAGCTTTTTGATAAATTAATCTCAAAATATTATGTGATTCACATAAATTATTTTGACAATTTCCGTTCTGTAATTAAATTTCTGACACTACTTCAGTGGCATAAAGCCTATGACTTCTAACGCCTCAACTGTTGAAGTGGCTGATTGCAGTGTGCTAAATTTTTACAGTTAAAAATGTAATAGATATAACAGTATTAAAAGTCTTCTGATTTGTGAGATTATCTTCAAAGGTTTGATGAACAAATCAAAACAACAAAAATCGCTGAATTAATGTTTGAAATATCTATTATAACATATGACTATGCAATAAGTAATTTTAACATAGGAAAAAATTAGAATGTTGTTAAGCTTATTTTGCCATCTCTCTCACTTAAATCGAAGCGTCAACATTGAAAGGCAATTTTTGTTAAGGAAAATTTACAAACATTATTATGGTTATTTTATTCACTGTTTTGTGCCGCTAATATGTATTAATCTGACTTGATTATAAATAGTAAGTAAGTTGTAAGTATATATTTGAGGTTTATAATTGTAATCTTTACCTATTTCCATATTTAGTTTTCCTGAAATTTCTGATAACTTTAATGGAATAATAAACCAAAGAAATCCATTATTATCTCTACTGATTTTTGTTGCAATGTTATAAAGTTTATTAGAGTTTTTTCTCCACTTTCGGGTAATTTTAAGTGATTTTGGCTTTTACGCCTCAAACTTTGTTAATGTTTAGCTCAGAATGTTAAAATTAGTAATACATTACAACCCACCTCATACTTTATTATTTTCAATTTTAAAAAATCATTTTGATGAAGAATGTTTTTGTAAAATCATCAAACTTTACATGAATGACAGACAATTGTCATCTTTAATATACATTTAATCGTGGTATCATTTTCAAAATAGCAAATATACATCTATGATGGCAGAATTTATAAGTATGCCATAACGCAATCCACAATACTATTGGTTGGGATTGTTAATTCATTACAAATTTAGCTAACTCTTATTGTAACCTTCTGCATATTATCACAAATTGTTTTCGAAGCATTTGTCCATCATTTTTATTGCAAGAAGTTTTGCATGAGGTCACCTTTGACAGTTATAAGCACTAGATTAATTACTTTAAACAGTGACAATATAATGGTCTATCTTTATAACGTAACCTAACCTAACCTCAAAAATAGTATCTGTTTGATTTGGACTGTGCTAAATGAAATGTTACAGAGCTACTTTGAAAAAGTATTTTCTATTTGATCAATGTAAGTTTGATTTACATTTGAGTCGTCTCCTTTTAGTACATTTAAGTGATATTGTTTTACTATATTCCACTATGCCATTATTGCTTTTTGTAAATGTGTGAGCAAAGATAACATTATATGAAGGCTTTATATTAAGCTAGTAATATTATAAAATCCTTTCAATTTTCTCTTGTGTCAAACTAAAATGATTTAAATAGTCATAATAATAGAATCGCTCCATTTTTTCTCTTGGCTTTTAGGGTAGCGGGAAATGTATTGATGTGTGTTCACTAAATTTTAAAATTACTACTTTTGAATAGTTTTTTTCACAAATTTTGTTATATGAACGACTTTCTACCATATTTCAATAAAATCGGGACTAATAGAGAATTGGTCATATATGCCACATTGCCCGATGGCAAGTAGACCCGGCTGATCGTTGCATGTTAATAAATAATATTCCAAAAAAAGAGTCAAAATTTTAATCTACAATCGTTTAATTTCTATCTTTGTGGGCTTTTTAATCCACTAATTGTTAATGTCTCAAATGTTGAAACAGTTGATTGCAAATTTTGATAAATGATACTCTAAAATATGAGCTAGTTATTGGCGCCGAATTTATTAAGTTACATGAAATTTTTAATTGAAATGTCTGATTTGTTTTGATAATATCCATAAGTTAAATACTTAGTAATTTTAAACAAAGCTCAGCCGGGAATAGGTCAAATATGTGTTTCTCAATCTTTTAAGTTCCACTACTCCAAAACCTGTAAGAAAAAGTGGAAATATATATTAGTCTAGTTTGAGATGGAAAAATATATGAGTATCACGTTAGTGAATCGTTGTACAAACTTGCAGTGTCCATTTTATTTACACGTTCTTGTTCTGTACATATATTATTACGATGATGACGTAGTCTTGTAGAGTTGCTGAAATTGAATTAAGTTTTGTTGTAGATTTTTATATAATTGATTACAATCTAGTGTGAAATGTTTCTGTGTATGTATAAAATTGCTCTCAGCTTATAATATAACCTATTGTTAAATTTGCCTACTACACGCTAAGTGAAAAATGTGTTATTGTTTTTTTATATTTATTATCGGTTATTGTAAGAGATTACTTTATTGAGCATGTTCAATTTCTGCGACCGCACTGGTCACAATCTTCTATCTTGCAATATGATGTTATATTTAGGTGAAATATACTAAGACGAAGGCTTCGGCCGTGTGGAAGAGTGCCATTGTGATTTTCAAGAAGTTTCTTGCTGCGCATTTAAAACAACCTATATACATTCATGTAATTTATATTGAAAATATAAATCTTATAACCCGAATTATGACCTTTTATTCAACACTTTACCAAAACAATTTTTGTGATTTTTTTAATCAATGTTTAAATCTTTTTACTATACCAAAAATGTTCCTTGATAAAAGACACAATACTTATGAATAAAACATAATTTTTTTCAGTTGCAAATCGTATAGACAGCCCTGGAAAATAAACATAAATCATTGCTTTTTTTAATAATAAACCAATAAAAACTATGTAATAAATGATTTTCCCTGTATCTGTTGTTGCAATTTCATAAAAATATCAAAAAACACGGTGAAAAAAATAGCCATGTATTTTAGTTCTACAAAATTATTTTTTTTGACACTTCCCCTGTTGTGCTAAAAAAAAATACGTCCATCACGGTGATGGACACTCAGTGACCAATTGAAAATATTATAATTGAATAATGCAAAAATTTATGAAAATCTGTAAAATAATGAAATAATCATAAGCATTTCGAGAAGACAACCGCGAGACGTCCTCCCTGTGCATTGACTCAACGATGACTAATACAACAAATTTTTGTATATGGGCAGAATGCGTGTGCGCAGGGATATGTAATATTTTGAATTAAATTTCATTAAAAGAAAGCGAACAAATGTAGTTTGTAGAATTATTAATTATCTTATAACATTCTAACATTTATAAAAATTGCAAATTAGGACAGTTAAGTCATAAAATATACGAAAAATAAAAAGAATAAAATATACCAAAAATTTTATATATGTATATGGTTACAGTAAAGTAGAATGTCTACTGAGTTCAGGACAAGAAATATTTTGCTTCTACTCTGTGTATCAAATACACCGGTCCGTTGTAGACATTGCAAAACAATTTTGTTCTTTTTATGAAATCTTTAGAACATAAACTACAGATTCTTCTCTTCTAAGCCCCACGGCGTACAACTGAGATGTTACTTTCTACCAGGTAAGTTAGCACCTCTCCACAATACGGCAACACCGTTTTGAAGGCATTTTGTAGTTGCTGATGGTATTTGACGTTTGCATTTTTCCTTTTTATAATATTGGGCTTTGCTAATTATAAGCTTAACTCCCTAAAAAAATGCTTTTTTATTAAAAAAAATAGTAAATATAAAGAAGTTTTATGATCCCGCAAGAAATAATAATTAAAAGTGAATTCAAGACCCAAATTCAAAGTTGACTATCTCTGCCCGGCAGAACTCGCAAATGGATGGGAGGGGGTTGACACATTTCTAAACGTGCTCACACCGATACGATCAAGTACGCATACATACAAGGTACTTCCCGATTTCCCGATAACCATTTTGGTTTACCACTGGGGCTTACCATTTGAGCTTTACCATTGGGCTTTACCATTATGGATTTATCTCATGGCATCACCAGTTGGAACTAGACGTTGGGCTTAACGATTTTGGTCTCGACCTCTGGGCTTTACCATTTGGTATTTACCACTCGATTTTTCCATTTGGGATTCGCCGCTGGGATTTCGCGTATGGGATTTACTACTGGGAGTTACCAGCCAGACGTAGCCACTGGGCTCAAGAAGATAAAGTTTTAGACAGTCAAATTAGATTTTCTCACGTTAAATGAATTTAAAATAGACGATGGATTATTTATATTGCAGTTGAGAGTAGTGAAAGCAACGAGTAAAGAGAAAGTTTGAAAGTTAAAGCGTTCACAAATACGCTGCATTTGATGGAATCAGAAGATTCGATTGAACTGTAAAATTATTTGAGAATAAGATCACAACGCAGGTAATTTAAAACAAAGGAATGTTTATACCTGTTGGATTGATCGGCGTTCGTTTCTCTGTGACGGCTGCGGCGAGTATTCAAACCTTCAAACCAAAATATCACCAGGTATAAAAGACATCACCTACTCTGAAGCAAGAAAAAACCTCGAAGAGACCATGACGACTCAATAGCAATAACTTGTAAGTGACAAACGCTGAAAAAAAAGAAAGAATCTTCTAAGCGAAAATGATTATCATAACATAACCGCTGTGCTTTTCTTTTTTGGCCGCTCGGCGTAACCATTTGGGCTTGGTTGGGGATTTACCTCTGGGAGTTACCAGCCGGAAAGCAATAGATTTTTAAATCAGAAATCATAAAAATTTTTAAGTAAAAAAATGAGCCTTGAACTATATATTATATCAACAAGTTGTTTTAGTTATTTTTTTTGACATTTGCACGAGGGCCCAAATTTCTAACTACGCCACTGAATATTCTCACTGATTATGCAATACGTCAACTAAATACAATACGTAAGCCGCAGCAAATTCTAATTGTAAGAGGAACTTGATAACTCGATCGAAGGCCGAGGCACTGATATTACTTTGACTGAGCTTAATGTCCTCTTTGTTATGTCATACTAGTAAACAATATTGCTCTGTAATCCCACGCATTTAAGAACACAGAATTGTATTAGAATGAATATAATCTACTTTATGTGAGTAGCCTTTACGAACATAGACGCAAAGAAATAAAATAAGTCTATACTATCCAGGCACGGATTTACTTGTATGCTAAAAAGCAGGGCTATGAAGTCGTTAAAAAATACTACTCCGAATGGGACTTTGACTAATAACACGACTTTGAATAAAAAAGTTTTGCTTATCTATATATAGCTGTGTATAAAAGGTACACAATACATCTTCTCTCCTGTTTTAACCACCTAGCTTGTTTCCTGTTCGCAAAAATTGTAAATGAAACTAAAAAGGCGGTTATATCAATAAGTTTACATGTGGCACGGAAATGGTCTATTACGGAAACAAAACAAACCACTCTAGAAGGAAGAGCAATGGCGATCGACATATATTAGTTTGTTCGTTAAGAATCCTTTGTGATAGTTGATATCTATTGATTTCCATTGTTCTAAAACCGTTATCATGCGACCTTTATTACAAAGATATAAATACTTAGGTGCGAGTTTTAATTTATATTATGTGATTAATTTTAACGCGTATTTTTCCTACCTTTCCATTATCGGTTAAATTTCGGAGTCGGAGTCTTGAAAAACGAGCGACATTTTCGATAAGACGACTTAGAAGAATATCTCAATAAACATTTTGTCGGATCGGTCGTATGATATTTTATTCAATACACATAAATAAGAAATATAGGAAAAAATCTGACAAAAATAAACTTTTTCGTGTTTTTATATTTAACAACTCCATAGACTTTGTCATAAATTTTTCTAATAAAAGCTCTATAACAGCGGTTCTCACGTGAAATTTCACTGTGGCCGCATTATAAACATCAGTAACACTATGGAAATGTCTCGTAGCCGCACTAAATGTGAAAATAAAAATAGTTTCGAAATATATATTGTATAAAATGCATTAAACTGAATGATATTTCACAATATACAGTTGTAGGTTAAATCGACAAAATTAATAAAGCAATTGTTGTTAATTCTTTATATTGAGTTGATTCATGGTCAACGTATTACTCCGGCCAAAATTTTTGAACAGTATTATTATTAACGGTCCTTTACTTAAACTCAACTAAATGCTGAATAAGTCAGGTGCATTCAATCAATTTTAAATATTAATAATTTCCCAAATTAATTTATAAAAACACATTTTTTAATATCAATATTTACTTTAAAACTTTTGGTGGCCGCACATGAGAACCACTGCTCTATATGCAGTTTTTTTCGCGTTCAACTATAGGTATATAGTTAGTCATTGGAGACATGCGCCAGGAATGATTGTCGATTATCTTTGATTTGTGTCGCTAAAATATTATACCTGCAGTGTTGCCAGAATAGAACATCTTCACGAATTCGTTTTCATATTTCTGTACTCATTTTTGAAGCTCCTCAAATTTACCGCCCCAAGAAAATACCACGTTTGCAGCCCTCCTCCCTAGATTCGGACCTGATCGAAAGAAGCGTTCTTTCTCTACTTCCACTTTTCATAATTTAACAAATTAGGTCTTTCTACACAATTACGTGACATTTATCGATTCATTTCGTTTATAAATACTGCCACAATGTCATAATAATATTATGTATTTCTCCGTGTAGGTCAGTGTTCTTCAACCTGTGTTCCGCGGAAATTTTCATATTATACTTTTTTGACTAGAATTACTTGCTTGATGTACGGTAAATTTTGAACTGAAAATGTGAATTTCGCCCAGTGCCTACCTACTTGGCCCACATTTAGTACTTTATATAATAATAAAATATTTTTTTATTTCAAGAAAAAATGCACAGTTTTATAATCATAAGTCGAAATGTTCGTATAATTGATTTCACTCATACAAATAAAATATATTATTTACTTTATAAATACTTGATAACGCCAACGACCATACCACGTTGTAAACACCGGCTCTCGTGCGATCACCGAAGTTAAGCAACATTGGGCGCGGATAGTGCTTGGATGGGTGACCGCTCGGGAACACCGAGTGCCGTGTTCTCTTGGCTATGGGAAGGAAAACCCAGATAGAAAACCGAACACCAACCCGCCTGGGCAGCGTGGTGTTGCTATGTCCAAACCCCCCCCCTGGAAAAAAAAAAAAAAAACAGGGGGAGGCCTTCATCCAGCAGTGGATCGACCCCGGCTGATGATGATGATGATGAAATACTTGATAAACAGTTGACGTCAAAATAAATATTTTCAGTTACATAGTCATCCAATTCGAACATTTATTTGGGTATCGAAAATAATTAACAAAAAAATGGTTTTTCACTGCTAAATATTTCGCTGTAAGTCGAAAATTTACTGTATGTAAATATAATATAATATGTGTATCTGGTTGACACCGGTCCGCCAAATTTTTTTTGTTATTTTTGCCGGTTCGCAGTTATAAAAATGTTTAAGAACACTGGTCTATATACCACCAAAAGAAGACACTTGGGAGGTTTCTACGGTTCCTCCGTTAACACGTAAGATTTTTAAGTAAGAACATTAGCGAGTTTTATTTTACGAAAGATAATACTCGCGTTATTTATCCTTGGCACAAATTATGTTTCCCAAATATTTTGATCGCGGACAATGAAGCCGTAGTAAAAATACTATACAACACGTGAAGTGTAAGAAATGGTCGGATTATAGTTACCTTAATTAACGTTCAAATTACTAGGACAGGTCTCACAATTTACGGGTTTGTTAAACGTTTCCAAAATCCGCGAAGAGTAGCACGTTTTGATATTTAAAAAAAATACACAACTCTATCAAAACGCAATTCGTTTTTGACTTTTTGAACAGATTTCTATAACGATCAAGACTAAATTCGACCGAATCGAAAGCAATGTCGCCTGATGGCGTATAAATGAAACCGGTGCCGATCATTGTAAAAAACGCTATGTTTTTTTAAGGTTTATACTCCAATTTATAATGCTCGTGACGAGCGAAAGCAGGCATGGCTGGAGAATATAAAATATATAGGGGGAAAGTCTTACTAAACATTGTGTCTAATTATTCAATTAAATATATAGCTTTTCCAACGAGACATGAAAGTTAAAATCTTAAAAAGAAAAAATTAGGAATGGTTGATAAAAAAAATGTGTCACGTTACACATACTACGAAATTAATGTGGTAATAAATTTATTTATTTGATACATTAATTTCTAAAAAAAATATACAAATTATGTCAAATTTGAATTTTGTAACCTTGTACGATTCCACATATTTTGTCACTAACGACCCGGGTTTCTCCTTTCGGCATCTTCAAACATTCTAGTCTATAGGCTCCCAACCTTCTTCGGGTGGCGACACCTTCTCATAAAATCCATATGACCCGCGACCCCCTCCCTTCAATACAATCCAAAAGAATACAAAAAAAATGTTTTTAGTTGACAGTATAAATTGGCGACCCCCAGGTTGCGAACCTATGTTCTAGTCAGGTCCTTTGCATCCATGTGATAAATGCCAGACAAAACAAGTGTTTTTGTACAATGATTCCATATTGCAAATATCTGTATTTTTTTATTTTAATGGGGAACCCTGAAAAAATAAACTTAGGTTTTTGATTTTCATTCAATAAAAACTATTTTACTATTATTATTCCAAGTAGGTTTTGTTGCATCCGTGTGCATTGCATTTTTGATCAGGAACGGTTTCGCTCATCGCGAGCATTATCAACTATGAGCATTAATTAATTATCGCGATGAGCGAAGCTATTGATAAATATTGTTAGACATTACTTTGCTATGAAATTTGGAACCGTTTTCGTAAATGCATTTTAGTGGGTGTATGCAGTTAGATGTCATCCGAGAAGGGATCGCTCTGGCGTGATGAATTTGTAGAATGCATTCGGACGCTCTTCTCCCCACCAACCCTCATTCCCTTCTTGTCAACGTGTATTTTGTAGTGAGATGTGAACACCACTGACAGAACTGCAGACTACGACCCTCGCCCCTCGTTTCATCTTAAAAATACTTCGATGCAGCCGACACATTCCATCGCAGTGACGTCCAATGAATATTATCTGATGGAGAAAATAAGAAATAATAGTATGCATATAATATACGATACAGTGAAATGACATTTTGAGTGAAAATGTGTGTTTGATAGCGAAATATGGCTTGTAAATTCAGTTGTAAATAATCATAAAGTACACCTATCCCCCGATTTACACGGTACTTGTTTTACACGTTTTAGTTTTTACACGGATTAAAAAAAATGTTGAAGTTGAAGAATTGGGAAGAAAATTAGGCACTCATTTTGTACAAAATGGCTCAAATGTTGAAACGTGATATTAATCAATGCTTGGCTCAATATGATTACTCCTAATCTAACAAGAAATTCGAAGTAAAGCATTTTTTTTATGAATCTTTTGGATTTCATATTTTTGTTCCTCTATATCATCATCATCATCATCAGCCGGGGTCGATCCACTGCTGGATGAAGGCCCCCCCCCCTGCTTTTTTTCCAGGGGGGTTGTTAATATTAAAACATAACAACACCACGCTGCCCAGGCAGGTTGATGTTCGGTTTTCTGCCTGGGTTTTCCTTCCCATAGCCAAGAGCACACGGCACGCGGTGTTCCCGAGCGGTCACCCATCCAAGCACTATCCGCGTCCAATGCTGCTTTAACTTCGGTGATCACACGAGAGCCGGTGCTTTCAACGTGGTATGGTCGTTGGCTGTTCCTCTATATATCAAATTTGAATTGTTAAAACTTTATAAGATTCCACATGTCTTGTCACTAACGACTCAGGTTTCGCCTTTCGGCATCTTCATGCATTCTATCACACGGATGCAACAGAACTGACATCCTCTTTATATGTTTTATGTGTAATTAGTTCATAAAAGAATATGCATATTTATACTTTTTAATAATTTTGTTTTGCTTATATATTTTAGAAAACAATCAAATTATGCGTTTTTTTGTGTACTATTCGATTTACACGGTTTTACATTAAGAAATATACAATTTCGATTTACACGTTTTTCTTAGGAACCTATCTACCGTGTAAATCGAGGGATAGGTGTACTGTACAAAGTATAACATATAATATTACATCGTTGACCATCCAAAAACCTCCGCGA
Organism: Himalopsyche japonica; assembly: GCA_028555115.1. Classification (NCBI taxonomy): domain Eukaryota; kingdom Metazoa; phylum Arthropoda; class Insecta; order Trichoptera; family Rhyacophilidae; genus Himalopsyche; species Himalopsyche japonica. The sequence goes on from JAHFWJ010000385.1 coordinate 1,352,723, forward strand.
ACCACCGGCTTAGAAACTAGGGTCTAGTAAATTGAATTCGAACATTGACCTCTTGCGAGTCTCTATGAATCCCGTATGAGTCAACATTTATAAATTTGAGGACCTATGTTTTAGTCGAACATAGTAGCAGCTACTGAAAAGTCAATTTTTAATTCTAAATCCTCTTCTCGCAACGCCACTGTCGTAATAGTTGTAAAGAATAACCATTCACCCTAATACGGGCCGTTGTTAACTTTATTTTCAATCGGTCGTACTTTGTTGGGGGAGTTAAATAGAATAGAGGATGGAAAGATTTTTATTGACACGCCATCGGAAAAATGCAATTTATTACTTGGAGTCTATTCTGGTTATGTCATTTTATTATAATACCAATAATTTAAATATATTTGACGTTTTCGTTATTTCCCATTTACCAATTGAGAGCCTGAAAACTTATACTTACACACAAATTATAAACCACTTAACTCCCCCTTAGTGTATTCTTCTAATGAAATAATGTTTCTTGTTGCCACTTCCATTGTGTTTATTTTATATTTCTATGAAATTATAGTATTTACGTCGAAAGTCAAAATTGATTCAAATATCAAATTAACTCCTTGAATTTGTTTTAATATTTTGTCTTAATTCGTCTTTCGTATCAACGAAGTAAACTATTCAATTTAAAATTTGAATTGTTAAAGCTCTGTACGATTCCACATGTAGTGTCACTAACGACCCGGGTTTCGCCTTTCGACATCTTCAGGCTTTCCATCACACGGCTGCAACGGAACCTGAAGATGCCGAAAGCCGAAACCCGGGTCGTTAGTGACAATACATGTGGAATCGTACTAAGCTTTAACAATTCAAATTTGATATTGAAATTCCATCAAGCACCTTCAGTCGATATCATAAATTATTCAATATGGTCGTGAGTGGCAAAATTTTAACGATTCAATTACCACTATTCGATTTTCTTTCATAATTCATCTACGCTATAAGGCGGTATACCGCTGCCCTTAATATTGTATTTCAATTTGGAAGTATGATCACGTAAAGGCATTAAAGCATACAATTATTTGCATCACACTCTAAGATTTACGTCAGTAAAAAATACATAGATAATATGAATGTAAACGTATAAGTTTCATATTTCTTCTAGAAATTTCTTTTTACTGTCCTTGTACAAATCAAAACTGAACATGTGCACATCTGCCATTTAAATTTTTAACGTATTTTCGTCGACCTCTGCGAAAGAATTCTCTTCCTTTTGCTTTGCATCAAAAATTTACGCCACGCGTGTGAAGAAAGCAAGCATATTTTTTTTAAGCAACAAATTTAATAATGCATACTGTTTTTCGACGAGGCAGGATCTAATTATTTGATCAAAAGAAACGAAACAAAAGAATGTTTTATGTTGAGATTTCCTTTTATGATGTAATAATATACCACTTGCAATCATTCGTTCAATTTCTACAACATGCAGACAGTGTGTGCATTACAGAAAGTCACACAGAATAATCAAGAGGAACATTTACTTAATTTACAATCATTAGAAAGAACAGGACTGGTATCGCCCAACACTCAATTTATTTAATACCAATAACTTACAGCGATGTGTTAACAATATATTGAAATAAAATACATGAATTATAGAGCATTTGAAATAGTAAATGTAGAAACAATTCGTTGTGGAATCGATACGCATTTTAATTGTTTTCAGGTCCGGTTTTCAACAACGCAAATATTATATCACACGGTGAAAAATAGCAATGAACTATAGTTCTGACGAAGGAGTGAGCCGAAATAGCTATCAACTATATCTTATAAAATTTTGTAGAACTAAAATACATTGCTAACTTTTCACCGTCTTATAATGGAGTTCTACCAAATAAATGCCATTTCAATCAACAAATAATATCACCTGATGATATATATTAATATAGATCTGTATGGAACCTGTTCTGACCGTCGTAAAAAAATATTGAAATTAGTTATATAATACCTTTCTTTCCATGAAAAATGAATCAATAATTGGATATTATTAACTAATTTAGTCACGTGTAATCTTGAATTAACAAAAATGAAAATTTAATCAGTTTGTAAAATATAATAACTATCACAAATATTCTTAACGAACAAACTAATATATTTCAGTCGCCATTGCTCAACCCACTACAGGGGGCTGCTTTGTTTCCGTAATAGACCGTTTCCGTGCCATTTGCAAACTTATTGATATAGTCGCCTTTTAGTTTCATTTACAATTTTTTAGTTTTATTGCCAGCAAGAAACAAGCTATGTCGTTAAAACAGGAGAGAAGATGTATTGTGTACCTTTTCTACACAGCCATATAATAGATAAGCAAATTTTCGTTTAAGCATAGCTCTGACGATGCCGTGAGCCGAAACAGCTATCAATTATATCTTTTTAAAAAATGTAGATCTAAATCACATTGCTATTTTTTCACCGTGTCTCAAATTTTAATATCATTGCATATATTTAAACGTTGTTTATAATATGATATTACTAAAAACGTTGACGTGGAAATTATGCATGAATTAAAAAAATTAGAGCTTTTACAGTATGTAAAGCTGGCACGAAGCTTTCATGACTAAAGTTCATAAAAATCGATAAAAATACTCGACTCTCTAACCCTCTCGTACGTATTAAACAAGTGGCTGTCACCATCACAAGAGTCAATCGATTTTTCCCTAGCATCTGAAGACTTACGCGGACGTTATGTGAGGTGCAGCAGATTCGATGATACCTGAGACCTTTTGTAGGGACTTCATAAGAGCTTTAGTAAACCCACACACCCTCCTTCGTTCATTCAGCGAGTGAAACTCTAACCTGGATTTTCTATCACACACGAATTTAATGCCGAAACTAGAGATGTTCTTGTGATAATGAAATATTTGAATGCTTAAATTTTAAAACATCATTTTTGAAATTTGAATTGTTGAAACTTTGAACGATTCCACATATTTTGAAACTATCAACCCGGATTTCGTTTTTCGGCATCGTCAGGCATTCTACCACACTGATGCAACAGAACTGATGTTAGACGTCAGTTAGTCGAGTCGTAAGTGACAAATCATGTGGAACCGTACAAAGTTATAACAATTTAAATATGATATTGAGATTCCATCAAGCACCTTCAGTAGGAATCGTAAATTATTAAAATATGTATTTAAGATAGAGTGAGAGTGGGGGAGAATCTCTCCATTCTTAGGGATGGGAAAGTAAATCAAGTTGTAAGCACATTCTTCTTACTTGAATTTTGTGTGATTTTTCAGTTAAGGGGTATAAAAATACCTATAAAATAATTTTTATAATTGCAGTCAAGGATTTGAGTGTCAAAATTTGTTGTGGACGAAGCTTAAACAATTCAAATCCGATATCATAAATTTGTTTGTTCACGTTTAAATTGTTAATCATCACATCTTAGTGGAAATTCATTATATTCAAATAATTTCTTATTTATTAAATTATTAGGATTAGTTGATTATATTCCCGATGAGCGTAACCAGTTCTAATCTTACTAATATAAAACTGTTGTAGTAGAATGAAGGAATGTTTATTATTATTATTTAAAAAAAACAAATTATTGTTGATGGATTGCAGATGTTTTTTTTAATTACCTAGATAAATTTCATAAATAAATCAGGTTTTTTTTAAATCATAAGGACGCCCTTCCACACATCTCTAGAATACAACCATCATGTTACAAAGGGAGAGTAGCAGGGAAGGATACGCCTGTCGAATGCAGCGTGCTGGGCTTATTCTTGAGGCAGATAAGTAAGCTATTGTGTCCAAAGATTGTAAATTGTAATGTAATGTGGCTTACAAGATTTCAATCACGATATTTATTTCTAGCATATAACTCGCATGTACGAAAGAGATTTATAATAATTTGTACCATTCTTTCTTACACACCCTGTCTTAATTTGATTCTTAAAGGAACTCTCAATTGAGTATCTGAACATAAGTTTAAAACGTTCAAATTCAGTACAAATTATTTGACACTCTTCATCCGGGTTTCACCTTTATGTATCTTCAGCTATTCTGGTACACGTCAAGGACACAATTTAAAAAAATCAGGAGGAAATGTTCTCATAGTATTAATTCTTTGTTTCATGTATATGAATTAGCAAGTACAGAAAAGGTTTAAGGTTTTTTTTAATTGAAGAGGGGGCTAACGCCTTTTTGTACGGTTGCACTCTAATATGATATTAAACAATGACTCAAATTTCATAAGTAATTTTAAGTCAAAATCTGACTCCTTGTCAGTATATCTTCCCACATTAACTTAACCTTTTTATGATTACTTGCAAATTGTTTTCTTAATTCGTCAACCATTGTTTTTTTTTATCTGGTAATTATCGAAACATTTGATAATTTTCACGATAAGCTAAACCGGTTCTTATCTTAGCAATAAAAATATGTGGAACTAATACTATACATTGTGTTTTATGATTTAAATATAATGTCTGTCATTAGCAAGAAGTGGCAGTTAACACATCAAAATTTGGAGCATTAGCAGTTAGTGGGTCAAAAATAGAATGATATCAACTACGGTAGATGATTGAAATTAAAACAGCTGAATAAATTTAATGCGTTCGATAGATTTCTTAATTGCTCCACAAAAACTGACACATTAAGGAAAGCTTAATATTTTAATAGACAGCAATTATAGCTTGGTACACTAGCATTTTCTAGGTTATTCATTCCTCGGTTGAGACCCTGGGCAGGCATAGATAACCGGATTTCTTATTAGTTGTATATCGATGAGCCCTTATACGGACACAACTCATTGAAGCCTGTCACAGTCTCACAATAAAATAAAATTCTTTACCTACTTCCCTTACACGTCTTCATACTTGAAAAGTGATTAAATTTCTCTGTGGACCAGAAAAAAATGACACGCCTTATCGAGACTGTATTTACTTATATATTACAGCGACAGTATAATATATTTCAAAATAATTTTTAACGGTGTTTCAGTGAAATCATATCCCAGTATATTTACATCATATTTAATAACATAGACTAAATAATAATAAACGATATTCAGATAATAAATGGACAGCAAATGTACACCGACATTTTTAAACCATTTACTATAGAAAAACCACCCCTTTAACGCAAAAAGCAGGAAATTTTTAAATTAACAGTGTTCAATTGAGTTATTTACCTTTATTAAACGATCAATTAAACCTTTTTTATTCTGCCTTGTTATATTCTTAAATAATAAAATAAAAATGTTCTTAAAGATAAATGTTTAATCTTACAATTTTAAAAAATATAAGGAGGTATCTCTAAGTATCAAATTACTCAATTGCATTTGAATAGTATTTAATTGTTGTGGAAACATCTCATCACAATTTGATTACGGTATATTGGTTGTATGAATACCTTTTTCAAAATTAGATGTCACTATAACTAAATCTATATTTATTCCAATTATTTCAGATATATATAGCTGCTAGCTTAAAAGTTCTTTTTCTAAAATTCTTCTAGTTAATATGCATTGCAAACTTTTTACTGCCTGTCAGTTATATTGCATTTGTCTGAATGCTTGAAGATGCCGAAAGGTGCCGGATTGTGAATGAAAAAGTTGTAGATAATTTTTCATCATCATCAGTTAAATATACTTTATATTTTAAGAGGAACTTTCCGTTTATTTATCCTTTTCATTCGTATTAGAACTATCGTTGAATAATAACATAACAACATACGGTTTTATCGTTGGCAGGCTTTGAAAATTTTCACTGCACTAATTGGCCAACCATTTTTTTTAATATTCATTGTACGTCATAATAAATTTGTATAAATAACTTCATATTTATTTGTATTAAATAAATTGAGAGGGCTAGCGCTGAGAGAAACCAGTGCTGATCATTGTATTAGAAAATTTTGTAAATAATACTTAAAATTACATCATCGCTTAGCAATAATTATTTGAGAATCACTGGCCTAATAAATAAATAAACACCACCAAACAGCCGCTAACACTTGACTCGGTTCATTTTGATGTTATAAATATTATACCAATTCTTGCAAATGGAAGACATGCGCTCTTGTGTATATCTTGTACAATATTAAGAATCGCCTTACCTAAGGTTTGATGATGGGTATACGAGACACTTTAAAACATCCCCTAACAGATGATTTAATTTATTATTTATGAATTTGCCCTTTCTTTCCACATTTAGTTATATAAGTGGACAAACTTTATGCTGGTATGATGTCGCAAAAGCTCTTAATGATTTTAAGAAATCGTTGTAAAAACAAATGTAATTGATTCATTTTTCAAAATCTACCTATCTATAATAATAAAAAATTAAATTCGTCTGAACTCACTTTCGTACACACTTAATATGTTGAATGTGTGTGTGACTATATATGTGTATATGAACAGGTTTATATAAATATATGCAAATAGTGAGCATGTAAGTTGCATTTATTGTGGACTACTCAGCTCTGCAGCGAATATCTTCTGTTCGGAACAACATGAGTTTAACGCAATAAATAAACAAGATCTTAATAGTACATCACTTTAATATTTAAAAAAAAATGTCGAAATCCGAAGCAATACTGTTTATGCTCTTACCAGTGAATTCCCATTGGTAGGCTGGCTCTGCATTTAAAACAACAAACAATCATGTCCACTATAAAAAAAATATCATTATCATACAGTTTGATAACATCAATGATAGCAGAGTTCTCGTGTTGACCTTGTATGTAAAAGTCTCTAATGATTGGCCCAAATCAACTGACATCTCATTTAATGTAACTTTTGAAACATCAGTTTTTGGTTGCAACAAAAGAACTCATTCAAAAATAAATATTTGTTATGATTGGCCGTTCGATATATCTTATATATGTACGTTCTATTTTTCAATGTGGACTGAATTTTTTTAGCTTTTTTTTATGTATGTATTTATTTTTTAGCCTTAAAAGCTTCAAATGAGCTTCGTATTGAATAAAAAAAATAAGCTCACGTTATCGCTTTTAAGTTTCTTTTATCTACTCTGAACGTATATTTCTTTTGTAACAATAATAATTTTACAATTGCATTTAATTATGAAGTTTTAATAATGACTTAAATGAATTAACATAATAAATTGGCTTACAACAATGTTTTATAATATATTTTTTTCAACAGATTCCATTATACACATTTTAAAAATCGACATCGATTGGTTTTAGTTTATATGTATTTTAATAAAAATAGACTAAAATCATTCGAAGTGTGGTTTAACCCTCTGACTTCTAATGTCTCAACTGTTGAGACGGCTGATTGAAGTGTGTTGATAATTGACATTTAAAAATAAACAGGGCTTAAACCGTTATGTAAGAGTTGATTTTTGTGTTGAAATGTAGATTAATTTATCCTGATAATTACTGATGAACAATTAATTTTTGAAATATTCGTTGTTGAAAATTTTACTATACGGCTAAGTTGGGGATGGATTAAAGCCAAAATAACTAACAACCAATTCCTATAATATTAGAAGAACTAAATACTTTGGTAGATTTATGCTACTTCAATAGAGCTCTACAAAAGAATCGCCTGGTCTATTACAATTAACGATACAGACAGAGAATTCTTGATGGAATTTTTATATAAAATTTTAATTTTGTAACTCACTTCACTGGTTCTGTCTTTTGGCATCTTCAAACACAACACACGCATGCAATATAACTGACTAACACGATGGCAGTTATTTTAATATATTGCAATTCAAATTAGGCTAGCTTTTATTTTGGATTATTTGACTATTTTTTTCAGGGCTATTCAGACGTTAAAAAATCACGACTCCGATTAAAAAAAGCTTAATTGTATCAGCTTTTTTCCTATTTCTGTTTGTGTGCATTAAAATAAAAATCAACCAACCAATCCTGTAAATAACCAAATTTATAACATATATTGAGACTCAAACGAGGACGATTTATTTCTTCATGTTGATTGATATATTTTTCAAAACCGCATAACCGAAAAAAAGACTTAACTGCTCTGGTTTTTTCATAACTATAATGTTTTGAAATTGAAGCTTTTTACCACGATAGAAAGACGACGACGATGTTTATTATACACTTGAGTCATAGCAGAAAATACTGACGTATTTTAATCATTCTCTACCATAACTCTATACGTGCGTTTTGTTAGTTTTTTCACGTGAAGTTATGACTCTGTATTAAACAAAAATCGTTGTAATCTATTTCTAAAATACTGGAATAGGTAGGTATATTGGTAAGCAAGGCGTTATGCCATATTTATGTTCAACGTGCAGCGAATGCATCGTTCACTGCAACGCCCCGCGCCAGTGCTCTTTCGAAGCTCGTGCAAGACTGTTGCATTTTGTTTGTACACAAAACTTTGACCCTACGCTTTAACAGACCCAACCATATTAAAATATTAATAAAATATTCGAGCGCCGACTGTACGCGTTCACACATTCACTTTTTTATTTCATCTATTATTAATCACACTGTGAATATAAAATCCGAACTGGCCGGTTTTTTGTCAGTTGACGTTTGGAGTTTGGGTGGCGGACATGTGTGTTGTTTTTGTTTGGGACACGGCTCGTAATAAAACGTAGAATAATACAGTTACAATACGCTCAGTGAGACATTGTGATTTCGTGTTGGTGCTACGGCATTCATATTTCTATTTCTCTGAACGAGTGGACATCCGGATTATGCGTGAGAGTTTTGTTAATGGACAATATTAAAATAAATTTCCGTCAATCTATTTTTGGAGTGCGTTTTCGAACAGTGGTGAACTTTAACTAATATACATTTGATTTTCGTTTTTTAACATAATCTACTAAATAGCCAAAATGAATACGTAAGTATTTTTAAATATATTTTTGTGACATTATTTTGTTAGTTATAAGTCATCATATTTACATTAATTGTTGCAATTAATGACCATGTTTTTGCCTTCAAAAATCTTCAACTATTTAAGAGTTAAGACAAAATAGTCGTTAAGAAATAAGCACAAATTGTAAATGATATAAAAAGTCCATTAATTAATTAACAAAGTGCCGTTGACGTCAAAATCCTTATTGTTACTAACATATATTGATGATTTTTTTTATAAACACGAATTGATAATCAAAAGGTCATCATTGTACATCAAGAAGTATAATTCAACTGTAAAGTGTATTGACAAAATTATTGACGTACAAGCGATTAGTTTTCTAAAAAATATTGATTCGAAACGTGTTTTTATTCTTTGTTCAATTAGAATATGGAAGTCATTCTTTGTCATTTAATTGATTACAAATAGCTAATCTGGAATTTAGATTAGGTGTTTTCAAGTTTTCTGGTAATAATGCCGGATTAAATTTACAAAAACACATTTTTAGGACAAAAAAATATCTTCGATCGTGGTTATTTAAACTTTAATTTTGTCTGTGCACATGCTTAGATATTCAATAAATAAGAATATCCAAGAAATTTGTGAGTAAATAGACATCTGGACCTTACTATCTGGAAGTGTTACCCCAAATCCAATTTATAATTTAAAATTAACCATCGTCGATAATTCACAGTTGAGTGTTGAATTGTATTTATTTGCATTTAAAATTTCACGGAATATTTATGATAATGAGGTGATTTTGAAAAGCTTTCAAAAATATTTGAATATTCTTGTTGGACTGAATACATTTCGTTTGTATAATTATACAATTAACTATAATACTATCGATGTTTTTGTATCAAAATAATTAATAAATCAGTTTTCTTGTAGTTAAGTGTGTGCGTCATAGACCAGTGCTCCCCAACCGTTTTTCGCCTGCAGATCGGTAAAAAAGTAAAAAAAATCGCGGAATACTAATAATGTAATAGAAATAGGTTTTTTATGTAATATTTTTTTAATATTATATTGTAACAGATTTATATATCTAACAAATATACACATAACAATCTGATACAATTAAAATTTAACAATATTATGTTGTTTTTTTAACAAAATAATGCGAAACCTGCCGTTTTTGACAGTTATTATAAAGTTGCTTGGTATCGCATCATACTACCAAATATTATTATTTAACAATAACTAAAATACATGTAAATGTGCAGGCGAAAATAAATTAAAAACAAATTTCTTGAAATGTGGCAATTTGGTTTGCGACCGCGGACCACTGGTTGGGAAACACTGTTATAGACGGATACAACGCGTTCAGATATTTTTTCAATAAAAATTACGCATGACTTTACCACCGATGTAAAACTTGAATGCATTTTATGAATGCAAGTTAATGTGATCTAATGCAGCTATGAAAGCGACCCATTCTTTGTCGATCAGACAATGGCTGCCGTATTAAGGGTGTACAATGTTCAATATCCATTCACATAAGGATTTAGCTTTAGTACATTATCATTGCATCGTCATTCGTCACGGATCACTGATGGGAAGAGTGAACGAAGCGGGGAAACTTAGAAATAAAATTGGTTTGGTTCCATCAAGTTTGAAGACAAGTTCAAGTGTATTGGAAAAATTAAAAATTAACAGATTTCAGTAATCAAATAATATTTTTAATAAACAAACACATATAAATCTATCACCGCTTTTCTGACAATAACGAAAGATTAATAGTATTTTAAATAAACCATCTTAGTACAATACTTACTCAGTTTTAACGTTTATTCCCAAGCAATAAAAAAAAACCAAATTTACTCTCACTTCAGTAATACATACAATTAATTTGCCACATTAAAGAATTGTATTATCACAATATAAAACGAGGATGTTAAAACAGAGGAGAAGATGTATTGTGTAATTTTTCTACATCGCTATATATAGATACGTAAATGTAGGTTTAAACATAGTTCTGATGAAGGCAAAGTCAAAATAGCTATCAACTATATATACCTTATAAATTTGGTAGTACTAAAATACATTGTCATTTTTACATCTAAGACAAGTGATTGGATAAACCCATTCCGTGCTGGGTTACCTAAAATATATTTGGTGTTAACCAAACATATGAACGCTAATAAACTAAAATTGAATCTTTTTGTCTTATATCAAACTATTTCATTAGAAATATAATATGAAATAAACGGGCGTGATTTTTTACCAATCGATTTTAAAATACATTTGATAACACAATTTTTATCTCAATCTAAAATGTTATATTAAGAAGTAGTTTAACTACAATTTCAGACACAATACAGTTCGTCTGTTGATGCGAAACACGTGTGACATCTAGTAACACACCAAGTGAAATAATAAAGTTATCAATTTCAAATTTGAATTGATTAAACTCTGTACGATTCCTCATGTTTTGTCACTTACGAAACGGGTTTTTGTCTCTCGCCATCGTTAAGAATTCTAATCAAATCTATAACATCACTGTGATAAAATGCATGAAGATGCCGAAACAATTCAAATATAAAATTGAAATTCTATTAAGCACCTTCAATCAATATCATTAGTTATCAATTTCGATGTATCCCAAAGCATCTTTTATAATTCTTATAGATTTTTGGGATATTCCCATCAATTAACGAACTCTTTTGATGTAAAAAAAAGGATTCAATCACTAGCAATAAATCATGCTTATTTTATAAATTCAAAAGTGCCATACAATTAATATTTCACTTTTTAATTTTACTGATTCCGTTCATATTATAGTTGTGATGTAACTTTCATCTTTTTCGATAGCATCTTCAAAAAATCTCTATCCCTTTTATTTAATACCAAGAGATTGAAATTAAATACAGTGAAACCTCAATTTTACGTTTTCCATGGGACCTTGAAAAAATAACGGTAAATGTGGGAAACGGTGAATGCGGGAAAGCTTCAAATAATAATAAACAAGTTAAATCGTAAAAAATATTTATTTATTAGTTACTTGTACATACTGTATATAAAATTTATTTTTTAAAAAAAAGTCCTTTATGTTAGTTTGCTTCTTTGTTATTTGGCACTTTAATCGATTTAATTAATTAATAAGCTAAAACTAAAAGTTTGTATGTACAGGAATCATTATAACCATGAATTTTAAACAACTCTACATTTGCATCATAAACAATAATACGCGTGTGGTGGATTTCAACCCAAAAAATAGCACACGCGTCCAATGCGTTACGTCTTAACATGTACAGCGGATTCCAACTTGTCTAGACATAACACCTGCACTTGGCTGTGTCAAATTTGCTTGCCGAGATACGGAGAAATATGCAATAAAAACGGTCAATCGGGATAATATGTGTGACGGGACCAAAATATTTAGACGGTTTATCGAGGAAATCGGGGAATCGGGAAACGGTCAATGCGTGATTATTTAACATTGTTCTTATGGGAGTTTGACGGGACTATGAAAAATAAGCGTTCCATAAGGGAAAACGTATTATGCGAGAACGGTTGATCCGAGGTTCCACTGTATGAAACGTGGGATGTATACCTAGTGGGTGTGTGCAAATGGGCTACAGGAATAATGAAAGTACTACTTAATAATATTAATTGCTTCAATTGGATGGTGTAAATCCCATGGGAAATTAATTTAATGGCTAGGAGCCAAAATTCCTGTTTAAAATGTCACAATAATTATTAATGTGTTACATCTTGGAGGAAAATCATTATATCTAAATAAATAAAACACACTTTTGAATTACACAAGTTTTCTCACAAAATTACTTTTGAGCATTTTCAATTGATGCATTTCAATTTGAATAAATTCAACATCAAATTTGATTTGTTGAAAATTTGTACGATTCCACAAGTTTTGTCACTGACAGTTCTGTTGCATAAGTGTGATAGAATGCCTGAAGATGCCGAAAAGCGAAACCTGGGTCGTTAGTTACATATGCGGAATCGTTCAAAGTTTCGACAATTCAAGTTTAAGAGTTAGCAATTACCAGGTGTACAAAATAATTTGGCGAAAAAACTAGTATGAGAATTTTAATTATTGATCATTGTATAATAGAAAATATTTTTGGAAGTAGTACTAAAACTTTTTATATTTATTAAACACAATTTTAAAGTATTAAGATGGTGACCGGTTTCGCTCTTCGTGAGCATTACCAACTAATCAAGTTGTTTTAATTGATAGTACTCACGAAGAGTCAAATAAATTCTAATCTTAATTTAAAAGAATGTTTTCTTTACGATTTACATTATAGACTTATTCATAAATGAATACATCAACGATGTTAAACAGTATTGCTTCGGATGTCGACATATTCCATGTGGACGAAAGTGAGTTTAGGCGAATGCTATTTTTTAATGTGTTAAAGTAGATTTTTCATGAGCTTGCTTGGTTGGATTTCTTGCTATCCTTATTTTTTAGGTTTATTTCTTTAATTTCAATATTAAATGTTTAAATATTTCAATACACTAGTTCACAATCACCCTGTAATATCTTTGAAATGCATTCTCTGTTAGAGTTATATCAAATACCAACACTTACATACATTGTACATTTATTTTTCTAAGGATTTGATTCTTGGTCTGTTTGTTATTCAAGACAGCGTTCGGCTTCGATCCAAAATAAAAAGATAGATTACGAACAAAGGGTTTGGACCCTGTCGTAAATTTTTATGTTTATTGATAAACTACATAACATAACCCTTTCTGGCTTAATCCGGTTTCCGCCTCTCATTTTGTAGGAATATTATTCAAGTATATACGTCAATTTCTTTTTAATGAGATTCCCCTTTCAATTTGAAAAAGTGTCGTGCTGTTTTATCATTCGGGCTTATAATTAATGCAAGTTGAGGTGAAATGTGAGACTCAAATATAAACTAATACTTAAGATTTAAAAATAATCAATGAATAATACATTTTAACCCACTCATACCTAATGGTAAAAAAATCATCCCCCAACTGCCACTTTATCTCAATATGTGAGTGATAAAACTGACGAGTGTGTGAGTGTGAAAAGTCAGTTCTGCTGCATCATTATGATAGAATGTCATAAGTCACCGAAAAGTGAAACCCGGGTCGTTACTGACAAAACATGCGAAATCTTACAAAGTTTCAACGATTAAAATTTAATATTGAAATTCCATCAAGCAATTTCAGTCGATATCATAAAATATAAAAAAAAATATATTGATTGAATTGGCATTTACTTGGTATAACTCCATTATAACACAGTGAAAAAATAGCAATGTATTTTAGTAATAAAGGTCGCAAGATGACGGCTTTGGAACAGCTGGAAATCAATATATATTAATTGTCACACGAAATTTTAAATAAACAAAAAAATATTAGTCAGTCGCCGCTCCTCAGAGCCAGCGAGGGGCTAATGCCTTTCCGTAATAAGCCATATCCGTCCAATATTGAAGCTTATGGAAATTGCCGCCCGTTTAGTTTCATTTACATTTTTAAATATTTTTTAGTTTTATTGCTAGTAGGAATTAAGCTAGGTCGTTAAAACAGAAGAGAAGATGTATTGTGTACCTTTTCTATACAGCTATATATAGATTAGCAAATGTACGTTTAAACATAGTTCTAACGATGGCGAGATCCGAAATAGCTATCAACTATATCTTATAAAAATTTTGTGGAACTGAAATACATTGTTATTTTTTCACCGTGTTATAAATTTTTTTAGAGGTTTTATTTCCCCGAATCTACGTTTTCCCGCCAATAAAGTTTTTTTAAAGTTCTTTCGATAACGTACAAACTGGGTTTCACTTCACTTTATTACACAATTATTGAGATGTGAAAATATACCTTTGTGGATTTTATCAACGAATTGCTTAATTTTTATCATCGTTCCGTACCTCACGTTCTTTCGTTCACGTGAACATCTGGTTTTATATAGAGAGGAATGCTACAAGATTCCACTAAAACTGTAAAACCGATGAAGTTGTTTAGCAATGAAATCAATTCGCGGAATTACACCAAACTACTTATTCAAAGCAGCAGAGGGTAAACACTTATTAACACTTTTGATTAGATGAGTCAACGATATGTTGATGTTGAATTTGGATCATTAAAACATTTTTGATTACGAAAATACTTTAATGACTAAAGGATAATTCGGAGTCTTGAGATATTATTATAACATATTAATACATTGGCATTGAATCATCGCAAAATGTGCTCTTAACCTTTCCCTTACTGTGCAAAAAAAATCGTTCTCTCCGGTGCAGTGCATTCGATACACACCACACAGGAATGAGAGATAAAGAACATATATAGTTCGAAGATAAGAGTATATCTATGGTTTATGATATCGAATGAAAAAGCTTAATAGAATTTAAAAATCAAATTTAAAGTCAGTTCTGTTTCATCCGTGTACTAGAGCAATAATTTAAGCAATTTTTACAACATATAATATATACAATCATAGATGCCATAATTGAACTGTTGAAACTTTTCACGATTCCTCATATTTGATCACTAACGACCCGGGATTTGCCTTTCGACATCTTCAGACATGCAATCACACGAATTTAATAGAATTGAACCTCGTCGATAGTGACAAAACATGTGGAATCGTATAGTACAATGTTTCAAAAATTAAAATTGATATTGTAAATCCATAAAGCATCTTTAGTCGAAATCGAAAATTCTTATGCGAAATTTTTAAATTATTACGTCTCATTTATAATATCCGCTGAAGGTGCTTGATGGAATTTTAATAACAAATTTGTTATTCCTCTTGCTTCCGTGAGACACAATGCCTGAAGATTCCAAAAGGCGAAACCTTGTCGTAAATGACAAAACATGTAGAATCGTAAAAAGTTTCAGCATTTCAGAAATTACCTCATATAATATGTAATGTGCCCGTACCAACAGTTGAGACTTATCAAACCTTTCGTCTAAGGGCTTTGTGTTAAAAAAGCCTGAATTTTCTTGAATATTTCTATGAGTTTGACAACTATTTTTTTTACTTTTTCGGTTTTGAAATAGTGTCGGCAAAGAACAGGTTAAGTACAATATATTATACAACAAATAAATGGTGCAATGGTTAACATCATTGATTTCCTCTACAGCTTTTGTCAATTACTTGAGTTTATATTTCTGCCTATATATTATATATTTATTTTGATATTATTACAACAAAACTTTCTTGTTCAACTGTTTGTTTATTCATGAATTTGCCTAATATTTAACTTTATATTTAAATTACGCAATACTTTATGGCAAGTAAATTTAATAAACATTTTTTCCAGCCATAAACAACATTTTATGTAATCATTGAATGAATATAGTGATTTAACCTCTAAACTACGAAATAAAAATAACTGTTTGGCCACATTCGCATCTGTAAGTAACATCCATTTTTATTATCCACCTGTTGGATAGCTAAAACCTGATATTTCGACTAACGATCGTATTAAAAAGATGCGTTGGTGTACAAGCCGTGTGATATCATGCTTTTTTTTATGTTTAATAATAACCTTCAAAATTTTTTAATTGAAAACAAAAATGACCAGTATGGAGAAGGTTGATGACGAATTTTTTGTTTTGATTTATTGTCAATAATTAACACTTTTTTGCATTTGTTTATTTATTAACAAAATTTATTCTCAGGTGACGTTATAGTTGTTCTAATCTCTGTTGTTTTTATTCTAAACCTGTTTTATATAATTTATATTTTTGTCAAATTTGAATCGCATAAATTGACTCAGGTTTCGCATTTCAGCACCTTCAGGCATTCTATCAAACGGGTGCAACAAACTAAACCGTTTCTTACAAAACATGTGGAATTGTACAAAGTTTAAAAAATCGAAATTTGATATTGTTCCATAATATTTGAAACACTATAAAGTGATTGCATTTTAATGATAGTTAATTATTATTTGTTATAGAATCCGTCCATGAAAGCATCATTAACATAATTTAGTGTTAATAAAACTTATCACAGGCAATTGAGTGTCATTATTATTAAACCACTATTATTGAAATTTTAGTTGTTTATTTGGATTCTAACCTTAGGTTCTATGTTTTCTTTTGTAATTAACTCCTTCGGTATATTACCCACGCTAGCTGTTTATTGTGTGTCAGTCCATGCAACAGGACTATATTGTATGTAGTCCATCGCAGTTCTGACGATGATGGCGCGAGCCGAAATAGCTATCAACTATATTTTTTAAAAATAATTTTGTAGAACTAAAAAACATTGCTATTTTTTTCACAGTGCATAATGGAGTTCTACCAAGTGAATGCCAATTCGATCAACAATTATTTATTTATATTTATAAGTTACAAAAAATACAAATTCATTGCTTCTGCAACGTCAAAATATTTGAACAATTAATGTTGGGAATTTATCAAATAAACAACAAAACAAAATAAGGTCAGCAAGAAAGCCAACCGAAAACTCATGAAAAACTACTTTAACTGAAAAACAGTATTCGCCTGAACTCACTTTCATCGACATGGAATATGTCGACATCCGAAGCAATACTGTTGAACATTGTTAATGCTCTTACCATTGGCATCCCCATTGGCAGACGGATTCTACACTTTGGAAGAACAAACAAATCATGTCCACGATTTCTTAAAAATAAATCAGGAACATACAAATTGATATTATTAAAGATGGCAGAATTCTCATTTTGGTATCGAATTAGTCGAAAGAAATATGTGGCCAGATACATTTCTCTTCGATTTTTCAAACTATTAAAATTGAGTATACCTAAAAGAAAGCCAGTTGGATAAAGCCACGGATAGTATCAATATGCCCTCAAACAAACAAGTCTCAAAAATTTCTTAAATGACGATGTTCGCTTAAAACTCTTTATTTTATGCTGTTTAATGAAGATATACAAGAAATACACAAACAGTTGAATAATTTAACTAACGCTTGATGCCGTATCCTTTCATGTAATTATGATGTAGCGCTCATATACACTGAAAAGGTTACTCCGGCATATGCAAACGGAGAATATGCATGAAGCAAGCACTTCGTACTTGAAACAAAACTGCAAGCATTCATTTAATAACCTGAGCTTGTTTCGAAAACCTGCCGCATGCAGATTGCCATATCCGGCGCCGTTAGCAGCCCAAGCCGCAAACAAAGCAGCGATGGCGGGAAAGTTCCGAGCCAGACGCGGGAAAGGGAGGAAAATGGCGGCAAACGTCGGTAAGCTGGCGGGGGCGGCGTACTACGCCCAGGGCGGGAAGTTCGATCGAGTCTGGCTTGCGGGGGGTTACCCGACGTCTCTTTGTCTGTAAAAAGTGCGCAGATAACATTGCATAGTTCGAATAACCTTAATGAACCCATCCGTGGAATATCAAAATACAACAATCATACTTGATGAATAAAATCTATTTTAGCTGTCGTTTAGCTCATTGATTATGGAGCGTCGATTTTTCGATCCTATGACGTCACATTTTATTTGATTTACTTGTTCAGATTCCAATGAAGCACACGTTTTAACGTGCAAAACTGTTAGGTAGAGTAGAAATATATTGTTACTTATAAAGTGTTAACTATCATTTCTTGGCGGAAAGGCTTTAAAAAGATATTTAAATAAAAAAATCGAAATTTTAAGGGTACTTTTTCGGCTATTTTATGTTTTCAAAATCATAACCGGTTTCACCCATCACGAGCACTATCAGTTGATAAAATAAAAAGATAAAAATTTAAACAAATATTTTTCGATAATGTTAGCGATGAGGCAAGCTGGTCCAGAATAAAAACTTTAAAATTTGAATTGTTACAACTTTGTAGAATGCCTGAAGATGCCGAAAGGCGAAACCCGGGAAAAATTCCATCAAACACCTTCAGTCGATATCTTAAATTAAAAAAACTATTAAATTGTAGGACGGCTTTGGAACAGCTGGAAATCAATAGACACCAATTATCACAAAGGATTCTTAACGAACAAACTAACATAATAGTATCGCCACTTGTCCAGCCGTTGCACAAAGGGGTGGTCTGATTTACTTCCGGAAGGATCACTTCCGTCCCACATATAATCTTATTGTCATAGACACCTATTGTTTCATTTAGAATTTTGAAAATTTAGAGTCATTGTATTAAAGTAACAAGCTAGGCCGTTGGAACAGGAGACAGGATGTGTTGTGTGCCTTTTCTGCACAGCTATATATAGATAAGCGAATGTTAGTTTAAGCATAGTTCTGACGATGGCGTGAGCCGAAATAGCTATCAACTATATTTGTTCAAAATAATTTTGTAGAACTAAAATACATTGCTATTTTTTCACCGTGTTGTAGGAATAGTTTTGGTTTTCATTATTTTAATCAGAATTACTGTATAAATAGCCTAATTAATCTCACCTGATAATGCTCGCGAACGGCGAAACCGGTTCTTATATAAATAATATAAAATAATGAAAGGAGTTTTATACATTATGTTTCATTACAACATTTAAATACAATGGCAGCTTTCGTGTTAAAAATTTGGAGTTCAGATTAATTTCAAAATGTACGCCTCGCTTAAAACCAATAAAAGGCAAATAAACTTTCTCATCTGTGGTCTGCAAATTGCGGAAAAACTTTTGTCTTTACCGAAAAGGCTCTCGTTAATGAAAAACGATAAGCTAGCGGCCAGGTTCACTCAATTTTCCGAGTGTCAATATAATTTTGCATAAATTTTATCCGCTATAATCGTAAAGATGTCGGTGTTTTTATGTTGATCATATTTTTACTACATTCAACTGTAGGAAATTTTTAAAGCGGTATGTTTGATGAAAAAATTCAAATGTATATTTATTTACCTTTAAGGTAACAAGAAAATTTTGTTACCATCACTTTTTGTGTGCTTAACCTTCTGTGTGCTAAAATCCCAACTGTTGAATTGGATTCCGCATGTTTTGTCACCAATGACTCGTGTTTCGCCTTTCGGTATCTTCGGTCATCTTCATTTTATCACACGGATGCAATAGAACTGCCCGTTACCAGACGGTTCGTTAAAGATAAAATATGTGGAATGATACAAAGTTGTAATAATTCAAATTTGATACTGAATTTCCCACACCTTCAGTCGATATCATAAATTAACTCTATTATATTTTTAAGTGTCAACTTGCATTGCAATCAATCGTTTTAACAGTTGAAACATAAGCAGTCAACGGGCTAAAAGCATTCAATATAACTTCTCGGAGCTTTTACCGAATGTACGTTTAAGATATATCAATAAATTAAATTCCAAAATAATTAACATGACATAATATATTTACATAATTTATGATATCGACTGAAGGCGCTTGATGAAATTTCAATATCAAACTTGAATTGTTACAACTTTGTATGATTCCACACGTTTTGCCACTGACGACCCGGTAGATATAATGCCGAAAAATGCGATAGAATGCCTGAAGATGCCGAAAGGCGAAACCCGGGTCGTTAGTGACACAACATGTGGAATCGTACAACGTTTTAAGAATTCAAATTTGATATATTTACATTGTTAGTATAATGTCACTCGTGTTTATTCACCCTTCCATTAATATATACTAATAGATACGATTAATAATATTATTCTAGTATCGATGCATTATACCACATAAAGAAGGCATTTAAATAAATTAAGTAAATGTCACAAAATAATTACGGCTATAAATTACTACCAGATCTTCTAGCTAATGGCTTTGGGGTTATTCAAATCCTTTCTTTTATTTCTATGCATATCTCTTCAATATTGAATGGCAGTAGAGGAGTCGAATGCAAGCATTTCGGGTGAGGGCACGGTGTAAGTGAGGGTGTAAATAAGGGGAACAACGCATAGGTAAGCTTAGAAACCCAAATTAGTTGCAATGACGTCATTGGGTGCTTACATTAGATTTAGGATTCATAATAAATGAGATGTGCTTCTCACTGACAGAATAATTAGGTTTAATGTTTCATATGAGAGAAGCTGTTTTGAGATTTTGCATGCATTATAATTAAAGGCATTTACTCTTATCGGCAATGACTAATGCTATCTTCTGTGGCCCTACGGATCTGGGTTCAATATTTAACAACGTCGTCTGAAATTAAATCTCTAATAGTCCATTTCATTAATTTTACCTCGTTTAGCACTCAAATTTTTGTTTATTTATTTATTCATTACATATACAGAATGTTCGCCGGGATTGTTAACTATATTGTTTCATCACCGTTTTATTTAAAAGTCGTGACATGTAGGCATGACAATAAAAATATATGATTTAACCAACGGGGTTAGTAAATAATTTTTGAGAAAAAACCTCAGTAGCAGATAAACAAAAGCATACGCCACGACTTTCGAGAAGATAAGCTGAAAAAGTGGCCGATCATATAAGAAAGAGTTTAAAACAATGTATTAACTTCAATTCAACAGTGCGTTCAAGAAATTGGACATTGTGGAACATTTGCATAACGCCAACACAGCTGTTTTTTGTTTATACATATACATATATATATATTCAGTGTTGCAACATTATTTGTCCCTCTGAATTATCTCAACTGTTGAAACGAATAGTTGTATTATGTTCACAATTGACACTCTATGTGATATATAAGAAAGAAAAAAGTGTAAAAACTCTAGTATCGGATTTGTTTTAAACTTAAAAATTAATTTAAACTTTACACTAGTCAATTATTTTTTGAAGTATTCAGAGATACAAAACTTTACAAGCTATTGATTGAATTGGCATTTACTTGGTAGAACTCCATTATAACACGATGAAAAAATAGCAATGTATTTAAGTTATACATTTTTTTTATAAGATATAGTTGATAGCTATTTCGGCTCACACATCGTCAGAGCTATATCAGAATTGTTCTGACGACGGCGTGAGCCAAAATAGCTATCAACTTTATCTTATAAAAAAATTTTAGAATTAAAATACGTTGCTATTTTTTCACCGTGTTATTTTATAAGCTGTAATTTTGTAAGTTTTTTAACAACCCGCCCTACATCTGTACCATTCGACAATAGCAATTTTTCACTCTGGACCGCAAAAACTTCACCCTTTACTTTTTTATTCAAAGTCTGACGAACAACTTTGACTTGCCGAAAAGTACTTGTTGTAGCGCAAAATATGCGCACTTATGGCGACCATTAAAAAGTATGTTTTAATTTCACAAGGGAACATTCCCTACCGTAAAATATACCCCGATCCATCCAAGCGCAATGAATTTTTAAGATACGCGTTTTGTTTTAACATCAGCCATTTCGAAAAGTCAGTCTTTTGGCACCCCTTGTTGAGATTTCGAGTATAGAATTCTCGTTGTTTGGAGTGGAGTAAAACCGGTGATCCCCCATCATTGCGTTGCAAATGAGACGATGCACCCTTCGGATTATAATTACGAAACATTTATGAGGGTGTGTGTACATATTGCAATTAAAAATGACGATGGTCCGCAAAGTCAAAATAACGTAGCTTTTGATTCGGGTCCGGTATGCCTTCATAATTTGACTTATTGCTCGCTAGCAATTAGAAATCGATTTATAAAATCGAGATGTAAATCTATTGATTGAATTGACATTTACTTGATAGAACTCCATTATAATACGGTAAAAATAAGCTATGTCGTTAAAACCGAAAAGAAAATGCATTGTGTACCTTTTCTATACAGCTATATATAGATAAACGAATGTACTTTTGAACATAGTTCTGACGATGGCGTGAGCCGAAATAGCTGTCAAATATATTCTATGCTCAATGGCCTTTTGTGAAAGTTCGTGTGGCACCCATAATCCCTGCCTGTGTTTTTTTCCTATGCGTTTGAGATGGTCTTTAACGGTTGTCCAAGGGCAGCCGAGCTCCGCCGAAAATTCTTTAATGGTTTTTCGAGGATCCGCTTCCACTGCTGATTTCAACATGTCCTCGTCTAATTTTGAAGGTCTTCCTGATTTTGGAGCATCTTTCAATCCTCGATCACCACTTTTAAATTTTTTGAACCACCTATGACATTTAGTAAGTTGCAATACGGGTCCATACGTTTCGCAGATGATCTCAGTGGCTTCTTTGGCTTTCTTTCCTTGATCAAACAAAAACAGCATAATATGACGCAAATGGGTGTCTTCGATGTTTGGCCTTGACAATTTTTCTAAAGGGTAGAAAAAAAACTTTCTGAGTGGAAATGAAAGTAGACTAACAGAGCTACAAAACAAGACCGAATCTTACGTGTTTACTCCACGGAGGACGGCGGCAAACTGATTTCAAAATCGTCTTGTAAAAAATTATCATTTCTTTCCGCTTTACCTAATATCTTATGAAAATTTTGTAGGACTAAAATACATTGCTATTTTTTCACCGTGTTGTGAAATGTAAATCACTTAAATGAACATTAGCTCATCATTCATACTTTAAAATTTACAAGGTAGCTAATCGCTGAATTTAAATGCATTTATTTCAACATCTCTTTACTGTTAGGGTTAGTTTATTTTTTATAACAATTTTCCTCATAATTACATATTGAAACACCACCCTCGACATGTAAATAAGAAAATAAAATCGTACAAATCAATTAAAATGATAAAATGCTTGAAGAACACGAAATATTTTTTTTCTTACTGAGATTTTGAAAAGAATATACCAGACGAAGGGTTGGTAATATATAATAATTATTTATATAATAAACACATTTGAAGCTTGATATTTTCTGACTATTTTAGAACCTAGTCAATAATTTCTTATGGTTAATTGTGACTTTGTGGTAAATCGACATCATATTTAAAAATTATAAACACAATTCTTATAACTTTCTCTGCATTTTTGTATTTTTCAGTCAGTTGATAATTAATACTCGTGATGAGAAACCGAACGTGATGGTCCTGATCTTAAAAATGGAAAATGTCACAATTATCATTAGTATAAAAGTATAAATTATTGTATAATTTTCAGATTTTTAGGTTGGCGACACTGTCTTTTTACTTAGTTTTTTCCCATTAAATTATGCCTGCCAAGAGATTTTGCATATACTAAAAAAATCAACAACAAAAAAAATTGCTATTTTTGGCGTGCAAGATTGGTTTTAAAATTGACCTTCTTGAGAATATTGACTCCACAAAGTTGAATTTATTCTTATATGCTTCACTTTTCTGGCTTTCGTTGTGATTTGATGTTACATCGAGTATAAAAATTCAATTTCCTATATAAAACCCGCAAAGCGCGGGAATCCACCAAACGAACGTATATACTTTATTTCCTAACATCGAAAAGCTTCCTAATTCAATTTCTCCCCACAATAAAACCGCGCCAAGAACATAAACAAAGCAACATTCAATTTACAAATGCTGAGCTACGATTAAGTAATGACACAATACAAAACATCGCCTAAAAGGTATTTGACGCAGTAAATTTGTACAGAATAATTTTACTTCTATCAAAAACTCCATTATCTAGATAGTATGTTCATGATTTGAAACATTTTTATGTAGACAATTTCAAAAATATTGGTTTATCGTATGTATTTTTTGTTGAGTAAAAGTATACCGTTGCCATGCGCACGAGACTTTTTCTACGCATGCGCGGGGCGGGAAACAACGCGTCCCGTTTCCACGCAAAATTACAGCCGTTCAATATAATATTGCTATTCACCATACATAATCATATAAAAACCGTAAAGAATATTTCTTCGTTCATATAAAGGCACGCAATTTATTATGTTATTTTCTCTCTGAGAGATTTACCATTTAAATTGTTTTTACTGGTTCATTTTTTGAGTATATTATAACTGTAAAAAATCATACGTTTTTGGCGATAATATATATATACCAAAACCCCATTTATATTCTTGTGTTAGTTGATTAATATTTGTTGTAAAACCCTTTCAAGATTGACTCATTAACAAGATCGTTAATGAAAATTATCACAGGCAACTGTGTTAATTATTATTAGATTAATATTATTAAATTAATCACGGTGAAAAAATAGCAATGTATTTTAGTTCTAATTTTTTTTTTATAAGATATAGTTGATAGCCATTTTGGTTCACGCCATCGTCAGAACTATGCTTAAGCGGACATTTGCTTATTTATAAATAGCTGTGTAGAAAGGGTACACAATACATCTTCTGTCCTGTTTTAACAACCTAGCTTATTTCCTGCTAGCAATAAAACTAAAAAAAATAAAAATTGATAATGAAACTAAAAACGCGGCTATATCAATATGTTTACATATGGCACGGATATGATTTATTATGGAAACGAAACAGCCCCCTGTAGTGGATTAAGCAATGGCGACCGACGTATATCTGTTTGTTAGTTAAGTTATTTTAACCACTATAAGTTGTAAACTAAATATTTTTGGTGGAAAAATTAATATTATATAAATTTTAAATAATAAATATTAAAAAAATTATTATTCATCATCAAAAATGTCTCTAGATGTAATTCTTTCGTATTGAATGCAAAAATCTTTTTGTGATAAATCGAAATTTTGTTTCGTTAAAAAAAATACATTTGTATGAAATTAAATAGAATTTCGTCGGGACCTCTGTATTGTTTCGTACGAACGGGTATTTAAGTGTTTTCTTGTTAAACGTTTCCGAATGTAGTTAATTCCAAGATGAAATAAAACGACGAGAACAAAACCTCAGAAGATGTTGTAAACCTTTTAGTGTATTATAGCCGATAAACTACTTCCGGCACATGCATATTTGTTGTCGGTTTTCCTTAACCCCTGACTACTAACATTTCAACCGTTTAAACGGTTTACTACAGTGTGTTGATAGTTGATAAAAATTGACACAAATTGGCAGTGTCAAATCTTTTGTTCTTGAATAAAGCCTGTTTCTTTTTTTTCTGATAATTTCCATCAACCGTTTTTTAGTTGTCAACTGTCTCTGGTTGAAATGCTTTCTACTTCAAATAATAAAAAACGCATTTTATCTTCTATTAAGACACTTTTTTTTATGATCAGGACAAGTTTCGCTTATCACGAAGATTATCAAATAATAGAATACAAATTAAAAACAACGCAAATTGTACATTTTTTCGTTAAAAATTAGCAGGTAACGACGAGATAATTCTTTAATTATTAAAAAGATTTGATCAAACAATTTTACAGTCGTCATCATCGTGTTTTTTGATGTTTAACGTTTCTATATTTAACCCTCTGCTGACTGCTTACATCTCAAATGTTAAAACGGCTGATTGCTGTTTATTAATAGTGTATAGTAAAAATATAAAAGAGTCAAAATTTTCTTGTAAGAGTTGATGTTTATATACGTATTTATAATATATATTTATATATCCTAATTTATCATCTAATGAATTAACTTTTTAATTATCGTTTATGTGGCTCAGCAGGGAATGGGTTAATACTTCATATAGTGACTATGTATTAACAGTATTTATTTAAACCCCACTTGGCTACATAGATCCTGGTTACACTTAATTGTTCTAATACATATTATATGTATTCCTTTATAGATCATATTAATTAAAAGAGAAAAGACGTTTATTTTTGTCCTTGGTTTGGGTCAAATTAAGCCGTGACCTAGTTAACCATCTTGGGTCAGGGTTGTGAGAGTTTGTAGTAACCTGATAACGTCGTTGAGATGTTTTTATTGGATACTTCATTTAACGCTGTGATGTAGCAAATACTCGCTTCGTTAGCCAAAATCTTTATACCAAAGGCTCCCAAACTTTTTTACCCCCTGGAACCCTCCAGCCAATTCTATTTTACTTATTTACTTGAAATATGCACACAATGGTGCTCTTATTTTAATAGGTGTTTTATAGTGGATGAAAGTAAACAAAAAAAAAATAGAAAAGCATCTAAAAATATGTAAAAACTTTGTTCATATAATATCTTTATTAAAAAGATATTTTTTTAATAAAAACAAGATTTAGGTCAACGTTTCGATTTGAAACGAAGCAATTCAAAATAGTTTTTTTTTGTTTATGTAAAATATAAAATGAATAAATTATGATAACGACTGAATATGCTTGATGAGTTAACCCTTCCATTGGGTTAGTTGTTAGTTGTTTTGTCACTAACGACCCAGGCTTTGGCTTTTTTCAGTTGCGCTAAATCCGTGTAATAGAGTACCTGAAGATGCCAAAAGACGATAACCTTTTCGTTAACGATAAAACATGTAAAAATCGTACAAAGTGTTCTGTTGCATCCGTGTGATAGAATGCCTGAAGATGCCGAAAGACGAAACCCGGGTCGTTAGTGACAAACATATGGAATCGTACAAAGTTGTAACAATTCAAATTTAATTTTATGAGATGCAAAAACGATTTCTCCTTTGTTAGAGAATAAATATGTGAGTGTTATGACAGTAATAGAACAAAATTTCTTTTCTGAAACTGTTCGTAAAAACTATGTGCGGACGTTTCGGAGGAATATAAACAATCGTACAGGTGGGCGGGCGACGAGCGGTCTGGTCTTGTGAACCAGGCTCTCGTAAAATTACGTTTCTCCTCTCTCCTCGTTCATAATGAGGGCGGGGGCGCCACTGGATTTGCTCCACTGTATTTGTATGCGTGTACGTGCAGCTCCCAATCGACCCACTGAGAGGGAATATATCGCCCTCGGTCGACACCCTCTGCTAAATAAATGGGGTGGGTCTACGATCACTTCGATTCGATATCGTATTCATTCATCAATTTACCACGTATTCTATACTACTTTTCAATGCTAATATATATGTATAATATTATCATTACTCACCGCCCGTGTTACATTCAGGTGATATAATTTATGATATCGACTGAAGGTGCTTGATGGATTTTCATTTCTGTTGTATCCGTGTAATAGAATGCCTGAAGATGCGGAAAGGCAAAACCCGGGTTGTTAGTGACAAAACTTGTGGAATCGTACAAAGTTTCAATCATTTAAATTATAGATGAATTTTTTTGTGAAGTAATTGGCCTTGGAATGAAGGTATTCTAATAGAAATACCTTTCTTCGTATTCAGTTCCTCAATTTCTATTTTTCAAAAAGACAACGGATAGAACGAAAAGTTATAAATAACGGGGATAGTAGTTAGCTAATCAGCTCTTGTCACACCTCGTGTTTTTTTAAACATACATTTTTCACACACATACTTTTAAGCAGAATGAAAAAACAACTGAAAAAAAACGCTGTTCATACATGGGCTCTAGCCTGTGAAATCCATCATGGAAACCAACGAATGACAATTACTATTGTGAACCCAATGAACCAACAATTATAAGAACATTTAATAAATTGAGCTTAGTTACCTGAATTTGTGAGCCGTATGAAATTCATTCCTGTTAATCCGATCCTTAACACAGTGCGAAGCGAGAGCGATTAGGAATTTTCTTTTCCAATCCTTTTTTTCTTCCTCTTTTTGAAAAAAGTTAGGTTCAGGAAAAGGGTTATGATCAATTCTCGTTACAAGCATCTCCATTATAAATATATTTTACGTTGAGAAAGGACATAGTTATTAAAAAACCCGTATAAAAGAGTACATCAATTTAAATGTGCTTTTCAGTGAATTTTCAAACATAATTTTTAGGGTTATCAATATATAATATAAATGATCGAAAATATCGCATTGCAAAATTGGTAAAGCGCCAATAAAACTTTGTTTACCGGTGTCTTAAAGTGTATTTTTATTAATTAATATCGTTTAAAAGAGATGTGTAATCAATAAACTAATAAATCTTTCTTGCGCCATAAATTGTAAAAATACTGATTAATCGTTTCATCTGAATTTTACGCAACATTCAGCGTCAAGAAGGTAGTGAATCAATGAAAAAAACTGTTCATTTCATTTGATTCCTTTTTCAAATATGATATGGGCATTAGACAAAATATTGATATTAAATTCGAGTTTATAGCAATATACTATTTTTAAATAATGTTTTCAATATTATCATAACATTGCTACGTCATCATTGTTCGAAGTATCATTAAACTTAATCTACGAAAATAGTTAATTATAGTAAAGCGTAATAGTGTGATCGTAGATATCTCAAAATGCAGGCGGCTGAATTGCTTGCCATTTGCGAAATGTGCACGAAATGAAGTTGAACCCTGCGCTATGCCACTTTGTTTGAATATAGAACGAGAAAATATTTTCTTTTACCACCCCCCTCTCGCACGTTTTTGCCGCCGTTTTACGATAACCGCGCTACAGCATTTTTCTCACCCTATATAAGACAAAGAAAAAGTTTGCGTTTTAAATTTACATACAAATAGATATTTGATATCAAAATATTTTATTGGAATCAATTGGATGTCTTTTGTTTGATGTATCAGTTAAATTATCTTCGAGTCCATAGCTCAATGGTCAATGTCGACGACTTCCGAGACAAACTTACGGGTTCGAATCCAGTACAGTACAGAACAGAAGTACAGAATGAGTTTTTTTTCAGCCGATGGTTCTGTTCGGAATCAAAATTAACCCACGACTTTCCCCATCCTATAAAATTATGCGTAGGGGCGGGTAACTAATTATTAATCATATCTTAACCATATCCTATTAATATTTATTTTCTTTGAAAAAAATAGGGCTTAAGCAACCATAGACAAGAGTCCATACTTGGTTTCCATAAGCCATATACTCTACATTTGGAGCGAATTTTGAAAATAGAAAAACGAATCATAATGTGAAGCAATAAAGAAGTATTTTTTTTAATACAATTCTTTTTAGTTTATTGATATATGTATTTATAATAAGCACAGTTAAGAATTGGTTGTTCTTCCATCCGCCGTCAAATATATATATATGTATTTCGTTATATCTTAAGTTCACAGCCTTTTCCAGGACAAACTAGCGCTACGAGAAAATCACGTAATGTAAACAAAAGATCACGGAAAATTTCTTCAGAATTTTTTACATCCCTTCCCTATTTTTTGGCAAAAAGGAACAAGACGAAAAAGTTATTTACACCGTAATCAGAAGTACTATGATACGGTGATAGCTTGCCGAATTATCCCTGCGCGTTTTTCCTCGAGTACGTGTGTCGGGTCGTACTCGTTCTGAGCGACTTCGGCGGTTTCCGGAAATACCCGAGCACGTGCACCGTAGCGGTACCTTTTCCGAGCGATACTAGTGAGAGACTCGTGCGGCGGGCACAAGCGTTCGCTCACCGCTCTGCGTCGATCGACTCGTGCCAATAATTTATATTTACGCGTGCCGTTATTCCGAACGAAAACATCGATAACAACATCTCTACTTGGCATTTTTTTCAATATGTAGCACTCAATCGATAAATATTTGAGTTCATCAATCCAAAGACATGAAAAAGGGTGGATATATACGCTCAAAAAATGTGATGAACTTTTCCGCAAACGAAATATAATATTTTGAGGCGCGCGTGTTTTTCTCTTTTTGAAAATAGAACGTGTTTCATTTTATTGACTGGATAATCATTCATGTTTATTCTTCTCTATGATATAAACGCGTTTTATTATTCGAAAATAGAACGTTGTTTAGTTTGAATAGACTGAACAACACCGATGATTTTTTCTTATGAGTAAATCGTGCGTTAATTTTGAAAATAGAACGTGTTCTATTTTTTATTATTGACGATGCACTAATTTGGCCGCTGACTATTTATTTATCCAGCCAGTGTTGTGAAATGCGAATTTTATAAAAGGCGGGAATAGAGCATGTAATGTTTTTTTTACTGTGTTTCGTGATGTTTTCCAACCTAGAGTGTAAAGTGAAGCTTTCGTAATTGTTTGGTGCGTAGCGAAGGTGCGAGTGAAGAATTATTAGAGAGAGAGGGAGGGTTCCGTCTTTTGTTTACGGTTATCATTTTCTGCTAAGTTTCTGTCACAAGGTGAGTGAACTGAATAGACATATATATAAATGTTAAAATAGGGGAGGAAAATGTAAACTAACCCCACGAAATATATTATTTACTACGTCGATGTTTTTTGTTATGTACACGCAAATATACTTTCAACATCATGAAGTACTTTTTTTTAGCAATGGCAATTCCCGAAAAAACCATCGATAAGTAAAAACACACATTTTCTTTAAGAATTATTGTTCATTTCATTCTCTAATAATAATTTAGCTTGCAATTCCATTTTCAAAACTCAATCATCGTATTAGCCACGCATTAATATAAATGCACCATTTTTTTAAGCAATCTAATTTTTTGAAATCCATATAAGGATTGACTTCAAAATATAGCACTTAAACAATTATTTCAAGTTTTTTCTTCACAAATTATGTCTACGTGCTAAACAATGCATTATACATTATATTAAAATTACTTGAATAAATCTAGGTCTACATATTCAGGGCTTACAAAAGGCTATCCCGGTAAACTAAAATACAATACCGCTTTTATATATTACATTTTTTTTTTAATATAACGAGACAACTAAACAGAAAATTGTCTCGTTATATTACAAACACTTCAAAAATAATCAGACAATTGTTTTATCATAACAATAATCTGAAACAATAAATATGTTTATTTCATTTATTAAATTTTAAGCTGTTAAGTGTTATTTCTTAGTGGAAAAATATTAAATAGAACAGAAAAAATATATTAGTTATATTATACTCTGTATAATATTAGTTCGGTATATTTTTTAATGACAATCATTCCTAGGGTTGCATAGTCTAATGTCATTTGCTTAACTAACGATCAGACGGGCCTGCGTCCAAGTCCCTGCAACATCAATATCAAATATTATATACAGTGGAACCTCGATCAACCGTTCTCGCATAATACGTTTTCCCGGCTGAAACGCTTATTTTTTATAGTCCCGTCAAACTCCCATAAGAACAATGTTAAATAATCCCCCATTGACCGTTTCCCGATTCCCCGATTTCCTCGATAAGCCGTCTAAATACTTTCGTCCCGTCACAAATATTATCCCGATTGACCGTTTTTATTGCATATTTCTCCGTATCTCGGCAAGCAAGTTTGACACAGCTGAGTGCAGGTTTCATGTATAGACACGTTGGAATCCGCTGTACATGTTAGACGTAACGCATTGGACGCATGTGCTGTTTTTTGGGTTGAAATCCACCACACGCGTATTATTGTTTATGATGCAAATGTAGAGTTATTTAAAATTCATGGTAGTAATGATTCCTGTACAAAGAAACTTTTAGTCACATGTTTAGTAAGAAGTCTTTATTCCGATTTAAGTGCCAAATAACAAAGAAGCAAACTAACGTTAAGGAAAGAAAAAATAAATTTTATATACAGTATGTACAAGTAACTAATAAATAAATGTTTTTTACGATTTTACTTGTTTATTATTATTTGAAGCTTTCCCGCATTCCCCGTTTCCCGCAATTACCGTTATTATTTCAGGGTCCCTTGAAAGCGTAAAATCGAGGTTTTACTGTATATATTTTTCAAAAATTTGGAGATTTGGACATGGATATTTTGTCGCCATTTCTTCACATCTTGACCTCAGGTGACAAAAAATGTAGTTTAATTTATGACATCGACTGAAAGTTCTTGATGGTATTTCAATATCAATATTAATATAAACAATTCAAATTTAAATGTAGTTTACTTTATGCAATTTTATAATTTAAAAAATATTTGTAGCATTCCATCAATTAGCAGTTGCAATGTATTTTTTTTCGTTTTACTTATCGAATAAAAAAAACACTTTTATAACTCGTGATTTAGCAAATTATTGTAAAAAATCTCACTCATAATAACGTAACATCAATACATCTTTTATTATAAGTATAACACAAAAATATCCCTAACCACAATTTATGATATCAACTGAAGGTGTTTGATGGAATTTAAATATCAAATTTGAATTGTTATAACTTAATGAATTCATGAAGATGCCGAAAGGTGAAACCCGGGTCGTTAGTGACAAAACATGTGAAATCGTACAAAGTTGTAACAATTCAAGTTTCCTTCAGTTTAGGTTTACGAATATGAAATACATTAACTATCAAAAACACTTTAAAAATACTTACAAAAATTATGAATAACAAAAATTACCGGTCCGTATTTAATTTTAAATAATGCCAAAGTTTTATTGAGAGCCCTTGTTCTTATGAACAAGCGGTTCGTTTATCGCCAAATTTCCTATGCGAAATGTTTCATCGTAATAATATGGCTATACAGCTTACATCGTTATCAGCCCACATCTAACATTTAAAAAAAACTTTGTGGGCGTAGCCGATCAAAAAGAATCAGGTAATCTTAATATTGTTCTGAATATCCCTAAAGAAATACGCTTCCATTTTGCCGAGAATTCTGTCATGAAGATGTCAAAAACTTCTGATGTTCTAAATTCAAAAAAATTATGTGATCATCGAAAATATTTATTGTTGCTCTTTCGATATTCAAATATTCTGTAATTTTATAAAAGTATTGATCGAATACTTCGTATATATGTATTTTTAACAATGTAAAGTAAAGAAATGAACTTATAATGTAGAATCTGAACAAAAGTTACTTGATGGGGAAATGTTGTTAGTTAATCGCTCTACTGAAAAAATATGAAAAAGAATTTGACATTAGATATGAACGATTCATTAGTCTTTTTAGAAGTTTTTCTTCATTGTGTGGAAGTTTCTTACATTATTTAGAAGTTTTTAAATGTGAAGGGTACACAATTCTAATGGAGCATCTCAACAACAGCTTTTTTTGAGAACTGGTTGTTTTCGATTCTAGGAATGAACAAGTAGTTTTTTATCGATGTATTGAGTGTATTCGTGAAAAATCACAAGTATTAAGACGATAATCCATTAATCGATTTTTAAATACCACTGTATAAAGAATTTGCCACTTAGTGACGGTACATGCGTATGACGTTCATATATCAGTTAAAGTATGAAATTTAGTGAATGTATACATTGACGAGAAGATTTAATTGAAGCTTACAACATATAAATCCATCTTCACTATGACTAGTCAATTTGTATGATTCAACATGTTTTGTCATTAACGACCTGGGTTTCACCTTTTGGCATCTTCAGGCGTTATATCACACGAATACAACTGAAAATTAGCTCTTTTGCATCCGTGTGATAGAATGCTTGAAGATGCCGAAAGGCGGAACTCGGGTCGTTAGTGACAAAGCTTGTGGAATCTTACAATGTTTCAACAATTCAAATTTGATATATTTTTCAATGTAGATTTAATTCTAGAAATTTTAAAAAATACACGAAATTATTGTTTGATCAAATAGCGCGCACTTGGTTATGTTTGGCTGTTCATAAAATGGCGATATATGTGAGTTCATTTGCTTGGCTTAACTCGTTTGATATTTAACTGGCAAGACTTTCTATCAAGTAAGCTTGTTATTATTGAAAAAAAAAAACTACCGACATGTCAGTCTCGTCCGTTACAAATGCCTGTCATTTACCTCTTGTCAAACGAGATCGATATTTATGATTATTTATTCTTATAAATTCTTCGCAGAGAATTTACAAGAATTTTTACACCATAAATAATATTAATCGTACGAAAATTATGTTTATAAGAAGAAAAATACTGCCTAATATTGAGAACAAGTATAATTACGTCAATGAAATCCAGGAAAACGATTTTAATCAATAAATGAACACTGTTCGCTTTTAGGTGATAACTGTCAAATACTTCTTGATAGAAAATGATGATATTCTAATGAAGGCTGTGGAATCGGTGTAGGAATCGTGAAAAATGAACAATTCCAACTACTTTTTTCGATTAGACGATTTTGAAGAATATCTCAATGAACTATTTGCCAGATGTGTTGGTTAATCTTTAATTTAATGCAAATAAATGGTAATCGTAGGAAGAAAACTGACAATAAACATTCTTCAGTCGGAGTAACGTTTTTTTAACGATTCCAAAACTCAGTTTTCAGTCACGCGGTGAAAAAATAGCAATGTATTTTAATTGCAATTTTTTCACCGTATTGTAATGGAGTTCTATCAAGTAAATAGAAATTCAATCAAGGCATTTTTAGTACTTATTAAATTATTATTTTCACAGTATATTTTATGATCAGGACCGGTTTTGGTTATCGCGATCATTGTCAATCAATGATTTTTTATTATATATATATATATATATAACCACTGTATATTGGAAAAAATATAACAACAAATTTTGAATTCCGTGATTTAGCAGTAAAAGAGGCGATCTGAAATATTGAAGATTTTTAATCAGTGCTATGGAGTTTTTTATTTTATGTAAATTTTGTTGCATACATGTGTCTTATTTTTGTTTCACGGGTGTCATAATTGAAAAAAAATGTCTACCAAAATGTTACCTTAAAACAACAGCAATCCAAACCATGATTAATATGTTAAATTTACTGAAAATATTATATTATATAATGAGACTCATTGGCCTTAAGAAAATATTATATAATTTATTATATTAATACCTATAAACAAACAAAGAAAATATGTCTTTTTAAACCTCTATACGTGTTTTTTTTTATTGTTTTCTAACGTATGCATCTTGGAAGCATACAATATTCAAATTTGGAACAAACACAAAGATGTAATAATTTCGCGTCATAAAGCAGTGTGTTCGAAAATAACCTCATTATTTTGTTGTTCTGTAATGGAACGGAATTGCGTTGCGTCTCACTTTAATAAAGGTGCTGAGTAAATAGAACCCGTCTGACATAATGGAAAGAGGAAATTTCTGACCTATTTGGCGTCTTGTTCGATAATTTAGTTCCGAGAAGAGCCCCGGCACAATCTCGCCCGAGATTGCTTTTCTTTTTTTATATCAAATGTATTGGACCAGAATATTTGTTATTACATTATATTCTCATGCCTTCCGAGCTATATTTAATTGAAGATTTCTATCAACGTATTACATGTGAATAAAGCGTATTAATATGTTACTACTTATCTTATATAATGCGAATTTTAATTTGTTGAAACGTTTCGGGTTTCGTCTTTTGGCAACTTCGCGAATTATATCGCACGGATGCGAGAGAACTGACATGAACATGAGGAATCGTATAAATTTTCTAAAATTCAAATTTGATCATGAAGTTCCATCAAGCACTCCCAATTTTAATTGATAGCATTCTATCATACGAATTCAACAGAGCATTGATTGATTGATGATGCAGAGATTAAATGTCTGAAGATACTAAAAGGCGAAACCCAGCTCGTTAGTAATAAAATAGGTGGAATTGAACAAAGTTTCAAGAATTTCATACCACCAAGCACCTTCAATCAATTTCACAAATTATATTATACAGTTTTATTTATTATTCAATGAATGTTCATAAATGAACATAATCAACAAATCTTTTGTTCTCGTGTTTGAAATACAACGTGGACATTTATATGTGTGCATATTTCATTTAACAATTTTGGGTGAATTTGATTTTACTTAATTCAAATACGGACTCCGCTTAGCAAGTTTATACCGACATGAATATTATCTTAAACGCCAATTTCATTATCAAAATAGTATTTATTACATACACGTACAGTTTTATTTCATATAATGAATTCAATAGGAATTGTATGGTTGTTAATTTTTTAAATTAATCAAAAACCACGGCTTTGTTATGTCAATTATGCCATAGTTGCTTCTTCTAATTTCTTTTTCTCGTGCGGTTTTTCAACGTTGTTTAAAATGTCAAATATCTGGTGCATTGGAGATCCTATGTCTACAACATCGCGCAAAGTTATATATATATTTAAAAAAATCGCATTCTTTGAAACTCATTGAACTTATTCAATTAATCTATAAAGGTGATTAATTTATAACCAAATCTACAAACTTTCTAGAGCTATAAAAGACGTCTAGTCAACCTATATTACCGTTAGATGTTGCTCATATATTAATCCGATGTAAAGGTCATCGTTCTTATAAAAAAATCAACGCAGTTTATTTTTGTGTACCTTCGTATGCGATTCCTACCTTATGTGCAAAACTTGTCAATCTAGTTTTATTTAATTCATGTGCCTTGTGGTCACTTGTGTACGAAAGCAGTGGTACCTTCGGGAGAAAAAGTCTTTTAATAGAATTCAACAAAAAGTTCTTCCCTTACAAAAAAATAACGTAATAATTTTTGAACTTTCCCAAAATCTTTTTGCCTGATTTATGATATCGACTAAAAAGGCTTGATCTAATTTCAATATCAAATTTAAACTGTCGAAACTTTGTACGATTCCACATGTTTTGTCTGCACTCGAATTGACTGCAAAATAATATGATGAAGATTTTCAACATACATTTGATAGGAAAGTATTTTTTAATATATTTGATAGCTATTTTAAATCACGCCATCGTCAGAACAGAAAAGTTATACTAAGATAACTTCGATTTACTCAATAATATTAACCCGTTCCCTGCTGAGCCTCATAAAAATTATTTCGACAGCGAATGTTTTACACATGAATTTAAGAAAAATTTGTGATAACCGAACTTAAAATCAGGCTTCAATATTTTTATTTATTAACTTTTTGTACACTGTAATTAACCGTCTCAATAAATATGAAGGGAGTGTATATTATTTGTTAAGTTTATTTGAGAATCTCAAATAATATTTGATTTCCAGCTCGTGCCATAGATTCAATGATTCATTTTTATTCAAATGAATTAAAACAACAAAAAAAAATGGAAACTTTTAAACATCTATCATTCTCCCCTTAAAATAACAGATCTTAGATAAGAAATCGTATTTTTTTCATGTTATTCGAAACTAGATAATACTCAATCATATTTCCTCCCTTCTTCAGAATATATACACCAACTTGTGGCATCATAGAGTGACGTAGACAATACACAGGGGGTCTTTGAAATGCATTTTTAGTGAGGGGTGGTTTTCTATTCTTACGTCAATGATGCCCCCTTTTTCTTTCCTCTTTCTGGCGATAATCTATGGACAAATATTAAAAAATACGCTCTTCATACAGTATTGAATCTGTCAAATGCATATCAGGTTTTATAATAAAGTTACATAAATAGGAAATGTAGGAAAAACCCAACAAAATGAAACTTTTTTTAAATCTAAAAAATGCTGTTGGCCAAGGTCGGAGTCAGAGACAAATTCATAATATGAAGCCATTTAATCAACAAGTGAAAGTTAACACACCAATTATTATAATTTATTATATTAACTGAAGGTGCTTAATAGAATTTCACTATCAAATTTAAATTTTTGAAGCTTTGTACGATTCCATATTTTTTGCCACACGTAACTCGGGTTATAGAATGCCTGATTATGCTGAAATGAGAAACCCGGATCATTAGTGATGAAACATATAAAATTATACAAATTTTGAACAATTTATAATATCGACTGAATGTGTTCGATGGAATTTCAATATCAAATTTGAATTGCTACAACTTTGGACGATTCCACAAGTTTTGTCACTAACGACCCGGGTTTCGCCTTTCGGCATCTTCAGGCACTCTTATCACACGGATGCAACAGAAATGACGTCAATAAACAGTTAGCATCGTCTATATACCAAAGATATTAATTACAGAAAAACACTTACCAGTAAATGGCAGATAAAACAAATTTAAATTATATTAATCTAATAATAATTAACACAATTGCTTGTGATAATTTACATTAACAATCCTTTTTATGCGTAATTCTTGAAAGGGTTTTACTGCAAATATTAATCAACTAACATTAAAATATAAATGTTTTTTTTTATAGAGATACCTACTTTCAAACATTTAGTGAAGAAATATAAGAATTTACGTCATGAGATTGTCGATTCATTGAACCGATCTCACATAAAGGGTACAACAATATATTAAAAAAAATTACCCAAAACTTGTGGAATCGTAAAAAGTTGTAACAATTCAAAAGTTTCAATAATTTAAATTTGACACCAAATCCTTACTATTACGTTTCTGGACACCACTGCATTATAAATATCTTCTATCGTATTTTTACCTTCCTTAAAGATAACAAAAGAATATATTGTAGCCTCTCTTTGTAATCAATACAACGAACGCTACTGTCGCCAGCAATCCATTCAGCTCGTCTCCCATCCAACAAAGCTCATCCTGGCTGACTTTAATCTTTAATCATTATAATTACAATTTGCAACTGTTTCATAACTCAATGGCCTAACGCGTCTTTTCCATTAACACAATTAACAGCTAGGCACTTATGCATCTAGAACATCTACTAATTGGAATTATGCAACGCAAAAGGATATTTCGTCACCTGCAATAACGTCAATTAACAATACGTTTATTGCCCCTTATCGAGTATTAAGAGCGGATAACCTCGTTATGAAACTGAAACACTTCTGAAATTCTAATCACAAGACACACATTTAAATGTTTATTATTTTGATCTACTTTTAACAGTATCTAGTTTCGCACAAATTGCAATTATGAATGATTTTTACAAACTATGACTTAAAATCGATTGTAATCTTTATATTAAATTGATCTTTAATCATTTTCAAACATTTAATTGGTTCAAAACAATACATATACAAGGAGACTATTAAACAATACAATATTTATATGTTAATGCTCATCTACATTGTGTAACATAAATTTTATCATACATTTAATTCACCGTCGTAAACTCGATTAAAATCCATCAATTGATGTTTGGAAGTGATCATTGTTAGATTATTTCTAAGCTCGTATATTTTTTTAAGTCACATCTTCATATTTGAAATACATAACGTCCAAGATTATCTCACTCTTCGTTAGTATTGTTATCACCTTTAAGGCTACACAATAATAAATGATAATTTCATGTTTCAATCTCCTTAAGCTAGCTCTATTACTATTTTTTTACTTTTATCTTAAAGAAGCGCTAAGATTCAAGTCACGTTAGCGTCATAATTCTTCAAGTCGTTTTTTTATGCACTTTTTTTCTACTATACCGTCCGCAGGTAATCGCTTTGGAGCTGAGCAATCCACAGTAGGACGACTTACGTCAAAACTTTACGAAATCATGTACCTCTTCTATGGTGTTAACTGTCACTTCTTGATGAAAAGGCATGATATTTTAAATAATAAAAACAAAATTTTTAGTACTTATTTCCACAATATATTTTTTGATCAGGATCGGTTTCCCTTATCGCGATCTTGTCAACTGATATAATACAATAATATACATACAAACCTACTTATATACCCACACATTCACACCGACGCATACAAATGCACATATATCACAGTTTTTGATGCAGTCGAGTATCATTACTCTTTTTATTAACACCCGTAATATTTTAGAAACACAGTATGCAGTTACTGTGCACTAGTGCCATAACTCGCAACCGTAAAGCAGAACTCTCAAAGTGCATATAATAAATTAGTGGCACACGATCTGTTCAACTGCAACCTAGAGTAAATAAATGCAACGCACACAAAACATAGAATAAGAGATTACATCGATTGAGTTGGCATTTACTTGGTAGAACTCCATTATAACACGTTGAAAAAATAGTAATGTATTTTAGTTCTTCAAAATTTTATAATATATAGTTGATAGCTATTTTGTCTCACGCCTTCGTCAGATCTATTTCTTGTTATAATGAAAGACGTCTAAGATGTATATATTTTTAAAATCAGTTATACTTCCTGGGTAGTGTGTATGTAAAATTTACATACACTTGTTGATTGTGTAGAATTGTTTAATCTCGGGTTAAAATCTGAATAACATGTTGAGTTCCCAGACCGTGACCCCCCTTTTTGTGCAAACATTTACTCGAGGAAAAAGCTTCAATGAATTCAAGGCAAACAATGAAACCACACCGCTTCGATTTCGTGATAATGTTCATGTAATTGGCTTCCTTTTTTAAAAACTTGCTGTGTATTCCTTGAGTCTAGGAAAACAGTTCTGCCACTATCAATTAATCGCTAACAGTATACCGCCACGTCAATTGACAGCGCAAACAATTTATAGTCTTCATTTGAGCGCTGACGTATTTACATATAAAACACAATTTTTAGTACTATTTCCACATTTTTTATCATCACGATCAGAACTAGTTTTGTTCATGACGAATTTTATCAACTAATGCAATTCAAATTAAAACAAGATTACCGATTGCCAGGTATATAAAACCAAAGTTTTAAGAAATAAGAAAATAACTCGCATGTTATCGTAGAACATATATTAAATAATGTTTATTAATAAAATATTAATGACCTCTTATTACGATGTTTTGATCGAAAATTAAACCGAATTGTAATTTACTCGAAGTTTTGTTATAATAGCCTTTTTACTGTAATGAGAATTTAATGAAATTTAACGGAATTATTTTGGGCTTAATAATAATAAAGGTATATAATTAACGAAACGATGTTATTGATTATTTCAAACATTTGACTTGCATTATTATTATATAACAATTTGTTTAACGTAGTTGAAGATGTTAATTCATTGTATTAAAACATAACTTACTTTATAAAAGAAAAAGATTTCACAGTGCCCAACTAATTTCAATGCCTCTATTAAACGGTCAGTCAAACAATCCAAACTATTATTATATAACAATTTGTTTAACGTAGTTGAAGATGTTAATTCATTGTATTAAAACATAACTTACTTTATAAAAGAAAAAGATTTCACAGTGCCCAACTAATTTCAATGCCTCTATTAGATTTGTTCAATTGGTCATCAATCTGAAAAGCAATAATTCTTATAGCAGTTGATCTAAAATTTATTCTCGATATAACTAACCTTCAAAATTAGTAGGTATCACTATATATAATATATATCAGATTACCCAATTACCTTTTAATGGTTGTTGATTCAAACATCATGGTAGTGACAAAGCCACTAGGCAAGATTATCGTTTTCAAATTTAAATGGCATTATAATCAAATCAATTTCTGTTAAAATTATTTAATAAAGACTACTGATGTGATTATATTATAGTAACATTCAAATATGGAATAGATATGCCTTTATTTTAGTTGATAATGTATCCCTTCTACTACTTATGCTGAAGTAAATATCAATTTTCAGTCATTGTATTAACACCAGCTGGTAACCGTATACATCGTTAAAACAGCAATAACACCTTTTAATTATTACAGTCAAACATTCAATCAGTACGTTCAACTATTATTTTTAATATGCATTAGCATTCTACCACATTTGTTTGTCATTGACCCAAAAGTGTTCATTTCAGTATTGCCATCTTGTGACACGGCAGCTCTCGTAATGGGTATTACGGTCACAGTATCCCACACTTATTATGTTTGCTATACTGAATTGCGCGGGTGAGAAATGCATTGTTTCAGTGGGCCGATCTTTTATTGTGGCAAGATTCGTTTTATACGCAAACCTTTCTATTTGTCTATGACACTGCATTCTTTTTGACAACTGTGGGTGATTCGAACATTCCAAATTTGAAATATGTATGCATTAATCGAACACAGTTGATCAATTAATAACGTTGACACATTGTCATAAATGGAAACTTAACATATAATTATGTTAAATGCATCGATTCACAATTATTTCTTTTGGCCATCAAGACAGTTATAGACCGCAATCAAAATGAATATATAGAACAAAAAATAACACAATTTATATTATTGAGTCGAATTTTTCATGTTGATTTACCGAAGCGCTTTTTGGAAGCAAATGCATGTGACATCCTACGTTATAGATACAAGAATCAACAACCTGATGTAATTATGTGCTGGAATACTAATAATAATTGAAGTGTTGAAAAACAAACACCGCTAAGTCCACATTTGTTCAAAAACACATCCAATGACATAATAAATAAATGAAAAACAACCTACTTGTATGTAACAACCGAATACCGATTTGTCCAATTTTATTTCATTTTTTTAATTGCAATTAACGTTTGACGAGCCAGTAAATTTTACATATTATTGTTAGTAAACAAAAACGTGATTTGCTGCGAATATTGCATAGCTACTCACACTACTCACACTACTCAGGTAGAAGTATATCTACTCGAGCTAAGGAACATGTAAGATCATTCAATAATAAAAAAACAGATTCACAATTCGCTAATCACGTTATTAATGAGTCACATAATGTAAATTCGAACTCAGCTCCTAAATGTTTGCATCTTTGTAGTAAGGGTCGAAGAATGACGGCTTTAGAACAGCTGGAGATCAATAGACACCAATTGTCACAAAGGATTCTTAACGATCAAACTAACATAATAATATCGCCACTTGTCAAGCCGTTGCACAAAGGGGTGGTCTAATTTGCTGCCTGAAGGACCACTTCCGTCCCACACATATAATCTTATTGTCATAGACACCTATTGTTTCATTTGGAATTTTGAAAGTTTAGTGTCATTGTTGTTAAATAACAAGCTATACCATTGGAAAAGGAGAGAGGAGATGTTGTGTACCTTTTCTGCACAGCTATATATAGATAAGCAAATGTTAGTTTAAGCATAGTTCTGACGATGGCGTGAGCCGAAATAGCTATCAACTATAT
This sequence comes from Himalopsyche japonica, assembly GCA_028555115.1. Classification (NCBI taxonomy): domain Eukaryota; kingdom Metazoa; phylum Arthropoda; class Insecta; order Trichoptera; family Rhyacophilidae; genus Himalopsyche; species Himalopsyche japonica. The sequence goes on from JAHFWJ010000385.1 coordinate 1,395,875, forward strand.
TTGTTAAAAATAATTTTGTAGAACTAAAATACATTGCTATTTTTTCACCGTGGCATAGCTACTCGTTGTGTAACTAAAATCTTGTTAGATAAAAGCCATATTAAAGACAAGTAATAAAAACTCCTCAAAAGATTCATTAAATTTGAATTGTTGAAACTTTGTACGATTCCACATGTTTTGTCACTAACGACCCGAGTTTCGCCTTTAGGCATTCTATCACACGGATACAACAAAACTGACACACAGTTAACAGTTTGCATTGGTTGTCCACAAGAGACCAACTGTGTCGATTAAATATAGACCTTAATGCAAGGAGCTTAATGTGTTATATATCTTATCTGAACGACCGTCATCCGAATCAGTAGTGACGAAATATGTTAAATCGTTCAAAGTTTCAACGATTTAAATTTGATATTGATATTCCATCAGTCAATTTCAGTCTATATCATAAAAAATATAATTTATTATTGTGTATATTTAATGGAAATATAATTTCGTGCGAAAATGCTAACCCTGGATCGCAAAACGGAAGTATGAACACAGCCATACGACGACGGCGAACGTCGGGTCACATTATTATCTTAACTGAATAAATTATTTGTCAATTTTTACAAGCTGTCAACTTAATTATTCCGCGTAAAAAAAAAACAATTTCGTCAAATGAACGTACAACATTACGTTTAATAATAAAATTGTAGTACCTCTACATGTTTCTTCCCAGAGTAAATCCAACAAAATCGACGACATTTCATTTTAATAATTGAGTTACTTTGTGAAAGTTACAAACCATCTGTCATTGATTGACACGACATGACAGGTGACGTCAGTGGACATCAGCAGACAGGTTGTCTTCTGTCACTGTGACAGTTATCTGGTTACAAGCGATGCGGTTTTGTTTTTCTCAGTAAATGAAATTGAAGACTGATTTAATTAATTATTTGAAATTCAATTGATATTTCTTGTGTTAAACATTCAATAAATACGGCTTCACTGACAGTAAAACAAAGTCAGGATATTCAATATTATTTTATATACAGTGAGTGATCGATCAATGAACAGTTCGTACAGCTAACAAATCGTGCAACGAACAATACCACGAAAGAGTTTAGTGTTTAGATCGCACACATATTCGGATAACGAACTAAAATGATCTTTCTAATCCACTTATTCTATCTGTAACATTTTAATGGTCGGTTAACGAAGTCTTGGAATAGATTATGTTCGTTAACCGACCACCTACTTACTATATTGCAAATATTGCCTTCTAAAATCTTACAGTAATATAAAATTAACGAAAAACTTTTTAACAGTAAATTATACCAAATATGAAATACTGATCAAAAAAGTATAATTGAATATTAACCCTTTGACTATAGGGCTAGAGTTTCTTGTCAATGAATCTTTCGTTTCTTTTTTTGAATAACTGTCAAAAGGTAGTGTAGTGTTTTATTAAATTAATATGAATGTCAATATATCGTATAAACATTTATCAACTACTGGAATCGCGAATGAAGGTGTTAAATTATTACATCCAAATTTATTTAGAAAACTTTTAACAATTAAATTCAATGTTAATTCTTAATGATCTGCTTAACCTTCTTTGTTCTGCATTAATATACCCTTTAAATGAGACAAGTTCTCAAACAATTTCCCCACCAATTTAAGTAGGTATCTCTAAGTTTCAACTTACATATTCACATTTTAACGGTGGTTGATTATTACTTATTATGAAAACCTTTCATCAAAAACTCATTAACTGTATGAATTCATAAAATTATCATACACCAAATGTATGTCATTAAAATCAAATCAATAGTTATTCGAGATATATATTTGACTTCTTGCCTTACATCTATACATTTTCGTTTGAAATTCAGCTCTTATATACGATGCAAAGCGCTTACTAGGTTTACTAGCGAAACCCGGGTCGTAAGTGACAAAACATGTGGAAATCTACAAAGCTTCAACAATTTAAATTAAATATATTATAAATTACATTTTGTCATCATTTAACGTCAGATAGGCGGCATTCGATTGCAAAATGTTAAATAAATTTTCGTTTTATAAAAGGGTCTCCACATTAGAAGCCACTGGTTTAGATTTACTTCGTATCGATTGTTCTGGAATTTAACGCTATAAAGACGATGATAATAATATGTAATAACATCGCAAAGCACGACGATTTTGATCGTCATATTGCCATTGCGAAAACATGGCACCTAATATTATACAATTTATTGGCTTACAGGTGGGTATGGCAAATCACGTTTATGCAAATTAATAGCAGATATCCAATATCACCTTCACCTTTGCGGCAGCGCCAACTGTTTGAATTACATGGATACATACATGCTACAATTTGTATATGGAAAATTGGTCGTGGAAAATTAACCGCACGAGCAATTATCACCGCGACAATTTTTTTTCTAGTAAATCGATCCAAGTAACTGATTATCAGTACAAAAAGGACCGAAATTTGATAAATAAGACAGAAAGTGTAATTTGCGGTAACACGGTGAAAAAAATATCATTGTATTTTAGTTCTACAGAATTATTATTTAAGATTTAATTGATAGCTATTTCAGCTCACGCCATCGTCAGAACTATGCTTAAACGAACATTTGCTTATCTATATATAGCTGTATAGAAAAGGTACACAATACATCTTCTCTTCTGTTTTAACGACCTAGCTTGTTTCTTGCTCGCAATAAAACTAAAAATTGTATATGAAACTAAAAAGCGGCTGTATCAATAAGTTTACATATGGAACGGAAATGGTCTATTACGGAGACAAAACGGCCCCCGTAGTTGGTTAAGCAATGGCGATCGACATATATTAGTTTGTTCGTTGAGAATCCTTTGTGATAGTTAATATCTATAGATTTCCAGCCGTTCTAAAGCCGTCGTCTTGCGACCTTTATTACAACGATGCAAACACTTAGGCGCTAAGTTTGAATTTATATTATGTGATTCCTTTATAGCGTGATTAGAGAATTATGATTATATTAACGTGATTAGCGAAGTGTGAGATTATATTAACTTTCGTACAGTGTGTTTTTACGGTTAAAGCTAGTTTTTCAAGTATTTTATTTTAATAAGACACACACAATATTTTTTACTCAGTGTAGCGAAAAAAGTCCATCAAAGCCTGAACAATTAATTGCGTGCAGTAAAAAATCTCATTTTCATACGCCAAAGTTGAAACCTTCGAATTCGAAATATTGATTAATTAAGACGGAAGACAGAACGTTCCACTATACGCTGATAATTTTTGTCGAGCACTCTTCAAATTTTGGCAATCACTTGAAAGATCTTAACGTTGCTTTATTCCAGCTTTTAAGACCGTTGTTAAGATTTAGGTGGGTATAACTTTAAGTACTCTGCAGACAATCACATCTCTGTAGCGTATCAATGTTCGAGACGTTGAAAAAGATCATTTTTATTGTCGAAAGAAGTCGATTATGTCTCAGTTGTTTACAATCCACCTACAAACGAACCGACAGCAGTTTTGTCAACATCGCAGTTTATTACACAAAAAGCAATATATAAATATATATATTCTCTTGTCCTTGGGAAAATGTTCTGATCTGTTGTTATCTGCTTGCGGAATTATTTTTCAAATACATTTCGAAATCATTTTGCTAATAAAATAAATTTGTTTGCGTAACAGTTTAATGGAATTTTTCGCGATGTTTATTTTATCTATGTTTTAATCTTTGACATAAGAATTATTTTTCATTATGGCAATAATGATTTTTGCTTGTGACGATATTATTCCAAATTTAAATAAAAAATGATTTGAATTTAATGATAATTTGTTCTGGAAAGAACATCGAACCACACAGCAAGTAAAATATATATGCATTTCATAATTTCTTGCTTTTAATATTCATCACATGTCTTCACGATTCGTTAATTCAATAATTTGTGACAAATTATTCAACTGCGAAAGGAAGCTTTCTTTAAAAACGATAAATCTAACAAACTTGCTTACTATTATGCTCTATGCATTCGGTAGTAACACAATTTTGAAATATAAAATAAAATATTAATTTTTGTGTTATAATAAGCTAGCCGCTTTTTCATCGTGTTATAATGGAGTTCTACCAATTCACTCAATATCTAGAATGATATCTGTTTTCCAAATTTTAAAAATTTTCAAACCTTCTCTTGTTATTCACATTTGAACAGCTGTCACAGGGCTGTGCCAATATTTTTTATTTATTTTTAATAATACATTTTTTGTGATTGCCCTATAATTATTTACATATAAAATCTGTATACTGCACCGAAAATTTTGAAAGATACATTCACAAAATAAATAAAATTTGTGTATTGTATATTATGTTTGTGAAATAAAATATTTATTATTATTTTTTTGTGTGGCAGCCCTAAAAATAAACTTAAGTTTTTTTCAGCATTTCGACAAAAATTTAATTATAAAAATAAAATTAATTATTTTCCGTGTATTGAAACTTAAAAATAAAGAATTGTAAATGATGGCGTCTAAAGGCTTAAATTGATATTTTATCATGCTTTCATATTATTTTCTCTTATCCAAAATGTTGATACATGACTTACTTTTTTGCTAAATGAAAGATTCTATAAGAATAATTATTCAAATATAAAAACACTATTCATCATTCTATTCAATGCCATATCCTTAATTAGCAGTAAACAAAATTAAAACCAATTGATTCAAAATTAAAAGACTTCCTTGTCTAAATGTCACGTTCAAAGCTGGTATTTATACAGTGCTTTTTTATTCTATTTTTCAATAATAATACACGTTGATTATTTCTATTTCGAGTACTAGAACTAAATAGTGTAGTTCTGATGAAGGCGTAAGCCGAAATAGCTATTAACTATATATCTTATAAATTTTGTAAAACTAAAATCCATTTTTTTTTCCACTGTTTTACAATGTAGTTCTACCAAGAAAACACCAATTCAATCAATATATTATACAACTCAAATTAAAATAAAAAAGATATTTCCTTCCCTACGCTTAACTCCGTACTGTAATTTATCATATAGAGCAGTATTTCTCAACCATTTTTGGCCTGTGCCCCTCTTTTGAGATTTTATTTGTTCGAAAAAAAGTACGTATGAAAAATCAAAATTTATTTCAAAATACCTCCGTCGTCCTCGATGGAGATGGGCAGATAAAATTCAAAAGGATGTTGAGAGGCTGAGGATAGTCAACTGGAGAGAGAGAGCGCTCGACAGAGATGCCTGGAGAGATGTTGTGCAGTCGGCCATGGACTTGAACGGCCTCTAGTGCCATTTTATTATTATTATTATTTAAAACATATTTTGTCTGTGGCCCCCTAAACGATTCTGTGCCCCCCAGGCTGAGAAAAAATGATGTAGAGTATAGACTGAAGGTCCTTGAAAATAGGTGCTGAAGATCCATATTATAGTAATAGAACAATGTTAAAATAAGACTTTTTTATTATTTAAACAAAATGAATTTTCACCAAGAAGTAACAGTAAACACATTAAGATTCTGTTAGTTGTAGATACAAATCTTGAAAATCATTGATATGTAGATGGAACTTATTAAATCAGCGGTATAGAAATGATGTAAAACTCGTTTTTCAAGACTTGTGTCATTTGTTAACGTCAATTTGCGATACTTAGAAAACAGTATGGCCGATTGTTCTTTACGAGAGGCAAATTATTCATCGGACCATAAAGGTTTGACCCCGTTTACCCATTCGGTATATCTGCAGATTCACATGACATACTACATGCTACAATAACTAACATTTCCTAAAATATGTTATTTTAATTAATCTTAATCCAGTAACGTTGTGAATTGATCAATGCTCACTGAATTGACATGTTCAATTCATTCTGGTAATAAACGTCGAAAAGATGTGCTTTAATATATTTATTGACTTGGCATGTACGTGATAGAACTCCAATGTATTGAGATAAAACAGTAAAGTATTCAGATCTGATTTTTTGAATAGTTATTGATTGCTTTTTCGGATGACTTATAATAGATAAATGAGGCAATATTTTTCAATTCAATACTATTGTTAATCAATGTATGTTCTATTCTTGTTCAAATCTGAAAACATTTAAATATACATGTTGTTAAATAATATTATCATTTTTTATTAACAAAGAAAACACATAGTAGAACTCCTCTGTACTAAAATAAAACAACAAAATATTTTACGACATCGACTGATAATGCTTGATAGAGTTTCAATTTCAATTTTGAATAGTTGAAACTTTGTACAATTCCTCATGTTTTATCATGCAATATGAATGCCTGAAATAGCTTAAATGCGAAACCTGGGTTGTGAGTGACGAAACATCATTAGTAAGAAGCGATACTCATGGCTTTATCCAACTGACTTTTAATTGGGTTCGTTCACATTTAACGGTTTGAAACTAGAAAAGAAATATATCTAACCACACATTCTTTCGGCTTATACGATGTCAAAATGGCAATCACGTCATTCTCAATAATGCCAAATTGTATTTTTCTGATATTTATTTTTTATGATATCGTGCACATGAATTGTTTGCTCCTCTATAGTTTTGAACGACCCTGCCAATGGGGATACCACTGGTATCGCATCGAACGCGAATCGCCTAGAGCATCGAACATTTTCAACAGTATTACTTCGGATGTCATACCGGACGTAAACGAGAGTGAGTTCAAACGAATACTATGTCCTTGCCTGAGTTTGCTCGTTTTTAATGTGTTAACAGTCACTTCTTGGTGGAAAGACATAATATTTTAAATAATGTAAACAAATATTTAGTACTTGTTTCCATACCATAAATATATTTTATAATGATTGCGACGAGCGAAACCGGTCCTGGTTATAGAATACATTTTCGAAAATAATTATTAAAGTGTGTTTTTATTATTTAAAATTCAAAAGCGACAAATTTATAAGTTGATTTTTTTTTTGTGGCGTATGTATGTATCAAATAAAAAAATAATTAATCAAAAAACTAATCATGTTGTAGAATTATCAAGATATACTACTTTCGAATTTAAACCATTCAAAATTGAAAAATTAGTATTTTGTCTTGCCCTGGCTATAGACAAAACAAAGATGTTCAAAATTTATTCTTCTGTTTATAAGTATGACTTAACCGGCAATTGCAAAACAATTGATTGTGGTCATTGACGACTTGATATGGCAATATCCGGGCTGCATATGGCCGAGCGTACTTTACGAATTAGGCTGCATTAAATTATTTAGGGGGCTTACGACGTTTGCTCGTCGCCTAAATAAATCAATCATTCAATGAGCATATCAAGAATTGATAATTTGCTATTATTTTGTTTCGTAATATTTAAACCCGTCACGAAAATATACAAACATTGAATACCTAGGCGTTGTTTTTTTTCCAATATCGTTGTCGTCGTGACTGAATAGTGAATCTTCAGGACTTGGTTTTTCACAACCAACGCGATGGTTGTTTTATTGCGTCGTGAAAATATTATATATTTGGATTTAACCCTTTTTACCTTCTGACTGCTGGCGTCTCAACTGTTAAGACAACTGATTCTAGTGTGTAGATAGATCAGTGGCTCTCATGTGCGGCCACCAACAGTTTTACAGTAAATATTGATATTTTAAAAAAATGTGTTTTTATGAATGAATTTATAAAAAATATTATTATTTTAAATTTGATTGAATAAACCTTACTTATCCAGTCGAGCTTAAATAAAGGACCGTCGAAGTTATACGTTGACCATGAATCAAATCAATATAAAGTATTTACAACAATTGTTTTATTAATTTTGTCGATTTTACCTACAACTGTATATTGTGTATTCAGTGTAATGCACTATATAAAAAATAAAAATCGAAACTATTTTTATCACATTTGGTGTGGCCACGAGACATTTCCATAGGACGGCTGATGTTTATAATGCGACCACAGTGAAATTTCACGTGAGAACCACTGTGATAGATGAAATTCGAAATATAAATGTATTAACTGTCACGTATTTAATGTTATTATTTTAAATTTATTGAACATACCAGACTTTTCAAAAATTAAGCTTAGTTTATAACTCCAAATGACTTATAAAAGCTATCGTGTTAGTAAATGCAACCATTAGTTTTATCACATCTCGAAACAACATAATGCTAATACGGTTACGAAACATTTCTATATGACCATTGATGTTTGTAATACGGCTACAGTAACATTTTAATTGGAAAATACTGCTCCACACTCAATATAGTATAAAATCATCGCCGCTGCTTAAACCTTTGACAATTAATTAGTTTTCGAGGAAACTCGATTGTTTTTAATATCTTAAAAGTGATTGTTATTTATTAACGAAAAAAATAACAGTAGAAACTCTTTCTTTCGATTGATGATAATTATGGTATGTTTAGTTCTAAAAAACTGTAGAAGTCTTCAGAAAAAAATTATTAAATTGTCTTTGATCGACAGACAGCTTGCGTACGAAGAGATTTTTCTTTTTGATCCTCGCAGTATTTTTAGAAGTGTTGATATTTTAGTATCTGTTTACTTCTTTAATATTTTTCTGCCTTTACTACTGGGAATATACGAGAGGATCAGTAAATATTTACATTATGTGTAGATATTATAGAGACAGGTTGTAAATAAATTATTCCAAGATGGCTGATGGTAAATCAATTTCCTATTCGCTCCACCGGAAATGCAATCCGTTCCCTATTTACGGATTTACGGCCCTGCAACGCAGGAAATCATCAAAAGCGACGTTCATAGTTCTGCATATATAATCGGCTAGATTTCTTAATTAATATAAAAACAAAAATGCAATCTTTGTAATAGAATGGAGCAGACAAACACATGCCTTTTAAAATGTTGACGGTCATTTTTAGTTGGAAATGACGTGTTTTATGGATATCCAGTATCGAATATTTTTTATGGTTACAATTACAATTAAATGTCGATACGTCCAATTTTATTTCAGTTTTTTTTAATATTGCTTTTACTATTCGACGAGCTTCTAAAAATACACATACATACATTTATAAATATCGTTAGATATTTTTAAAGAGTTTACTATCACTTCTTGGTTGAAAGGCGTTATATATTCACAATAAAAAAACCATGTAATGAACTATCTCTACAGTTTCATATTTAAATGATCAAAACCGGTTTGGCTAAGCGCCATCGAGAGCGCTTGGCAATGATCTCAAAGAGCAAAACTGGTATACACGGCTATAAATAGATAATAAAATGTACTTTTTTTAATTTATGATATCGACTGAAAGTGCTTGATGATTTCAATATCAAATTTGAATCGTTACAACTTTTTGCGATTCCACATGTTTTTTCACTAACGACCCGGGCTTAGCATCCGTGTGATAGAATGCCTGAAGATGCCAAAAGGCGAAACCCGGGTCGTTAGTGACAAAACATGTGGAATTGTAAAAAGCTGTAACAATTCAAATTTTAAAAAAATACGTTTAAAAATAGTTTTGATGAGAGCATAACCAACTATTGTATATACCTTTTGTACATTAATTTCAATTAATGTAATTTTGTAGAACTAAAATGCATTGCTATTTTTTCACCGTGCTATAACAGAGTTCTATTATAAATGCCAATTCGATCAATATAATCGTAATGTTGACTATAATAAATGACTAAAAATCGTTATTATATGATGTGTAATAAAAAATTCACTGTCTCATATAAGAATATATGTTTGCATGTATATTGTGATTCCCGACGGAAGTTATTTTCTGACGGATATTATTTTATTGGTCTTTGAATTAGCATGCGCTTAAGCTGTTAGTGTATAAACAAACCTTTTCATTGATTTCGAAAGCGCTCATTTTATTAAACGAGGTCACGCTAGCTTTTTACGCAACTGCGATATAAGAAGCTAAATCTACCAGCGATAATCCAGAATATAGAGCTTTCAATATTTGTGTGTTTGCCTTAAGTCATTTGGAAAACACCCTCCGTTTATAGAAGGCAGACAATACTTACTATTTAGTTTCAGTGGCAGTCCTGATATTAGACGCACAAATAATTCTTAATTATCATCGCATGCTTTTCTGACAAAGAATGTCACTTATAACACTCGTGGTTTTGATTTAAAATAACCTGAAATCATTTACAAAGTGACAGCGGTCGTTTGGGAGAAAGGCATGATATTTTAAATAATAAAAACGCATTCAGTAGTGTTCAGTTTATGAGTCATTGGTCATCGGTTAATATTGCTCGTGATGAGCTAAACGGACTCTAATTATAAAATATATTGTGGAAATAGTTTTAAAATGTGTTTTTATTAACACTTTGGCTGCGGAAAAACACCTACCTCGTACATACGTATTTTGGACCACATTTACACGTGTAACATTTTATTATAATATGATACATTTATATAAGATGGCTTGTAGTAATCACTTTGTAATATTTTATATTATACAAACATAGAGTAACTCTTAATGCAATAAGCGTTTGATCAGCGTTCCTTCAATATAATGGATTACGCACCAGGTGCGTTTTCAGCATCCGACGTGTTAATTAAAATAACCCAGAATGTTGAATATAAAATACGTAAATCAAAAACACCACTAAAAGCAGAAAAAAATTACCAACTGAAATTTATGTTAGTTTTAAGGACTCTCATATCTAATGGTGTCAACGTTTTCAAATTATACTGAAACATATTTTGATTAAATTTCAATAAACCAAACTATACACAAGTTTTATAACGTAATAACCTGTTTTCGACTTTTGGCATCTTCATGCGTATTTTTACTGATTTAATCATGTAGTAGCATATCTTTTGGTTATCATAAACAAATAACATACATCGTTGTTTAGCAGTCAAAAATTTGAATTCGATAAAATCAATTTTAAAATAATTTTAGAAAAATCCATTTTGTCTAAAATTATACACGATTTAAAAATTTCCTTTTTTTTGTAATGATTACTGAGATAAAATATTTTTTGTACACCACTGACGTTAGTGTGTTAAGAGAAATTTGTAGTAGTGATGTTTTAAGAGCCACTTGCAGTTCTGCTGTCGGCGGCTCAACTGTTGACTTGCCAATATACACGGTGTTCACAAACAAAAGATTTAACCTAACATTCGTTATAAATGAAGAAAAAATCTGCAATTAATACAGACTATGAAAACCTATAACACTTCTCATTAAAACTATAATGGAAGTCATTTGGATTTTGGCAAAGCTTAAAATATTTTATCGTTCATATGATCACATGTTCAAAAATCATTAATGCCTTTGATGGTTTTTTTCCCTCTGTCCTTAAAAAAGGAAGTTATAATAATCATGTTCTGTGTGTTAGCTCTATTGCATCTATGTGTCGGAATGCCTGATGATGCCGAAAGGCAAAACCCGGTACGTTAGTAAAAAAAATACTTAGAAATGAAAAAATCAACAGTTTAGATTTAATATAAATAATTGTTAGGACTTTGGTGCATGAAACGAATTGTTGTGATTAAATAAAACCTGTTTTGTCTGTGATAATCTTCATACATTTCGTCAACACCGTGAAGTTAATTAATGATATCGACTAAAGGTGCTTTATGCGAATTCAATATCAAATTTAAATCACATTTGGAATCATGCAAACTTTCAACATTTCAAATTTGTCCATGAATTTATTTTTGAAATATCGTTTATTTCGCTCAATAGGGAATTTCTTGAGTTTATTTTATTTTATATTCTGTATCCCACTGCATAACAGCGCTAAGCGTGAGTTAGTAAGAAAATACAAATCTTATTTTATTTTTTGTACTAAATACGATTTTTTTAATCAGGGTGTACTTTTATGTTTATTGGCTAAGTGCCAACGTCATAGGCGCTTAGCGATCCCCACTGACTGCCGACTGTTGTAGACATAATTAGTGACGCTTAGAAAATTAGATCATTTTGCATATTCATACAACACACGGGGACATTTGACATACCATTTCATATGTGGTAGGTCAAAATGATATTTCATATATTAAATTATCTTTCATCGAAGATATCCGACACTTTTCAATTTTCAAATATAATATATATTACGGTGAAAAAATAGCAATGCATTTGAGTTCTACAATTTTTTTTATAAGATATAATGATAGTTATTTCGGTTCACACCTAAAGTACGTTTAATCCCAGTTCTGACGATGGCGTGAACCGAAATAGATCAAGAATAAATCTAAAAAAAAATTGTAGAACTAAAATACATTGCTATTTTTTCACTGTATTATAATGAAGTCTACCAAGTTAATACCAATTCAATCAATAATATACAAATTTTTCTGAAATAGCTTCCTCAGTTACAAATAACTAAAACATATTTTTTACTATACGTATATATATATCGTTAACAATTTTGTACTATTTCCACAATTTAATTTATTTATGATCAGGACTGGATTCGTTCATCGCACGTTTTATTAAATGATTACAAACAAGTTCATGTTAAACCGGCGGGTTTATTTTAATTTTAAATTCTTTATAAAAGTCTTTCCACCAAGAAGTGGCAGGTGACAATTTAAAAGTAAAATTTTATTTCACGGTAAAAAATGCATTTATTTTAAATTAAAGGGAATTTTGCAAGGACCACAATTGTATTTCGCGTTAACCAATATTTTTGTGTTAGTGATATTCTTCTATCGCCAAATAAGGCCAAATATTTATAAACATAAATTAATTTACATAAAATATGTGATCATACAATATATAATATTTACATACATGTAAAAGAAGTAACATACTTAACAAATAAAATCTTAACGACGTCTTAGTTATAATTTGTTATCAAAATAAAGTAAAATCAAAAGTCCATTAAGAGTTTAGAAACAATTATGAAACACTCATTAGCAAGAATAACGAGAGGGACTTTTTTACATTCAAATAACCTGCACTTAAATATTTTAGGGAGATCGATCATTACATAATGAAAAACTTGAATATGTAGGTAGTTAAAATAAATGATCGATATGAATGATAAATATTATTTCATAAATGAACGATTACATGATTAAAGAATTTTCGAGAAAATTACAAAATATCCGAAACAAGAAAATGCGATCTTTTACGAATATATTTGTTTGGACTACGTATCGATTTTCTTACATTATACATCATATATTACCGTCCTTTTAACTAAACTCTCCCAAGAGATAATTAACTTAATGTTTAGTCCTATATCCACAATTTTATGTTAAAAAGATATGGGATATACGGCTTATATGTCTATGGAAACACTACAGGTCAAGTCTAATAAAAGAGTTTTAGAATTGACTGATGCGATTGTGCGAAACAATCTCACGACCTGATCTGTTTTATTTATTCAAACGATTTGGCGTTTCAATAATCTTCAAATAACTTCCCAAAGCTTAGAAGTTATTCATGCCATTATTGTGCTTTCAAAGAACGAGATATAAGGCTGTACAGTTATTTTAATAAAAGCCTTTTGTGAAGAGCAGTGGTGCATAACCTTTTTTACAGAAGTGCCAGTTTATCCATATTATAATTTTCCATTGGCCGTATAGAGTAGAAGTTTTGAAAAATAATAACAGAACACAGTGATGAGCTAAACATTAATCATTTTTTTTAAGTAATAATTATATAATTTATGATATCGACTGAAGGCGTTTGATGAAATTTCAATATCAAATTTGAATTGTTACAACTTTGTACGATTCCACATGTTTTGTCACTAACGACTCTGGTTTCGCCTTTCGGCATCTTGGATCGGCATCACGGATACCTGAAGATGCCGAAAGGGGAAACCCGGGTCGTAAGTGACAAAGCATGTGGAATCGTACAATGATGTAACAATTCTAATTTTATTGTTATATATTTTTATTAGCTATTTCAATCATGCTTACACCCAGTATTATATGCATATTTTCACGAAAGAACTTACTGCCACCCGAAAGAAAATTTCTGACACTGCATTCCGGCAGCAAGCAGTTATATATATGGATCAATGTTTGTGGTTTCTACCCTAATTACACCACAGTACAGGCTATCATTGTTCGAGGGGTTTCCGTGTTGACAGTTATTTGGTTTTAATAAGTGAAAATGATTGCTCGCAATGGGTGCTTACGAAAAGATAAAATGCAATTTTTTTACATAGGGTGGGAAACTGTTCTTTGAGATGTGACAATGATGAAAGACATGTGTAAAAAAAACTCCATTATGTTTCTATCACATCTTAGTTCCTGCTTTTTCAGTACACATATCAAGCGTAGAGTTTTTCAAGTCGAATGACAAATTTGTTGATACAATAATTATTATTTTGGGCCACGGCTTGTGAACCACTGGTGTAGTGTCAAGATATCGTTTGCTTAAGAATTTAATCTAGTTTCTGGTGTCGCCTCTTCAATCATTCTTGAATAAAAATATTATTTTGGATTTAATCTCGAATCATTTATTCTCTTTATAAATATACCGTTATTGCTGCGAATAATTAAAATTCTTGAGTTAACTTATTCTGTACTGTCGTCTTATTCTGTAGTGGACTGTTTGTTTTAATACTGAGCGTAATTGAAACACAGAAATGAGTGAAAATAATTTATAGATATACAGATCTCAATGAAGAAAAATAGTTAATAATTACAATGCTTTTAGTAATCTGTCAAATGTGAAATATCAACTTAATGCTAAAAGACCCTGTATATTTAAAAAAATAAAAACACATGTTAAGTACTTTTTCCACAATATTGTATAGTTATAACCGGTTTCGCTCATCGCATAGTTCAGTTTGATTGTGAACATTTCATTTTTAAACTAATTTACATTATTTGCATAAATATTGTATGATTTCCTGTAAATTGTTTCTTAGTTCTTGAACCCATGGTTTTGTATATCCGCTACCTTTAACTCAAATATTTTTTATAAATCGACTCGCTTGTAAATTGTATTCTATCAGTTGATAATGCTCGCGATAGGCAAAACCGATCCTGATCAAAAATATATTGTGGAAATAAGTACTAAAAAATGTATTTTTAGTTTTTTTATTATTTAAAATATAGCCTTACCTTATTGAATTGAAAAAGTATTCTCATAACATATTGATTGAATTGGCATTTACTAGGTAGAACCTCGTTATCACACGGTGAAAAATAGCAATGCATTTCCGTTCTACAAAATTCTTCTATTATTATTATTTCTCAATTAATTTTGTAGAACTATTTTACATTGATATAATTTATCACATCAACTGAAGGTGCTTGATGGAATTTAAATATCAAATGAGAATTGTTACAACTTTGTACTATTCCACATCTTTTGTCACTAACGACCCAGGTTTCGCCTTTCGGCATGAAGATGCCTTCTATCACACGGATGCAACAGAACTGACAAGTCAGTCGGGCGAAACCCGGGTCGTTAGTGACAAAACATGTGGAATCGCGCAAAGTTTTAACAATTCAAATTTTATTTTACATTGATATTTTTTGACTGTGTTATTCTCAGAATAGCTAAATATTGAAAATTAAATTAAAAAATCTTCGATTCGGGTAAGCAATATTCTAGCGACAATTTGTACGCTATAAATTGTTTATGCGACCAAGTAACGTGTCTGTAAACTGCTAATTATAAAGTTCCCAAACCCTTGGTGTAAAAATATGCAATGTTGTTTTTAAAAGTTGTTCATAAATATTATTTTCGCGAGCCGTTAAAATGTTTTGCTTTAAAACCTTAATTGCCTTCAATGCAGCTTTTACGAACAAGCACAATAGAAGTGCTTTATTACTGTGTGATGATATTAAATTTTTAATTTGATCAACTTCAAATTGAATGGTTTCCTCACTTACTTACTGTGTAAGCCAAAGGCGTAACTAACTCAATTAAGACCATTCTATGTACCTACCATTAATTCCAACCATTCCCCACAAATTCCTTGATAATTAAAATTAATTGAGTACTTATGAAATATTCTCCCTGTCATAATATCAATTAATTTATTAAGTATTCAGTTACTCAATATATAATACATCAGATCAACCGTAATTTTACTAAAACAATTTCACACTAAAGTAGGAAAAAATCATAAAATATTACGTCAAAGTAATTTCAGATTGTATTTAAAAAATACATTTAAATTGTTGAAACTTTATACGGTTTCACATGTTTTGTAACTAATAACCAGTGTCTCACCTTTTGGCATCCTCAGACATTCTATTACACGAATGCAACAGAAATGACAAAGAATAAACAGGAAACATCGTAAATTATTATACTTCTTATAAAGAAAAACACAAACCTTAAAAATAGGATCATAACACACAAATGAAATATGTTAAAATTCAAAACTATTTTTTAAATAATAAAAACACATTTTTTTAGTACTTATTTCGACAATATATTTTTTGATCAGGACCGGTTTCGCTCATCGCGAGCATTATCAACTGATAAAATGTGTTTTTATTATTTAAAATATAATGCCGTTCCATCAAGAAGTGACAGTTAACACCTTAAAAGTGATCAAAACTATTTATTTACTACTAATAACAATCAATTACATGTTATAAGTTTTATTAACACTAAATACTGTTAATGAGTATTTGATGAACGGATTCTACAACAAAGAAAACTCATTTACCCGAACCCAATACAAGATAACCGCTTCTATAAATCTATTAACTACCTAGGGAGCATAAGCGAAAAAATTCATCGGGAGATTAAAAACTCAATAAACGTAGATTTCAAGGTCAACAATAACTTAGGCAGACATCTTAAAAATAGTAAAGATAAAATCAATATACTGGACAGAAGCGGTATTTATAAAATGTCCTGTGGCTCATGTTTATCCGTTTATATCGGACAGACAGGTAGAAGTATATCTACTCAAGCTAAGGAACATGTAAGATCATTCAACAATAAAAAAACAGATTCACAATTCGCTATTCACGTTATTAATGAATCACATAATATAAATTCAAACTCAGCCCCTAAATGTTTGCATCTTTGTAGTAAGGGTCGGAGAATGACGGCTTCAGAACAGCTAGAAATCAATAGACACCAATTATCACAAAGGATTCTTAACGACCAAACTAACATAATAGTATCGCCACTTGTCCAGCCCTTGCACAAAGGGGTTGTCTGATTTACACCCAGAAGGATCACTTCTGTCCCACATATAATCTTATTGTCATAGACACCTATTGTTTCATTTAGAATTTTGAAAATTCAGTGCCAGTGTGTTAAAGTAATAATTTTGTAGAACTAAAATACATTGCTATTTTTTCACCGTGAAATAAAAATCAACTATCATTAAAATGCAATTGGGTGATTAAATACTAATAAATACCTACTTATTTCAAATTAGTGGGTAAGGGTGGGATTAAGCACCAGGTGACGTAATATACAATAGAAATACAATTTATGAGATTTTAGGTTTATTTAAAACAGTATATGGTTACAAAAATTCAAATTTCGTATTGAAATTTCATCAAGCACCTTCATCGAATTATAAATTATAAAAAAATCTATTTTTCTTTTTTGACTAATATTGTAGTGAAATAGTGAGATCATCAATATTACAAATATTATTGAAATTAATCATACAAACTTCACATGTTTCAGATTAGAAACGGACATTAAAAAAACATAAATAAAAAATACATTTTACTTTTTTCGGTTGCTGATTGAATAATAAATAATATTAATTGCCAAAGCTATATGATTGACAGCGTCTCTCCAACTTGCTGATTGACAGTTGTTTTTTCTGCCTAGCATGTGGTTTACATGTTTTTTATAATTGTGCGCAGCTCTATATATAATATTGACTAAACTATATTAAGAAGAAATTTAATTTTGAAAATTATTTCAGATTTTATTTAAAAATACATTTGAATTGTTGAATTTTTATACGATTCCACATGTTTTGTTACTCATAACCCGTGTCTCACAATCTTTAAAAATATATAATGAAAGCCTCAAGAAAGCAAGCATTTCAGAAAAGGTGACACACTCGTCCAAGTGTGGAAAACAAATAAGAAAAGGAACGTCAGAATGATATCCACTATTCACTATAATAATGTAACATAAAAGAATATATTTCAGAAAAATATGTTTTTATTTAATTCGTCAACATAAGTTGAGAACCCCTGCCACTGAGTTTGAATAGGTCATAATTAAATCAAATTAGCATTAAAAATGTCAAAAATGTTTTCGGTTAAATATTTCATAACCATATAATATGTAACACCAATACTACGATCTGTAAAAGGCCCCGAAATGTTTCTTGGCATGCGTATCAGTGTACACTGGACTAATGAATATCCTTGCTAAGTAGAGAAACAAACCAGACTCGATTTAAAAATAAAATCTTTAACCAGAATGTAAAATTGTGCTATGAAAGATCACATAAGAAAAAATATACATGAATTTTTTAGGGATATTTTTACGAAATTGTTTAGGAAAATAATAATTTGATCTTTGTTAAATAATGCTTTGATGTGTATACTACCACACCCCATTAACATTTGAAATCAAACCCGATTCCAATCAGATGATTTTTCAATGGAATGGAATGGATGACGTAGGTCGCATATATGAGTCCGCGGCCCGCAACGGAAGTTCTTCAAGGACTCAAATACGAGTCCCCGGTCGTTAAGCTGTTAATATATATTATTTCCAAGAATGATTTTTATAGGTAGAATGTTTGTTTGAAGAGATAGATACTATGGTATTGCAAAAATCAATATTGATTTTCAATTTACCCTTCTGAGTCGGTCCATAAAAAACGCAGACTTGTGTAACTCTTAGCAAATGTTCATGTCGCTTAAACGATAAACAGCCTGCACAAAAACTTTTCGCAGTGGCGGACATAAATTATATTTCGAGCGTGATTTAATTAAAACTTTCCCGTGCACTTTGCTTTTTCCGCGACGTTATAATAAATTTTCGATAAAACTTTGATGAAAATTCTTCGGCTTAGTTTGTTTCGCCGCCTTTGATATTTATGCTTTACTACCGAATTTAACTCTAATGAGAGCTCGTTAATTATTTCATATATATTATTTATGATATTGACTGAAGGTGCTTGATGGAATTTCAATATCAAATATGAATTACACGAATGCAACAAAACTGACTTCTCTTCTGTCTTCAGTCTTCGAGTCGTTAATGACAAAACATGTGGAATCTTACAGAGTTGTAACAATTTAAATTTGATATTGAAATTCCATCAAGCACCTTCAGTCGATATCATAAAGTTTTCTTATAATAAATTTTCTAAAGATGTTTCTATCATAAAGAGTTATGCCGTGAAAACGTGTCATTATTATCTGCTATCCGTCAATTGTGCATGTAATGAAAATAAATAAAATTCGTTTGAAAATAACACAAATTAAATAAAAATAATAGAGTTAATTCAAGAATAAACTGATTAATTTACTAATTTGTAATGCGTTAAATGTCAAATGCTCAAACAGTGGTAATAAGTTAATATTTTATAAGTGTTTTTTAAGTGTATCGCTAAATACTTTTTTTTATTTTGAGCATGATCTTTTTCATGTGCTAACCGTCACTTGATGGAAAGGTAATATACATAAATAATTTTAAAAAAACAACGATTAGCACTATTTCCAATATTTTATATGGTTAACATGAACTGATGCAATATATATTTCAATCAATACTTATTAAACAAAATGTTTATTTAAAAATTAACAGATATAAAATACCAAAGATTTGAGAACTGAGAAAATGTTTTAGAGGTAATAAAATCGTTAAACCCCTCGTAATAAAATGTTGTAACAAACATGAAATACTTATTAGTAAAAATAACCAGTTGGAAGTTTTCCGATTTTTCCAATAAAATATTCCGCACTTAAATTTATGTGTAGGGAAATTTGATTTATATCGGAAGACTTATTTAAACGTATTGTGAAACTTTAAAAAAAAATAACTCGCTAAAATCAAAGCGAACATTTGTATTAAATTGTTACGTTAATATATTTACAATATCGTAACCGTAGGTCACGTTAACATGCTATTTATTTATGTAAAGAATTCCTGTTTGACTTGCTTACTCGATTAATCGAGCTAAACGCATAAACATTGTTTTCGTAGTGTGCAAAATATGTGTAGACTATAAAATTAGCTCAGAGCTTTTACGTGAAAGCTTCCGGTTCTACGCTCCAGGAAGCTCATTTTGTAACGCGGTGAGTATAGTCGTGTCGGAGATACATTCAGCGTGAATCATCACAGCAATGAGAATACTACAGTGATGTATTGTTTTCTCATTTCTGGCACAGAATATGATAAACAAGTTTTTTTTTATTTAATTTCAACACTTGATAGTATTTTTAAGGTGCTAAATGTCATTTCTTGATGGAAATGCCTGAGTTTAAAAAAATAAAAACACATTTTTTAGTAATTACTTTTTCTATATATTTTATGATAGATATTAAATTTGAATTGTCACAATTTTGTACGATTCCACATGTTTTGTCACCAACGGCCCGGGTTTCGCCCTTCGGCATCTTCAGGCACGGATCATCCATCACACGGATGCAACAGAACTGACTTGGAAGGGCGAAACCCGGGTCGTTAGTGACAAAACAAGTGGAATCCTACAAAATTGTAACAATTCAAAATTGATATTGAAATTCCATCAAGCACCTTCAGTCGATATCATAAATTATAGAATATTAAGTTTTTAAGCAGGTATTTATTGTAACGCATTTTATTTAATATTTGACAGGCACGTTTTTTTTCGTATATGTATTTCATATTATCAAACAATGTGTTAAATGTCATGGTAATGCATAATATTTTAAATAATACAAACACATTTTTTCGTTCTTATTTCCTCAATATATTTTATGATAGAACCGTTTCGATCATCGCGAGCATTATCAACTGATAGAATACAATTTACAATTCACCATTTCCTGTAGATTGTTTCTTAGTTCTTGAACCTATGATTTTGTCTACCTGCCTCCTTTAACTCAAAAATTTGGTTTAAATAGACTTACTTGTAAATTGCATTCTATCAGTTGATAATGCTCGCGATGAGCGAAACCTATCCGTATCAAAAATATATTGTTGAAATAAGTACAAAAAAATGTTTTTTTATTATTTAAAATATCATGACTTTGCATAAAGAAGTTACAGTTAACACTTTAAAAGTGACAGGTATTTTATTTAATATTTTCTGTAAAATCTGTAGTAATTTGTGTCACAATGTTACTTCAACAAAAACCGACACCATTCAAGTATTCCTAAGACTATTTATGTTAGGTTAAATATTCCCAGACTTTTATTTATAATATCAATTTTGATGTTATAAAATATTAAATTTTTAACTAAAAATAGTTATCCGACCTTTTTTGTCTAGAGCTAAAAATAGCGTCATAAAAACAAAACAAAAAATCGATAGTAAAAAGAAACACGATTGTGACATATAGAATCCCCCTTAGTAAAATGCAAATTCATGAAAATATCTTTTACATGTATGGTTAAAGATACAGTGATCGAACAGTAAAGAATATAAATTGATTTGAAATATTGGCACAAGCGTATTAGCAGGGTTTTATTGTAACGCATTTTTTTTAATATTTCACAGGCATGTTTTTTTTCGTATATATACTTCATATTATCAAACAGAATAATAAAAGAAAAACGTATTAAAAAAAAAACTACCGTGATCCGCCACATTAAGAGAGATTTTGGCCACATTCCAGTTAAACGTCAAACACACTTCTTTTTCTGCATAAATCATACAATAACGATTATTTTTTTTATAGAAAACTTATTCAAAGTGTCTAATATTACAATTTAATCAACGAATACACTTTTTGATCTCATCGAGATAAAAGAATAGACTGGAGCAGATTTTCTCATGTGCGGCCACCAAAGAATTTTGCTGCGGCCACCAAAAGCTTTTCAATCACAAACAATTCAATCTGTAAAAATATTAATATTTTCAAATTGATTGAAAATGACACGATGAAAATAGCAATGTATTTTTGTTCTACAAAATTAAAAAGTTGCACAGTTGATAGCTTTTTCGGCTCACTACTTCATCAGAACTACTAAGAAAGATGGTTCTACTATAAAGATAGTAAGAAGAGATAGTTCTGATGAAGCCGTGAGCCGAAATAGCTATCAAGCATATCTTATAAAATTTTGTAGAGCTAAAATACATTGCTATTTTTTCACTGTGTTATAATGGAGTTCTACCAAGTAAATGACAATTCAAGAAATATGTTTGAAAATTAATACACCTGATTTTCCCAGAATTTAGTTAAGTTGTTCACTGCTTTTGATTTAAGAAAACTATTTTCGGTAAATGCAATTGCTAGTGTTATAATAGCTCGAAACAAAATTTGTATGCGGCCACGACACTTTTCCATATACCGCTGATATTTATGATGCGATCACAGTTCAATTTTATGTAAGAAACAATAGATTTTGAATTAAGATCAGTGCTGTCTTAAATATAGCTAATAATGTTATTAATTATGATATCGGCTAAAGGTGCTTGATGGAATTTCAATATCAAATTTGAATTGTTGCAACTCTGTACGATTCCACATGTTTTATCACTAACGACCCGAGTTTTGCATTTCGGCATGTTCAGGCATTTTATCGCACGGATGCAACAGAAATGACAAGAGTGATATTGCTATAATAATTTTGCTTGCAAAGTTGTAAGAATTCAAATTTGGAAATGTTTTTTTTTTATTTGACGGATACGAATAGCTTCAACTCAACACAATTTAAAATAACTATTGAATGTGTTACTGCTGTGTGCCAAAGGTGATCGACAACTGTATCCGTTACCCTGCAGGCGTGTTGTTCGTACATCGGACTGTGTCGGCATTAGACAAAGCAATGGACCCCCGAAAGTGCTTAACTCTTTCTTTTGAAGTCTTCAATAAAATAAAAATACATTTTCCAATCTTTTCGAAGAGGGTCCTTTGTAGGATCTTTGAAGAAAATTGCGTGTTATGTGTAATGGCTATATCTACTTAAAGGGATTGTATTCGATCGGATTGCATGACACATTATATCGTGGCCTGTTGGACCGCTATTAGCAGTTTTTATTCCATCTCCTTTATTATTCGCATTTTGCCAAATCAATTTAAAGCAGTCGTTCTTATAACAATTCATTCTTATTTTAACAAGTCATTCTCCAAACACCTAAAGTAAATTTCTCATTCACATTGTGTCTTTATATCACGTTTTCTATCATCACACAATAAAAATGATTATTAACTTTAACCTATTCATATAGTTTATCATATCGACTGAAGGTGATTGATGGAATTTCAATACTGATTGTCAGTTCTGTTGCATCCGTGTGATATAATCCCTGAAGATGCCGAAAGACGAAACCCGGTTCGTTAGTGGCAAAACATGTGGAATCGTACAAAGTTGTAACAATTCAAAATTTAGCTTATTTACTGCTAAGCCACGTGAATATTCTTAAACCGAATAATTCAAAAATTTATTCGTCATTGTTATTAAACAAAAAAAAGTATCTTTAAACTAATAAAAACTAGGTTTTAATCATAAAAAAATTGATTTTTAACTCTCATATATTTTAAAAAAATTATCCACCAATACATTTCAATTAGCAGTCTTAACGGCTGAGATGTTAGAAGTCAAATGGTTAAATTTTTTCGATATATAATAAGTTATATATTGATAATCCAGCCTTAACACGGTGAAAAAATAGCAATGTATTTTAGTTCTACAAAAATTATTTTTAACAAATATAGTTGATAGCTATTTCGGCTCACGCCATCGTCAGAACTATGCTTAAACTAACATTTGCTTATCTATATATAGCTGTGTAGAAAAGGCACACAACACATCCTCTCTCCTGTTCCAACGGTCTAGCTTGTTACTTTAACACACGTGCACTAAATTTTCAAAATTCTAAATGAAACAATAGGTGTCTATGACAATAAGATTATATTCCCATCGTCAACATCACCAACATCGTAAATCATCGTCACGTCACGCCGCTTTGTAGAACTAAAATACATTGCTATTTTTTCACCGCGTTATAATGGAGTTCTACCAAGTGAATGCCAATTCAATCAATAATCCAGCCTTATTTATATTTTCGTTCTAAAATGAAATCTAACAGTGGAGATTAGTCTCAAAACTCTCAAAGAAGCAAAATACGTGTTGCAACCAATAGAATAAACTATCAATTATAATTCGATATTGAAATATTCTTCAAGTTACAATATTTACAGTTATATGAAAAACAAGAAAGTGATGAAAGTTATACTTGGGCCATTTCCATATTTAAATATATATATGTGGTGAAATTATTAAGCAATCTGTGTTTCCATTTTGTCTTTTTAATTATACAGCGATTACACAGAACTTTCTTTAAGACTTGATCGGTTAACGAGCAATTTGGACTGCGAAAAAATTGGATAACAAACACTTACATATTCGGATAACGAACTAAAACGTTATTTTATAATCCACTTACTTATTGTATTCGCAATATAATGTAAGAATGATCGGTTAACGAACAATTAGGATAACAAATGTAGTCATTTGACAGATTATATTTGTTATCCGATTACTCACTGTATTGCCTATTCGTGGTCTATTTTAAATATTTGAAATTTTCTATAGGCCAATATCACAAATATGACTCCGCATAAAAAATTTAACAAATTTCAATCAAATATCACAAAATCAATGCGCATACATATCAATAAATTTAAATATATAATTGCAGAGATTGTATGTAGCAGAAATCCACTTTCATAATTTTGACTTTGATGAATTGTAAAAGAAATTACGAAGATAGTAAATTGATTTTTATTTACGACTAGGATAATTACGTATATTATTTTTAATCATCTTCTTGTATTGTGGTTTTTAATGTACGTTTTTTGTATGCCGGTTTGTTAAATTTAATGAAGTCGCAATCACTAAAGAATTTGGCATAACAGTTTTGATAAACCGGTAAATGAATAAAATTCCGTCAGCCATAATATTATTCTAATGTAGTATATAAATAATTGTAAAATTTCTAGAAATGACATCATAGAGAAATTTTAAATCTTACGTTTTGTTTGTGTTTTAAAAAGACAGTCATATTTATTTTTAAATACTACATAAAATAAAATAAAATCTCTCACATTTAAAAAATCCATCTTTACTAGTTGGCTAATTATATCGTATATGGTGTTGATATGACCACATGCCTAGATCTATGGTAGAGCAATCGTGATATTTTCCCAGGGCGACGAAAATTGCTGTAAAAATATAAATAAAAATGATTTGAATCTGTAGTTTTCTGTCAACGCTCCAACTTAAAAGTTACTGTAAAATAATTTTATGAAACAATTTCCGACAGTCGTTTATTTTCGGCGCACATCTCAATGCCTGTTTATCCATATTCCAAAGCTCAAAAAAATCTCTTTGAAAAACCATTTTTATTTGAAATACACTATGACCACACCATATATATAAATATCTTTGTTGATAGCTATTTCGACACATGATATCGTCAGAATGACGTTTTGACATAACTTTACAGTTTTAGAACAGATTAGATATTGTATCATTTTAAGTATTCAAATCATCATAACTTTTATGCATAATTCAATAATTATATTTCATATACTTGTCTTAATCACCTTTGGGGTGTTAAGTGTCACTTCGAGATGAAAAGGCATTATATTTCTATAAATAATGTCTCACAATTTTTAGTACTTTTTGCACAATTCTACAGTCACCGAATCAGAAATTAGCGTTATCAACTGATGCTCAGATTAGATTATCTGTTGATAATGCTCAAGATGAGCGAAACCGGTCTTGATCTAAAGTTTAAAACTGTTGAAAATGTACTAAAAATTTCATTAAAATACTTGACTTATTTTCAATTTTTCTAGAAAAGAAACATAACGCGATAAACTAAATAATTTGTTATTTTTATCAT
Organism: Himalopsyche japonica; assembly: GCA_028555115.1. NCBI lineage: Eukaryota > Metazoa > Arthropoda > Insecta > Trichoptera > Rhyacophilidae > Himalopsyche > Himalopsyche japonica. Next base: position 1,421,777 of record JAHFWJ010000385.1, read on the forward strand.
ATTGTAAACGAGTGAATCATTTATTACGTATGAAGAAATACTTTGCATTCAATGATTGAAATAAGGAGATCACGAGGAAGAAGACGATAATCGTATTATATTTGCATAAATAGAACACTAAAGTTGAGCATTCCATTGTTATATTTCGGGAACAATGCCTGCGACGATGCGTAATAATAATTAGGTACTGCACAAAGGGCACCGAACCCTCCTCGGCTGCATTTATTATGCAACTCGAATGGTCCATTTAGTATTGACCGACCGCTATAACAGTACACCCGGAAATGCGGCGGATTGTTAAACTTAATTTGAAATCTCAGGATAAAGCAACTGAAAAAGGACAAGTAAGAAATCACGGTATTTATGAAGATTGAAACCTATTGTAGACAAATATTTTTATGTATAAGTATTTATGGAATAGTAGGAAATTAAAAATTTTCGAACTCTTGAAACTTTTGTGTCAGACCGGAACTGTACACAGCGCTACATTTCCACGCGCATAAGTAACGTGGTCGATCTATAATATGTATTTCCCAACTTTATGATGCAGTTTGCGTTTCCGAGCCCAAACCAAAAATTGCTCCAACATTGGAATGGAATGCCGATGTTTTGACGTCGCAACACGTGTGCAAAGCGCATGCATATTTTAAACTGAAATAATATTTAACCCTTTAAATACAATTAACACCTTACAGTGGCTGAATTTTATTATCGAATTCGAATTTTTGAAACATTGTTCGATAGCATATTTTTGTCACTAACGACTCACGTCAGTTCTGTTGCATCAGTGTGATTGAATGCCTGAAAATGTTCAAAGGCGAAACTCTAGTTCATAGGCTCCCAACCTGGGGTTCGCGAAAGGTTTTTTGGGGGGCCGCCAACTTAAGTATAAAAATATTTTTTTTGTATGCTTTTGAATTGTATGTGGGGTCCCGGGTCACATGGATTTTATGAAAACGGATCGCCACCCGAAAATGTTGGGAACCTATGCTCTAGTTCAGCGGTCGGCAACTGGTGGTCCGCGAGGAAATTTTGGTGGTCCGCAGAGAAATCTGACTACTTGTTAATATATATATATATATATATATAAAAGAATATGAGGAATCCCCGAAGCAATACGGCGTAATATTGATAAAAAAGCAATGCAGACTACAACACAAATGGCTTAAAATGTAACTTACACTTTTATTATTTTTCACTTTTATATAAATATATAGTATTCAACACAAAAGTTCATTTAGTGGTCCGCCGGATCAAAATTTTGACATTGTAATCCATCTAGTAGTCCGTGAGTCCAAAAAGGTTGCCGACCGCTGCTCTAGTCGATAGTGACAAAACATTTGAAATAGTACAAAGTTTCAGCAATTCAAATTCGTTACATAATATAATCGCAATCACTTATTCGTTCTTTCTTCCTTATGGTTTTTTTTTCAATTAGGAGGAGCATGTTTTGAGAAATATCACACACAAAAAAATCGTTAAATGTATTGAATAATTTCCTCTCTTTGTGTTCTTATGCTATGTATAAATATTCATTTTTTAAGAATACACATATTACTACACAAAATTTGTAGATGTCCGATGAATAAAAATACATGGGCACGTCACGCATATCTATCCCAATCTATCTTAAAGATTTCGAACTAATAAAATTAATAAACACTTTTCTGCTTAAAGTTAGATCACAGTTCTCAAATAAACAGATATAGCGATGGAATTATTTTAGCTTTAATAACATCAGTCCCGAATTAAGTTTTCTCGAGATCCACGATGAACGCGTACGAGATGCGATGCGACATTTTAAATAGACGTGATCTAACTTAAACTCACTCTATGTTATTTTGAGAGATATTATTTATGTGTTGAACACGATTTGATAATCGGTGCCTAGATAATATATTTTTAATGTATTAATCACGGAGGAAACTATCAAGGCCATATTTCATTGTTTTGTTAAAGAATAAAACTAAATTACACATTATGAGAATGTTAATCTTTTTTAAGTTTTGTCAAAATCTGTGCAAAAAATTTGTAAGCTGTGAACTCAATCGTTTTTGTAGCTTGATTGCAGTATTACATTTTTTTAATGTACAGTACTATGTTATCTATAATATTTTTTATCCACATTTTCAACGAATAAATAAACATTATGAGAGTGCTTGACGGAATTTCTATATCAAATTTGATTTTGAATAGTTGAAACTTTATATTATTCCACATGTTAAAACTTACGTACAATTTTCAATTAACCACCGTTAGTCAATATCATATATTTGAATTGTTGAAACTTTTTACATTTCCACATGCTTTGCCATTCACGACCCGAATTTCGCCTTTCGGCATCTTCAGGTTTTCTTTCACACGGACCGCAATAGAACTGACACGGTATAAATAGTCTGCATCTATTATATACAACAGAAATTATTTTCAATGGAAAAACACAGAACCTAAAGCTAGGATCCTAACATACAACTGAAATATATTTCAATATTATTGATACAATAATAACGACAGTCAATTGTCTATAATAAGTTTTAATAACACTAAATTCGAATAATAAGTCTTTGATAAAAGGAATTACCAACAAATGATAATCAACTATCAATAAAATGCAATTGGGTAATTTAAAACTTAGAAATATCTGCCTATTTCAAGTTGGAAAGTAACAGAAAGTATTAAACATCAGGTGACGTAACAAAGAAATCTAATTAACACGGTGAAAAAATAGCAACGTATTTTAGTTCTACAAAATTATTTTTAACAAATATAGTTGATAGCTATTTCGGCTCACGCCATCGTCAGAACTACGCTTAAACTAACATTCGCTTATCTATATATAGCTGTGCAGAAAAGGCACACAACACATCCTCTCTCCTGTTCCAACGGCCTAGCTTGTTACTTTAACACAATGACACTAAATTTTCAACATTCTAAATGAAACAATAGGTGTCTATGACAATAAGATTATATGTGGGACGGAAGTGGTCCTTCTGGAAGCAAATCAGACCACCCCTTTGTACAACGGCTGGACAAGTGGCGATACTATTATGTTCGTTAAGAATCCTTTGTTATAATTGGTGTCTAAGAAATCTAATTTATGAGATTGTCGGCTTTTTGAACTAATCTCAATAACAAAAGAGAATTAAAAATGTTCAATATTTTAAATTTGATATTGAAATTCTATCAAGCACCTTCAGATAATATCATTAATTAATACAACTAACGATTTTGTGATGAATGGTTTTTAAAACAATCAACTACTTATTAAATCATAAAATTTGATTGGATTAATTTTCAGGTGACATAGTGTAAGGCTATAATTTTTCGGATTGTCGATTCGAAGGCGACACACGTTAACAGTGTTAACAATTCAAATTTGAATCTTAGTAAAATAATTAACACTTTTATGGTATAATTATAACCCCTTAGCAATGTAAAATATAACGAAAATAATTTCACCCTATTTAAATTTTTTGAGTTAATAATGAAGTTCATTATCTAACTTGAATGGATTTATTTTATAATACTCTGCCACCAGACGTCTCAAAACGTTAGACGTTAGCAATCGGAGGGTTAAATCAGAGAATTCGTCCACAAATTGAAAAGATTGATTGTCCACTGAACATTTTCTGATTGCTTAATAGCTTTTTTCTCTTTCAGCTCCACCGTTTTTCTTAAGTCATGCAGCGTTGCCCTTACATCCACGAGATGAAGGAACGACTTTTAGGAACACCTGGTGAGATGCTGATGATGGAGCCAATCGACTCCAATAAAGAAGTACTGGAGGTTGCTCCAGACCCGCAAGTTGGGACTATTGTTAAGGTAATCAAACAATTCTTAAAATATTATATTTTACAGTTTTTCGTCCATTCATTTGTTCTAATTGAGTTGCTAAAAACTCTATTGCATGCTAGATTAGTCATATTTAACAAGTATTGAATTTTATCGAATATTTTTATAATTGACCTAGCCTTTTGTTTAAGGTCAACAATATTTGAAATCTCTGTTTGTTTTTCGATTATTTGAAATGTTGTACTTCTTCCACAGACCAAAATTTAATAGCTCGCTGGAAATTTATTGTACAGTATTTTTTTTGAACGCGGGGAATCACCCACGCGGAAAACTTCTCATTTTACCCGCGAAATTGGCCATAGACGAAATTTAACTGTCGGTAGTAAATCTTTGGTCGAAAAAAATATACGATAGAACTCTTTCAAGCGATTTTCGTATGCTGTTTGCCTGGCACGGTAATTTGTGTCACGCGGCCAGATTCTCAATTGTTAATATGACATAATTTGTTGGTAACATAACGATACATTAAATAATAAACCATCATCTGTGGTCGAGCTTTCAATATTAATTCAACGAATACAGAGTTTGAACTAAAACGAAATGTTGCCTGCTTCCATGAGTATCCGAAGAATGAACAGGCCAAGGCATTAAATGCGCGGAATAATTTCAATCTTTTTATACGAAAATCAATAAAGCGAAACCTCGTTTGTACTGATTAGAAAAAAAAAATATATGCACACAAATCGGTTTGGTACATCTTTTTGTGCTGGTTGAAAGTTCTTTCGTCTTATAAACCGATAAGAAAGTTTCGTTTTATACGTTTTTAATACTCTGCAATTTTACACAAATCTATGTATAGAAAAAACATTTCAACAAACGTAATTATGCTACATTAATTAAATATGTTTATTAATTGATTTAAATTTTAATATTTCAAATTTAAATTTAGGAAAATAAAAACGTTAAATTGGGTCAAATTAAGTAAAAAAGAGACTGAAAATTAAACGCAATTAGCGGGAAAATATTATTTCCGAGAATGTAAAAACGAGTTTTCACTGTATACAATATTCGAAAAATGGTTTGTATTGATAAATACCATTTAAAAATTAAATATTATATGAAAAATGATTTGATTTTTTTTTTTTTGAATATTTGAAATTCGTCGTTTTGGGTTTGTATATAAGTATAAGTGCGAGCTAACTGGCGATGAATACGCGGGATCTAAAAACTTCTGCGCGGCCGCGCACGCATGCACTGTCGCTGTAACACTGACCAAGAGAAACTTAATTAAACATATAGGCATTTATAGCTAAAAATAAATTAATATTAGTCTTAGGTTTTTTTATTTTTTTGTTAGAATGACCATAAATAATATATTATATTAAATTTTCATAGTTATTATAGTGTATTTTAAGACTTTTAATAGATAACCTTCGGATGAACATTTTAGTTAATAAAACCCCGAAATTATGTTTTAGAAGTCACAAAAAATGCGATTAAAGATGAAACGCTAATTTTGGGCGATAATCTATAGAATATTTAACCGACGTAAGCTACATTAAATACAACGTGAACCGAAACGCAGAATTATGTAACCATGTTGCTGGTTTTATGTATGTATTAATATTTTAATTTGTTTATGACGAAAACGTTACACAAATACAATATTTTTCTAAAACGGAAAATAGTATTCATTCTTGAGACAACGTGTTTTCGGTAACATAATTTCGGGGTATCGTTAGATGTTTTATTTACGATAGTTAGCGGTATATTTGTGGTAATTCATTTTCAAAATAAGTCTTTTTTACACGGTGTACATGATCACCAAAAACCAAGTAAAAATGGATAGAACATATAGAAAAACTATTTGAAAAAATAACAACGCTTTGGTTATAGAAAATCGTCTATAAATAATAATAAAAACAATATATAAAAATAATTCTAAAAATATTTTAGGTATGTTAATAGGGAACTAGTCATATTTGAATTGTTGAAACTTTGTACAATTCCATACATTTTGTCACTTCTGCTGCAGTTGTTTCGGTGGCATCAGTGTGATAGAATGCCTGAAGATGCCAAAAGGTGAAACCCGTGTCGTTAGTGACAAAACATCTGGAATCGTACAATATTTCAACAACTCAAATTTGGTATTTAATTCCATCAAGCACCTTCAGTCGATATCTTAAATCATATTTGAATCGTTGAAACTTTCTACGATTCCTCATGTTTTGTTGCTAACGACCCGGGTTTCGCCTTTCGGAATCTTCAGGTAATCTATCATACAAATGCAATCTATCAACGTAATCATCGCTATTTGATTATTTACGATTACAATTTACAAGGGAATTTTGTCATATTTTTGATTAACCCCTACTCCGTTTGCAATTTGATGACGTTTATTCGAACACGCTATAACGCGTGAAATTGAAAATATGTATAGGTATGTAAAAAATGTGTAGAAAATAATCTGTGGAAAAAAAAAACAATGACTTTTAATAAGGTTTAGGTATTTCAAGACATTACGTTTCCGTTTGATTATATTATTAAACATTCGTCATTGAAATTTCGTTAAGTGAAGCATTTCTGAGAAAAGTTTTATACGCCGAAAACATTGGCATGTGATCAATGGATCTCTTGAAATAAATGACGATTCGCCAAGTGTTCAATATTAACGCCTCCTAAGTCAAATTCATATCCCATCCCACAAAACACTTATAAACCAAATTGACTATTGATGGGTAATCAATCACAAAGCAAGCCATCATTTATCAATCAAAAAACGAGCATTGATATCTCGCTGCCATAGCTTGATTATGGAATATAATATTTGAAGAAGTTTTTATACATTTGTAAAAGAAAACATTTTTTTTTATTAATTTTACCTTCTTATTTAAAAAAATTTGTTAATATTTAAAACCTTTTCCATGCGAATACCGCCATAGAAGCGGTATGATTTTTTCTTATATAATAAAAGTAGTCCTCGAATTACGACAATTCGTACTAACGACGGAAACAAAAATCGTTTTAAAAAAATATTTCATCACAAGCAAGTTTCAGATAATTGGAAACCGCCGAATACAAGAAGATTTTGTTTGCTACAAAGATATAAAAAAAACTCAACGTAAATAAACATAAAAGCTATAAAGATAGAATATCTAAGAATAATGACATATTGTATATAAATATATCTTCTTAGATTGTATGTAAAACTAAGCTTAAATTTATTTGAATTATAGAGGGTGAAAAATCTGAAATATCTATCAACCACCTTGTATTATCCGCTTGAATCCCAAGTGGACATCGGTGTCAACAAAAAATCAAAAATCATTTCGATGGTATATCAATATTATTTTTGTTGTATTTTGGTGAATATGTATAGTGACATCTATGATGAACTCGTATAAATTAATAAATATATCATATTTACGTGTAACTTATATTGAATAATAATAACAATATATCTATACGAGTTGCGTATGTAATCGTGATTTATTACGAATTTATTAAATTCACCGGTATACGAGACGAACTTCATATTTTTTTATTAAATTTAAATAATATTTTTCTTCGATACAAAAAATACGATTCAGTGAGATTTAAAATGTAAATCATTTTAGAAAAGACTAGGTTAAGTTAGGTTTCGCCTTTTAGCATATTCATGCATTCTATCGCACGGATACAACAAAACTGACACACAGATAATTTTCAACAATGAAAATTTAATATTGAAATTCCTTCAAGCACCTTCAGTCAATATTATAAATTATATTATTTTGTGTTGGCACAACCCCGATATTTTTTTAAAAATCTTACAATTTTCAATCGAAAACTGCAAACAAAAAAAAAACTTTACAAATCATAAATATATGAGTAAAAATATAATAATACTTCCAAAAAATTCTGAGAGTATTCTAAAAATATGCGATACACAAAAATATGTTACTATCCCAATAGTTCTGATGAAGGCGTGAGCCGAAATAGCTATCAACTATATATCTTATAAATTTTGTAGAGCTAAAATACATTCCTATTTTTTCACCGCGTTATAATGGAGTTTTACCAATTAAATGCTAATTCAATCAATAAAATGTTGCTAGCCATTTACAAGTACGGTATTCAAGCGGTTAAAAATGTAAATTTAAATCCTTTTGATTTACTTTTTTGTAATTGAGTTCCAATAAATAAAAGCCATTTGAATAAATTAATATAATTTTTCTACTCGTCGTTTTTTTTTCTTTATTTTGTTCAATTATATTCTAGCGTCATCGTTACCTAATTGTGATGACTTGCGACTTTTGTTTTCAGTGTTTCTTCTAAAATAAAACATTACAAGAATACCTGCAAAGATTTTTTGATATATATAAAACAACTTATAGTTTACCATACAACAGAACATAAAAGCTTCCGCACGTCTTCATTGAACGGCATCTTTTTATCACCAACTACAATGCCTACCTTTACGCATTTCTAAATATTTTAGTAGTAAGGGTATTTCATTTATGTCGGGGTTGGTATTTGGCATGTCTTTTATGCTTTTATATACCCCTTTGATCCTTTTTCAGGCTCTAAATTCTTTCCATTTAAAAGCTATATACACCATGCTTCTTGAATATAAATTATCAATATACAATTAACGTGTTAACTGCCATTTCTTGGTGAAAAGACAATAAAATATAATGCTTATTTTAATTTAATATCATTGAAATTTAGGTCAGTTTTTCTCATCGAAATCATTATCAACTTATGCAATATTAATTAAAACAATGCAATTTATACAATAAAATTAATAATTAATTAACATATAACCTACCACCTATTGACGTAAGTGATTATCGAATGCATCTTGCAAATTTTTCCCACTCATTATTCTTGATGGATGTATCATAATTATTTCTGAACTCTTAATGGACTTTTAATTTGTTTTTATTTTTGGTTATAAAATAAAAATGAGAGGTTGTTAACATTTTATTATTTATTATTAAATATGTATATTATTTTACTTCATTTAACCATCTACATTGTATGCAAACCTGTAAATTATTTTCGAAGTTCGTAGACATTTGTTATTGTATACCTGGTAAAATTATTAACGATCGATTACGTTCGCGATACGTGAAACCGATTCTGGTCATAAAAATATATAACTGTGGAAATAGAACAAAAAATATTTTTTTATTATTTAAAATATCTACCATTTTTATCCTAATAAAACAGGCCCTGATCTTACACCTTTGGTTGTATATACCTGGTAATTTTTAACCAAAAGTCTTTTGCACGAATAGCCTAGCTTTAATTTGATAATGCTTGCGATGAGTGAAACCGGTCCTCGTCACAAAAGTATTAAATTGTGGCAATCGTACTAAAAATGCGTTTTTATTATTTTAAATATCTATCAGAGTTTGCACACATTAGGTAATGCTCGTGACGAGCGAAACTAGCCCTGATCTTAAAAACTTTGGTTTTGTGTACCTGGTAATTATTAATTCTAAATCTTATAATTTATTATGTCGACTGAAGGTGCTTGGCGTAATTTCAATATCAAATTCGAATGGTTACAACTTTGTACAATTCCACATGTTTCGTCACTAACTTGAATGCCTGAAGATGCCGAAAGGCGAAAACCAGGTCGTTGGTGACAAAACATGTGGAATCGTACAAAGTTGTATCAATTTGAATTCTTAAGTTTATATTTCTTGCTTTAGTTTGTATTATATTAGTTGATAATGCTCGCGATGAGCGAAACTGTTCCGTATCTTAAAAATATAAAATTTCAGCAAAAGTTCTAAGGGTTATATTTTTGAATTTAAATATTTATACACTGTTTTATTCTTTGTGACATACTCATTGAATTGAATATTTTTATTTTGAATTCCTGTATTTTTATTATAATGCTCCGTAAATTTTCTTTTGTTTTCGTCTGTTGTTTCACGTCATGGGTTTTAAATATTTCCAACTCAAGCCTAGATTACAAAAAGTTGTGGAAAACATTTCTCTCAAAGACTTTAATGTTTACAGCTTGAGTTCTCCGTCTTGCGGTATTAAGTACAAAACTTATTTTTTATCTCTACAGATTTTTCTGACGTATATATTGTAAAAGTTTTTGTAATACCGAAGTATACGAACGAATAAATAATATTTCGGGTCACTTCAAATATGTTCTTATAAAAAACAAGTCCAGCTTTTCTTTGTTTACTAGGAGCTTTTCATTGTGTCAACTGGCACCTTTTAGTGGCAAGGCTCTGTATTTAAATAATAAAAGACAATTTTTAGTACTATTTTCACTATTTTGTATCATAAAATTCAAACCAGGATTGGCTCATTCTCCGTCAGCATTACAGCATCTTATCATTATCAACTGATACAACAAAAAATAAAGCAAGGATAAATTTATACAAAATTTAGAGTTCGTAAGTACTATACATAGTTTGCAATAATTGAAGAAAAATGTACAAATGGTTTGTAGAAATAATACTAAACATTGTGTTTTATTTATTATACCCACGACCCGGGTTTCATTTATCGTCATTTTCAGACATTCTATCACACACGCGAATGCACTAGAACGGACGTTACATTCGTATTATATTGTAGAATGCATGAAAATGCCGAAATTCAAAAACCGGGCTGTGAGTGACATAACATGTGGAAACACACAAAGTTTTAACAATTCAAATCTGATATTGAAATTCCATCAAGCGCCTTCATTCGGTATCATAAACTATTCATGTATATTAATGAAAAACAACTTACAATATAGAATGCCTAAATATGCCAAAAGACGAAACCGAAGCCGTTAGTGACACAACATTTTTCAACAATTTAAATTCGGCATTGTAATTCCACCTTTAGTCGATATCATATATTATTTTGTTTAAAATTAAAAAAACATTGGTCAGTCTAAAATAGTCAACCGGTAAAACCGCAAAAGTTTTTATGCATCTTTGCGACTGTTAATTTGTTTTTAGAACACAGCAAATAACTATTTCGGCAACAAAAACCATCGCTACGTGAAAAATACATGACTAATTATATGATATGAAAGATTCTCATGTCGTAATATCCTGTAATAATAATTGAGAGAGCAGTGGCTCTCAGTTTTTTTCTGAATAAGTGTTATATAACGATGGTGTTATTTTATATGACCAATTTTTGTCCAAATTGAAGTTTTCTTTATTCATATTGATAATCGGTTTACTATTTAAAAACTAAAGTTCTTCACAAAATATGGCAGCTGACATCATTGCAGATTTATCAAATGACAATTAACAAAATTGAATATCTATTCATTGGACGCGCAATTCAAAACGTTTATGGATAAAATTTGAATTCCAATTGTTGAAACTTTGTATGATTCCACATGACAATGTCCAAATGTTGCAAAGTTTCAACAAGTCATATTTGATATTTTACAATTATCGTTTACACAAAACCGATGTTTCAAGAATCTTAATGAAATAAAATTGATTTCTTTTAAGATGTTACAAATTAAAGAAAATCTAATTGTGCTACTTGGTGTCGAACTATTCCTTCAGAGGATCAGCTGTGAATGGGTAAGATAACATCATGAAATCGTTTTGCACTTATTGAAATTCCATCTGACACGTTCTGACTATATAATAAATTTGTTGACTGAATTGGTATTTACTTGGTAGAATCCATAATAACACGTTGAAAATAGCAACGTATTAATAAAAAAATATATGAGTTTTATAGCCCCTTATGCCCTCGTTCGAACTAAATAGAGAGGGCGTAAGCTAAAATAGATATCAACTATATACCTTATAATTTTTATGGAACTAAAACATATTACAATACTATTTTTTTTAGTGTAATGTAATATTTTATCACTCACGACTCGAGTTTCGATTTTCTGCATCTTCAACTTTCAAATTCTATCAACCATTGTTTTCATCATATTTACATGCAAATTTAATGAGCTTAATATAGTTTAGCTCCAAACGTTATCGTCTATATATAATATATAGATATAACGTATAGATATAGATATAATTTAAATAATAAAAACACATTTTTTCGTACTTATTTCCACAATATATATTTTTTTTGATATAATTTATGATATCGACTGAAGGTGCTTGATGGAATTTCAATATCAAATTGTAACAATTCAAATATATTTTTAGATCAGGACCGGTTTCGCTCATCGCAAGCATTATCTCTTATACATTGTTCTTATTATTTAAAATATCACGTTCTTCTATAAAGAAATCACATTTACCACCTTAAAAGTAAGGTTATCCTGTATATAAAACCATATTTAAAATAGAAAATTTTTACCAGTCATCACAAGAAATCATGTTGAGAAATAGTGAGCTTCAAAAGAAACTACTTGCGTTATGTTAATTGCTTACTTGTCCTATGGGGTCACATTCGATGATAAGATAACCTTGTCTATCCATATTATTTCTGAATTTTAATATTAAAAATAGATCTTTCGTTATAGAAACTTATATCGATAAGGCTTTTTTTATAATCACTAAATAAAGACTTGAGGTTACAGTGCTACCAAGTTTTTCACACTAGACTGACCAACTGATATAATTATATTTTTGTTTTTCTTTGTAGATTAACACTGTTATAACTTGTTAGATAATAATAAATAATCAAATTTTAATTGTTGAAACATTCCACATGTTTTGTCACTAAAGAACCGGGTTTCGCCTTTTGGCATCTTCATGAATTCTATCACAGGGATGCAATTAATCTGACAAAGCTGAAAGAACTGAGGTTTTTCCTAACTTTCCTATTTGTGTGCATACAATTAATGATGTGTGAATTAGTGATGGTGTTTTCCTATAATTAATAACTTTGATATATAGACGATGATAACTGTTTATTTTACGTCGGTTTTGTTGCATCCGTGTGATATAATGCCTGAAGATATCGAAAGGCGGAACCCGGGTCGTTAGTGACAAAATATGTGGAATCGTAAAAAGTTGTAACAATTTAAATTTGATATTGAAATTCCATCAAGCACCATCAGTTGATATAATAAATTATATTCAATACTGTTTTTAAAATCCTATTTTTGGGACTTAATGTTATTTATTGATTGAATTGGCATTCACTTGGTAGAACTCCATTATAACACGGTGAAAAAAATAGCAATGTATTCTCGTTCTACAAAATTATTTTTAAAAAATATAGTTGATAGCTATTTCGGCTCACACCATCGTCAGAGTGAGAATAGTTTTGTGGAACTAAAATACATTGCTATTTTTTCACCGTGGTACTTAATGTTATATTTATTTTGAGATTTTATTTTTATATTATAATTTTCCGCATTCCTCGTTTCCCCATTTTGCGTTTTACGGTCCATTGAAAAGCGTGTAATCGAGGTTTCACTGTATTTAAATATCCCTTCAGAGGCTCAGCAGTGAATTGGTTAAGATAAAATCATAAAATCGTTCTATACATGTGGTGAGCATTTGAAGTTCTATCTTGGGAAAGCAACCATTTGAACAGTGATTGTGAATTTACGCAATTTTCAGCGGGCTGGAAAATTGAGTTCCCTATTAATAATACGCCGTAAGTCTGCCGTCGCGCTTAACCTAACCTATCCAAGCGAGCAATTTCGTCATGCTAGTGACCAACATGTGACCGCGCGCTATTATTGTGATGATACAGATTTATTGGGTTCAAAATTTTACCAACAAAACATATGCTGCAGTTAAAGTCAACCTTTTCGTCTTTAGTATGCCTTTATCTAGATTTGGTTTGCAAAACAGACTTGACTTATAATCGAATGCTTTAATAACAACAATGTCGTCTAACAGGACAGTGCGTGAAGACTATTCAATCTCGACTCTTAAGAAGAAAAAGAAACTAATATTTAACCTGACTTGTGCCCTGCAATGCTGTCAGATATTCCAAAAATGATAATTTAAAAAATATATATGGATTGAATTGACTAAAAGAAGTATAGTTTTGGCAGGTTTTCTACAATTATAATTGTTAGCTTTGTACGTTAAATTGTAATGTATAATTTTTTTCTAAATTCTCCTGAATCTATTTTCTCATTTTTAATCTCTTTGAATAATATTTTTTTTTTTTTTATCAAAACATTTTTCTATTAACACTCAAGCAACCGTTCCCGCGTTCGCGCGGAAATTGTCGCAATCGGTTAACGACCGGTCCCGCGTTCGCGCGGATTTCGTCTCGCGCTGCATCTTTACGTCTGCTGCTCGAATGCATGATACATGTGGATATTTTTTTTTAATTTACGGCTTAGAACTGTTTTGTATATTGTTCTACGTGTCTTTCATTCTATTTCTCCGAAATTTATAGCTCCAAATCGTCCTTAAAGTAAACAATATTTGCCAATTCCAAAAGTTTCCTATAATTACTCTTGGACTGTAACAAATTAAGTTTTTTTGTTTATCACAGCTCGCAATACACTTTCATTGTTTAATTATCATACAAAAAAGCATTATTGATAAAATTTAAGTGATTATAATTAGTAATAGAATATTATTATTAATGATTAGGCATTAGTAATAATATTATATTACTACTTACTTTTTATTATTAGGCAGTCAGAACATTGCAGTTCAGAACAGAACAAGTGTAAAAACTCAAATTCTCCATAAATATTTTTTGTCGATGACTGTTTCGTATTTTATTATTTGAATATATTACTATTATAAGACGTAATCCCTAAAAACATCTTCACAAAATCATAATAGTAAAGGTACAGGGTCCTTTAGTATATGATTGATTATCAACATATTGATAGCCAATAACCATTCCGTTTTGAGTGACTTACCCCGACAAAGACCATTTTTGACCAAAAGCAATAAAACTCTTGAGTTATTAGACAGAATGGTTTCATTCATTACGTAAAAAAAGATTTGAAACATGTTTTTCGAATATTTACAACTTGAGATCCAGTGATTGTGAAATTGTAGGAATATCGAATATATATTGTCATTTATTATATAATTAAAACTAAACTATATCATGAACCCGCAATATCTTAAATATTTCAAATTGAAAATATGTTTAGTGCCATTTACCTAATTGACAAAATTAAAAAAACAGATGTTTATATTCGGCTTAGAAATATGCTGAAATTATGACGTAATCAAATCGTTTTTTTTTATTTATTCGATGATGACCAAATATCACACATAATTTCTTTGAAAATATCAAAAATTATATTGTTTGGCTCTCAAGGTATGCCGAAAAACGCCCGCTTTCGGCTAGTCTATTTTTCGAGACTCCCGACAACCGAGTGATATGAGAATATAACGGAAACAAATAAACATATCCACAGTTTGAGAAACTCCACATATAATAAACACACAATAATGTGTAACATGGTGTAGGTTTTTTAAAGAATTTGACATTCCTTTGTGGGTTTATATGAGTGTTAAAAGATTTTTTTTTTTGATTTTTATGAAAAAAAAAATTAAATCGTGCATTTGTAGCTTGATAATTTTATTTTAAGCCAATTGTTTTTAAATGACATATATTATACAATACTCTTTAAAATACTTCTTGTTTTATTAAATTCACTCAACTGAGTAAAAAGTTATAAGCATAATAATTGATGTCGCAAGAAATAGCAAAGTATCGAAAAATGTGCGGTGTTTTTTCTGTGCGAAATGTGCGGTTGCTTGAGTGTTATGCAGTTAATTTTCATATGCACAATTGGTCATCGCTGATATTAAATTGGTTGGCAGCCAAAATGAGTAATTTCGATGTCCTATATTAAGCAGATTAAAAGTTCAGTTTTAAACTGTAATTGTAGAAACCGCAGAGTCTCAGTTTTCTGTGAATTATTACGTGAAATATTTAGTGAAGGATACTAGAAACAATGATAGGTGTTTCTAACAATGGAGACAGCGATTGATCAATTCTAAAGTGTTAACTGTTACATTTTGGAGGAGGCATGCTATTTTAAGCAACAAAAAAAATATGTTTTAGTACTATATATTTCCAAAAATTATATTGAGATGAGGAACATTATCGCTCATCGCGAGCATTATCAAATGAACGAAATTTGCCCTAATCATAAATACATTGTCAAAATATAATAGTACTTAAAAAAATATTATTCAAAGCGCTTGATCAATTAGACTTCGGAATCAAATCCTTTAATTTTGAAAGGAACAGTCCTGTCAGTATGAAAACAGTGTGAAAACGAATGCGGAAATAATATTACGGAGCTGTTACTTCGAATTTTCCAAACAAAAAACTATAATACCTTCAAAGACCAGTCAATATGATGGAGTGAAAATATGTTGAATTATAAGTACATAAGTAGTGCGAAATATGTGTCTATAATATTGCGCCATCTATTATTGCATGAACAAGTAATAGTGTGTTTGGGAGAATTATATAAAAAAATTATATTAAAATAAGCTATGCTAGTTTTAATATGTAATGAAGCACCATCTAGCATGTAAGAAAAGAGGTTAATTAATTGTGAAAAATACTAGTGCCATCTATTATTTATGAAAGTAACGTAACAAATGGTAGATAATACTAGTGATATAATATAAACGCTACGATAAGTAATTAATATAACCGATAAATACCGATCTGCGCAATTTATCTACTAGGTGAGGAGTCCGACTGCATGAAGTGAATTGATGAACATTTTCGTTGATTTTTCAATCCATTTTACTACAAAATCCTTAAAAAAAACTACAGACTTTACGTAAACGAATATATATTATCTAAAATCATTTATGTTTGCTAACCTTCTATAAATAGGGATGTTAAGCGAATGACAAGCAAAGGCAAGTTATCAAATAAATAATGTTAAAGCTGTATGCTCAATGCGAAAAATTTCCGTCGTGTAAAAGGATACAAAGGGTAATAAAAGGGTCTAGAAATATTTAAGATGTATATGTAACATCTTTAAACGACATCCATACTATATCATATATGTTAACACTACTGAAAATGAATTACCACAAAGCAAATTTAGTATCCACGAAAAATGTTGTGAATTCGGTAGCAATCATTTGAAAACATTTATTTTTTGAACAGGTCCGCTACCTTAGCGGAGCAAATGGATTAGCAACTCCGACTATTGTTACGAGGACTGGTTGCGACCCAATCGCCCGACCTACCTTTTCGAATAAGGTAGGATAGCATTGTGTAGGATATGAGGACCGCTTGTCATGAATTCACTCATCTTTCATTCTTCCTAGCTCATAACAAATTTAAACAAATTCATAATTTATTATTTTGACAATATCACGCTCTTGATTTTATAACCTTATTCTTAAACATTTTGATAAATAGCCAAACATCTAGTTCATAAAAAATTCTTCGTATTAGTTTACGCTAGATTTTTAGCAAAAAATATATACAATCATCATTTATTTTATCAAACTTTGACAACAATCTAGTAAATGTATTGATAGAATAATATTCTTTTCTAAATGTCATCTCGAGTTTCGACGAAAATACATATATATACGATTGTATAAGACTGTTCATCTATAAACATGTCGATTGTAGACTACAGCTTTTCATGTAGCTTTAAATTTCCATTTGAATGCATTTCAACTGAGCTTTATGTTGTCTACGATAAAAGCGTTTTAAGAAAGCTTTTGTTTGCACGTGTTTCACATAAAGCTAAACCGTAAATGCTTTCTCAGAGAAATTAAGTGAAAGCCATGAAATAACTTCCAGCTTTCGTCAAATAGTATTGACAGCGGTTTAAGTGTATTTTGAATACTTTCAAATACATAAACATTTAAATGTAACCAAACGAACGTCATTGATTTTAGTACAAATCGTTTTCGTTTTCTATTAAGTAATAAAACATTAAATAATAAAATTAACTTTTCTCCTAACAAATAATCGCTTATTTTAGAAGGATTAGTTTATAATAACAACACGAAAAGCTAACATCAACGTCTTAAAATAGTTAAATGAAAAAATATTTTTTTCATTTAAAATCAACATGATATAAAAATGCTTTTTGATAAATATTACAGTGCAATCGAAAACATTTAAAATTAAATGAGGTTAACACGAAATAATTCTGCGTTCTCAAGAAATTATATTTAATTTTAAAACATTTTTTTAAACTTTAAATTAAATTTAACTCAACGTAAAAATGTGCTTTTTTTAATCAATAATTAAAAGTGTACCTTATGTGATGCGTTTATATTACTACTTTATTACAGACTATCAATATGTTATACTTTCAAGTGTAAATTTTAACAGAAAATTTAGTTTATTGAATCGTTAAGATTAAATTCAATTTACGACGTCAAAAATAATGGTGTCTTTTTTGTGTGAATTGTTTAACACAAAAAATGTGTTGTATTCCTTCAATTTATTCTCAACCATTTTCGACTTATTTCAGATTCAATTTAAAAAAAAAATAGGTCTATCATATTTCACTGTAAAGTGCAGATTTTTAAATATTCATTTTTTTGATAATAAACAGCAGTAAAATTATGTGGTACAAAAATAATATATAAGATTTATTCGTAGCCGTTATTGTTTCATTTTCTTCTACCTTACTTCACTTAACTTTATAGTTCCGAAACTTTTTAAATCAGTGTGTAATAATCACGATAATAGAATAAATTATCGTAACATACTTTAAAGTATTCCTCAGTTAACTATTACACTATAATCAACTTCTACAACTTCAATCTACAAGTACAGTAGTATGTTTATTTTATATTTTTATTTCTAATTATTAAAATTCTTGTTAACACAATTTAAACAAATTAAGTCATCGAATTAAATTTAGCTGACGTTATCTGTTGACATTTCAATTAAAATTATGCAAACGACGTGACGTAACAGTGAATGATAACTATAGCTGTATAACTTGTATTACCTTGATCATAATATTTTCAGTATAGCCTTGATCACTTCTTACGTAATCAATATCACATGTTAATTACATACGAACGGTGATTAAATCTATGCATATCAATATAACGGTATTAACCATTTGGTCACGAACAACGTTTTTTGCCAATTTTTAATATATCGGGAGAAGAATCATATTTTTTTGAAATAAGTCAACAAAATGATATTACAGACTAGAAAGGATGCACTCAATATAAAATGAAAGATAAAATAACAAAAATAATTTACAAAACTTGAAATTAAATTATATAAAAAAAAACTTAAAGTAAACTAGGTGCAGTCATTGTCGGAAAAATATTTATTAAAAACAAATTCTAATATTCAAATTTTTGTTAGTAATATAAATTAGCGTAATCTGATTTTAGAATGTGCTATGCTTACTAGTTTCTTACGAAACTACTGGGCACTTAACGACGCATATCCACGGCTTCTTACGACACCGCTGGGCGTGGAAAGGTTAAATTTAAGTAACATTTCTTAGAGATTTGTTTTCCTTATTTCTTGTACGTGGTTTAAGCGTTAATGAATTAAATATTCTCTCTAAATGACTTAGTAACAAATAATTAATCATAATGCATAAGTTATACTAATGAAATATGCTTTAATTTGCTTCATTAAAACTGTTGGCTGAAACGTAGCTATAATTAATAAACACAACATAACTGCGCATGAAAAACAATATAAAGCTATTAGCTTGTGAATAATTTTTCGATAAAAATTTGAAATACATACATAATGAAAACACTCATAATAAAAAGTATTTTTTATGCCATATTGGTTTATCTAAATTTTCATTTATATTTTTTAATTTATATTATTTAAATCGATCCGTATACATGAACTTAATCATCTATATGTATTGAGCTGTCACATTAATCCTGAAGTCTTTCAAGTTTTCTCTACAACACCAGAGCTGGGGAACCTATTCTTGGAACCTCGCATCTACTAATCTGTGATATATTAAATAATGAATATGTATTTAATTTTAATACAAAATGGTCTCAAAAGGCCGTACTAGAATTTAGAATCTCACATGTTTCTCTACCTAGATTCTTAACCCTTTGAAGACTAGCGCATCAACGAGGAGTTATCAAAAAAAAAGTCTCCGAACAAAAAAAGTTAAACCTCCATATTTTTACTTAACACCAACATTTCTGATTGTTTAAAATACATTCAGTGATGGAATAGCCTATATATAGTTCAGCGTATAACGGGTAATGAAACAAAATGAGTCGAGTATATTTTGAAATAATTATTTCGAAACATTTACAGTTTTAACAATTGCATAATCTGAATAAAAACCTTTTTTTTACTTATAACTTTTTATATGGGAAAATCTCATTTTTTAATTCGCGAATTACTTGCAATTTATTTGCCCACTATTTCGCTTGTACCTGTTTGCCAAATCTGACGCAGTGGCGCACATAAGCAACTCAATAACAAAGCAATTAAATATTTTAACATTTTATCTAATTCAAGTAATAATTTATTTTCTATCATTAAACAAATTTATTCATCATGTTAATTTGGCTGTTTTGCTTTGGAGTAATTGTTAACAGTGTGTGTCGTATGTTATTTTGAATTATTATTATTATCTCTTATATAATTGCTGCAAATAAGTGGTATATGATATTTTTATTTTCAACTTCTTAAACATTTTTTTAGCTAAAAAAAACAGCATATCCAGGTTAGAAAGGCAAAAGGACGTAACCCTCCGTTTTCAATTTTTTTTATAATCATAATTCTAACTAAATTTTGTCCACATTTACTCTAAATGATGTACGCTGCAAATGCCGAATCAGTTTTTACATTTAATTAAATATTGTCCTGTCAAATTTTTGACCAGAAAAAATATCAGATTCCAAATAAAATTTGTGCCATATGGGGCTTGAAAACATCAGTTCATTCGTTTTTATGCACTTCTTGGTTGTATACATTAAATATTTTTATTTCCGTTTAAATTTGGCTTTTTGCGCGTCGTGTAATTTTCTGTGTAAATTACGCCCGTTTGCCTTTTAAAATCATATTTCGTAGTTACATTCCTTCGATTTATAGTTTCGTCTCTGGTCTAATCATAAATCATCGTAGGTAGTATTTGTCATTTATATATCACACGCAATCTCGAATAGCAACTCAATCTATCAATTGTATCTCAATCTCTCTATCTCTTAATTGTTATTAAATCAGGATAAAGAATTTAAAATAAATATCTCTTACAGTTGAATTCTGATGGGTATGGATCCCACACTAGTCCCACGCACACACACGTGTCTCACGCACACCAATGTACTCCGCTGATGATACGAGAACCTGGAGACGATTGTCAACACGTCTGTCCTGTCAACACATGTGTCTCGACTCCTTGCTGCGGAACGGGACATCATGGCCCCAAGAATGCCAAGTAAGTAAAATGTGTATTTTTCAATAGGGCTTTAGAAATCTGAATTCGGATATTCGAATAGTTTCTACTCGTTGAAATATCATAATTCTTTATTGCAGTACTTCCATTGCTCTATCGTATAGTGTAGTCTATCGTTTGAAATCTTGAGTAATACAATTTATTTTCTTTGTCTCAAAAATCTTTATAATGATTTTTTTGAGTGTTATGATTATTTCGAATTAAGTCAATTTAACAAATTAAGTTTTTCTCTATCATTTCTTGATGGAAAAGCATAATATATAAAATAATATAAAAAACACATTTCTTAGTAATATTTCCACAAATTATTATTTCTATGACCAGGACCAGTTTCACTCATCGCCAGCATTATCAACAGATAGAATACAAATTACAAACAAGGCTATTTATTGGTTTAATTGGCATTTACTAGTTCAAACTCCATTATAATATTTTTCACCGTGTTAAGACTATTTATAAAAAACTTTTGTAAATAAATGTAATGTAAAAATTTAAAAACATTGTGGATTTTTTCTAAAAAATATGGTTTTATAATTAAAAACAAAATGCCATTCCACCAAGATGTGACACATCAAAAGTGATAAATGAATGAAAATAGTTAAAAAAACAAATTAAGGACATCGTAAATAATTAGTTTTCGGCGACCTCTAATTATTAAGCCAACAATCTCATAGATTAAATTCCCATAATACGTCACGTGGTGTTTAATCCCACTGCAACCCACCGATTTGAAATATGTAGGTATCTCTAAGTTTCAAATTACCCAATTGCATTTTAATGATAGTTAATTTTTGAATCATTTCAATAAAATACTCATTAGCCGTATTTAGTGTTAATATAACTTATTATTGATAATTGATTGTTATTATTATTATATCAATATTATTGAAAGTCATATCAGTTGTTTCCTTTGTAATTAATTCGTCTTGTATATAACCGATGCAAACTTTTTATCGTCTGCCAGTTCTGTTGTATTTCTATGATGTAATGCATGAAGATGCTAAAAGGCGAATTTCGAATCATTAACTGCCAAACATGTGAAATGGAACAAAATTGAAATAAAATAATTTCTAGTAATAATAAAGTCAAATAAAAAATCCGTTGGGAATTCATGAGCAATTGTAGTTCAACCGCTATCTAACCGGTAATATATTAAAGCGAAAAAAGATTTATCTTCGGAGATTCAGTGGCAGAATCATTAATTTTGCATCCGACCCTTACTCGTATCCGCTACTGTTTTTTTTTTCGCAGGTATACAATGAAGACAAAATATAAAGAGCGTTATTACCACATTGTTATTTTTTAAAATGCTATATTATCCAGCTCGCTTTTAATTAAGCCGGACCATCACAGGAAATTTACTGCAATTTTGTTTATTACATATTATTTCCGTGAATACGGCATTAAAAATACGAGGCTTATATTCAATTCGAAATCATAAGGCGGTAAAAATTTGTGCCGGCTGGAGTGATATTATAATATATTTTGGAGTCGCAACTTTTTTATCTTTATTTATTTATGGGTCATTTAAAACAGTGCTTCCCAAACTGTGGTCACAGGATTTCTGCGCGGGGGGCGCATGAAAAAGTTTGAGAACCACTGAATTAAAAAAATCTTCTCAATAAACACACCAAATTAGCACTACTAATATAACTTTATAATTTTACACACTGATTTTTTTCGATAAATTCAATCGAATCTTCTTTTTCGTGCTTTTTTACACCACTCTTTGGTAAATGACAATATCTAAAAAAGAATACTTACTCTTATAATATTAGAAATTTAGAAATAAACAGAGACCAGTTGAGTTTATTACCATTTTTAAATGAACAGTGAAACCTTCCAAATGTTCCACGCTATATCCCTTTTTTGCAAGATATATTTAAAGAGTCAACAATCGTCATAATAATCATACAATAACAGTCATTTAAAATAATTGGGTAACTCTAAATATTACATTTTCTTTGTTTTACGGTTAGAACTTCTCAGTACATAGCTATTATGCCGTTTTGAGTATAGGATTGTCTTTACCAAATTCGAATATCACTATAATCAAATCATTATTTTTTTAAACATATATTTGGCTCCTAGCGAAGAAAACTGTATACTAATTTTTTGTCATACATAATTCCGAAAGACAAAACGCTGGTTGTGAGTGAGAAAACTTGTGGAATCGGGCATATTTTTAACGATGCATGTTTGATACAAACTCGCATGTTGGACGTTAATCCATGATAACATCTCTAAGAAAGTTAAAATCAATTAACTATTGGAATCTATACGATTTAAAAATATCTAATTACGATGTTACTTGAAACGAATAATGTATAAAATGATCAAATCGAGACGTCACAATACCAGCGATCCCATTTATTTAAATTTTTCACAGTCGCGTTGATTTTAATTAAACATGATAAAGTGAAGTTCAAAACGTGAACGATGATTCGCTGATTCGTGAACAGGGAGTTCACTTTCTTCATATTAGACAAAAAAAAAATAGTATCTTATTAAAAAACAAATTTTTAACTAAAATTTCTGCAATTTTGTATATTTTTAACTCGAGGACTGGTTTCTAAATAATGAAAATGCTCGCAGTGAGCAAAACCGGCCATAATTATTTTATTATAATTCGTGAAAATGACGCTAAAATATGTTTTGTTTATTTAATATTAATTGAAGGCGTTAATTGTTAGACGATTTCTTCCCCGCAAAAAAAGGTTGTCAATTTTTCGATTCCTTGTCTGCATGTATTTTTAAATTCAACAATCACATTTCTCGTCAATACAGCACCTGTTGTAAGAAGACGGTAGTTGTGTTTAAATTTTATGCGCAGGAACTTTATTGAATTATTGAAAAAAACGCCCTACAATTAATGTATATTTCCTTACCATCAAGAAGTTTCTGATAACACGTAACAGTCAAACAATGAAAAAATAGCGAACTATTATTTCTGTTAAAAAATTATAAGATATATAGTTAATAGTTAGACCGGCTTAGTTCCAAACTTTTTATCTTATATTTTTTTTAGAAATGGATGGCATATCAGCTGATAATGCTCGCAATGAACGAAACCGATCCTGGTCCCAAAAATATAAAATTGTAAATATAGTCATGATGACGGTGTAAGCCGAAATAACTCAAAACTAAATCAACTATATACATTATAAATTTGGTAGAGCTGATACATTGCTATTTTATTACCATGGAGCTCTTCGAAGAAAATTCCAATTCAATTAATATAATACATAAAAGTCATTTAATACAAAACATCGGATCATTTTTGTTTGAATAATTGTTCATCAGTCACACATCGCGGGTAAGATCATACTCGATTTCCTCCATCGGTTCTATTATTATCAAATAAACTCAACTCGCATCGAGTATATTTGACTAACTTCAACCGAATCGTCTGCTTTCAGACCAAATCACGCGTTAGTTCTATACAACTACATTTTGCAGTGCATAGTTCCTGTTTTATAGTGTCTTAAGTGCTAAATTCTAAGTTTATATTATTTCAAATGCACATGGCATTTTAATAGACCAATTCACGTAAAGTTTAATATACAGTGGACGCCTAATCATTCTAAGTGTTGTGCCAAGTACTGGAAAGAAATATAAAGTGATATATATATATATATACATAGTTTAATTAAACGATCAGTTTCTAAAACAAACAAGTGCGCATTTAAACGGAAATTTTAAATAATAAAAACATTTTTTTTCTATTTCCACAACAAATTATATATTATTGATTGAATTGGCATTTACTTGGTAGAACTCCATTATAACACGGTGAAAAAATAGCAACTTATTTTAGTTGTACAAAATTTTAAAGATATAGTTTATTATTTCGGCACACGCCATCATCAGAAGTATACTTTTAAACAAATTTTATAATCAGGACTGGTTTCGCAAGAAGCAATTATCATCTGATATGTTGATAATAGATTTGGAATAACACGATGAAAAACTAGCAATGTATTTTAGTTCTACATTTTTTTTATAATGGAGCCAATTCAATCAATAGCTCAGCAATAAGTGTATAAAACTCGCGATGAGCAAAACGAGTCCTGATCATAAATATATTGTGGAAATACAATTGTAAGTGATCAAGAAGTTAACACCCTGAAAATGGTTCATGGATGATGACAACACCAGTGTATATCTTTATATAACGAAATAAAATGCTTAGTACTATTTCCATTTTTTGTATTAACAACAACAGGACCGGTTTCGCTCATCACGAGTACTAAAACTGATTTTCATGATCATGTTAACGATGCTTGCTATGTGTGAAACCGATCTTGATTTTAATAATATAAAATTGACTGCTACGGCTAGAGCAATGGTTTTCACGTGAAATTTCACTGTGGCTGCATTATATTATAAACATCAGCTGTCCATGGAAATGTTTCGTGGCCGCACCAAATGTGATAAAATAGTTATATTTATTTTTTATATACTGCATTACACTGAATGATCTTTCTCAATATGCAGTTGTAGATAAAATCGACAAAATTAAGTTAATTCTTTATATTGACTTGATTCATGATCGACGTATAACTTCGACCAATATTTTTCAACAGTTTTATTATTAAAACGGTACTTTATTTAAACTCGACTAAATGCTGGATAATTCAGGTTTATTCAATCAATTTTAAAATAATAATAATTTTACGAATTCGTTCGTAAACACGTATTTTTTTTAAATATCAATATTTACTTTAAAACTGTTGGTGGTCGCAGCAAAATCCTCTGGTGGTCGCACATGAGAACCACTGGGCTAAAGTCTAATGTTCGAGGCAACCAAGTACAGTGAAACCTCGGTTTTACGTTTTCCAAGGGACCCTAAAAAAATAACGGTAATTGCGGGAAACGGTGAATGCGGGAGAGCTTCAAATAATAACAAACAAGTAAAAAATATTTATTTATTAGTTACTTGTACATTCTGTATATACAATTTATTTAAAAAAAAAATCCTTTATGTTCGTTTGCTTCTTTGTTATTTGGCACTTTAATCGGAACAAAGACTTGTTACTAAAAGTTTGTATGTACAGGAATCATTATTACCATGAATTTTAAACAACTCTACGTTTGCATCATAAACAGTAATACGCGTGTAGTGGATTTCAACCCAAAAAATAGCACATGCGTCCAATGCGTTACGTCTAACATGTACAGCGCATTCCAACGTGTCTACATATAACACCTACACTCTGCTGTGTCAAACTTGCTTGCCGAGATACGGAGAAATATGCAATGAAAATGGTCAATCGGGATAATATTTGTGACGGGACCAAAATATTTAGACGGTTTATCGAGGAAATCGGGGAATCGGGAAACGGCCAATGCGGGATTATTTAACATTGTTCTTATGGGAGTTTGACGGGACTATAAAAAATAAGCGTTACATCCGGGAAAACGTATTATGCGAGAACGGTTGATCGAGGTTCCACTGTATATACAATTTTATTAAGTAAAAGCTATGGTCATCACCAAAAAATGTAACCCGTTCCCTTTTAAAATTGTATATTGTTTGCTGTGAGCAGGAAATTAATTATAGCGACTGTTTCCCTTCAATGGCCATTAGCGTTATTTTTCTTGTTTACTTTTCTCTCGCTAATGGCGCTGCCTGTCATAAACTGCAACCTCATTTTTTATAAAAGATTGCAAGACGTAAAAAGCTCAACCAAATTACGTAACAATGTTGTATTATATTAAACATGGGGTTTTTCGTGTTCATTATGTTCAGCATTGAATAAAAATGATTTAAATAGATGTCATGTGGTCTTAGTAACGAGGTTTATGTGTTAGTAATGTTTATATCCTCTCCTTCACTAAAATGATTCTAATTTACCACTTTTAAAGTGTTAATTGTCACTTCGTGATGGAAAGGCATGGTATTTTAAATAATGTAAACACATTTTTTAGTACTTATTTCCACATTATATTTTTTGATCAGGATCGGTTTTTATTATTCAAAAGATTTTAATTTATCATGGAAACGATATAGACCTAATTTATGATATCGACCGGTTCTTGATGGAATTTCAATATCAAATTTGAATGGTTGAAACTTTGTACTCTTTCACGTGTTTTGTCAATAAAAATCCGGTTTTCGACTTTCGGCATCGTCAGGCGCACACACGGAAGCAACAGAATTGATAAGGCGATAGGCTACACCCCGAACGTGAGCGACAAAACACGTGTAAATTTACAAAGTTTCAACGGTTAAGATTTGACATTGAAATGCCAACAAGTATCCTCATTTTAGTTTAATCATAATTCTGATGATGATGGCAGCTGAAATTGCTTTCAACAACAGTACATAAAAATTGTAGAGCTCGTTATTTAAATTATTTTACACTATTATAATGGCGTTCTATCAAATAAATATGACCTGCTTTTCTTTACCTAACACAGTTATTTTTTATTGGTATCGATCGGACAAAGGAAAAATTTTCACGGAGCGACCAATGCAATGCATCAAGTTGCAGCAGAAACGAATGCATTAATCTTGAAATGCAACAGTACCGCTATCACGATCATCTAGAATCATTGCATTCGACGACGCAAGTCATTCTTCAAGTGTTTTTGTGTCGAGCGAAACTGGTTTAAATCCAAGTTCGAAGTTTCGCAGAATGCAACAGTGTAACCATTCTGAGACAAAAAATTGTATTGATTTTCTCGATTCTAAATAAAACAAGTACTTCGATGGAACCGATACTTAATTTATTTTTTAACTGTTGGCATAAAATCTTCATTACTAAATATTTTTTTTTGATGCAGATGATTTTGCAGTCTTTAGACGAGTAGCATACACTTGTACAAATTACTTA
Organism: Himalopsyche japonica; assembly: GCA_028555115.1. Lineage (NCBI taxonomy): Eukaryota > Metazoa > Arthropoda > Insecta > Trichoptera > Rhyacophilidae > Himalopsyche > Himalopsyche japonica. Next base: position 1,449,701 of record JAHFWJ010000385.1, read on the forward strand.
CATAAAATATCAGCTTAATTTATTATGCTTAATCGAGATTTTTATATGACGATATTCAGATATTAATAAATGTTTACAAAATTAAAAACCTTCAATTTTATCATATGAATGCTATAAAACTGACACTTAGAAATCGTTTTGCATTAAACAAGAAAAAATTAAACCATGGGAATTAAATATATATTTGAAATAATTTTAATTTGGTTATAATGATATTCAGTTTTGTATACAATAATTTTATTCACAAAACATACAACTAATGGCTTTTTGATGAAATATTTTCACAATAAACAATAATCAACCACCTTTAAAATGTAAGAGGTTAAAAAATTTAATTTTTCTGAAACTACGTACGATTCCACATGTTTTATCACTAACAACCCGAGTTTTGCATTTCGGCATCTTCATACATACTATCACACGAATGCAACAAAACTGACACACAACAAACAGTTAGCACTTATTAAAATTACAAAGAGAAAATATTGACACCGAATAGATGATGTATCATGTACCTTTTCAACACAGCTATATGAAGATAAGTAAATGTTCGCTTTAACATTATTCTGATGAGGGCATAAGCCGAAATAGCTATCAACTATATAACTTAGTAGAACTAAAATACATAGCTATTTTTTCACCGTGTTATAATAGAGTTGAAGCAAGAAAGTGCCAATTAAATCAATATATATTCTATACATATCGTTTTTAGAATATAATTGTCAGGTAAGCAGGGCTCGATTCAGGTTAAATATTGATTTCTTTTCTTCCTAAAGAGTTGAGATTGATTAGTTTCTCACGAACTGTCCTGTTAGGCGACATTTTTGTTATCAAAGCATCCGATTATAATTCAAGTCTGTTTTACATCCGACCATTTAGCTCATACATTTGTAGGTATAAGTGATTTTATTTTTCTTCAGTGTAATTTAAATCATTGAAATACATTTCCTGTCACTGTAACAGTCACAGAGGGGGATCAGTGAAATTTAATCGAACAATTAAATCTATTTAAATAATAAAAAAAAAACAGCGCTTGATATTTTTTTTAATGTTTTTTTTTATACTATTCAGATAAGGACCGACTTTGCTCACCGTGAGCGTTATCACCTGATACAATACAAATTAACCCATTCTCTACTGAGACACATAAAGAATATTTCAAAAAATAATTCAGTAGAATCCAGGAAAATCCTCATACACGAATGTTTTTATTAGTGTTGTTAAGGCTTACAATATATTTTTGAATATATATTAATAATACGCGACAATTTGTTGTAACATTAGTCAAGACGGAAGCAGTTAGTGGGTTAGAAAAATATTTTAGTTTTAAAATTAGCGGATATTTAATTTTTAGATATTTTTCACATTTATTGATTGAATTGTCATTTACTTTGTAGAACTCCATTATAAGACGGTGAAAAAATAGCAATATATTTTAGTTCTACCAAATTTTATAAGGTTTTGTTTTTATAAGAACTACACTAGTAGTTCTGACGAAGGCTTGAGCCGAAATAGCTCAATCAACTATATCTTATAAAATTTTGTCGAACAAAAATACGTTGCTATTTTTTCATTGTCTTTAACATTTTATTAGTAAACTATTTTACTTTATTTAATTTAATTTTTTACGATTACCCGCAAAATATTTTCTAAGCTCTTGTACCCGTAGTTTTGTATTCCTTTTTTTTTGAATTTAATGTAGTCTACAAATATTTTCTCACATAATGATAATGCTCGCGATGAGTGAAACCAGTCCTAATATTAATAACATGAAGAAATAAAACTTGATATATAGTATTAAACATGATTTTTTTTTACATTTAAATATCATGACTTTTAAGGTGTTAACTGTCACTTCTTGATGGAAAGGCATGATATTTTAAATAATAAAAACACATTTTTTAGTACTTATTTCCACAATATATTTTTTGATCAGGACCGGTTTCGCTCATCGCGAGCATTATCAACTGATAGAATACAATTTACAAACAAGTCTATACAAAACAATTTTTTTTAATTTGAGTTAAAGGTAGCAGGTGTACTTTATTTGTATCAATATTGTATGATTTTATGTAAATTGTTTCCTAGTTCTTGAACCCATGGTTTTGTACACCTGCTACCTTTAACTCAAATTAAAAAAAAATGTTTTGTAATAAACAGACTTGTTTGTAAATTGTATTCTATCAGTTGATAATGCTCGCGATGAGCGAAACCGGTCCTGATCAAAAAACATATTGTGGAAATAAGTACTAAAAAATGTGTTTTTATTATTTAAAATAAATATTATTTCCCCATAAAGTGTAATGTATTATATATGTTCACGTGCATTCAAATGGATACGCAATATGTAAGAAAGTAAACCTAAGAAATTCAATTATAGGGGTCGTATTTGTATAGAATTGTTTATTAATTTATATTGTTCAAAATCAGTTGTGTTGTCGTCGTGAAAAATTACTCTCTTCCTGAGACGATTCTCTAGTATTGTCTACTAAAAACCATAGAAGTGTTTAAAATTTCTGTACGAATTAATCTTGTACTAAAAAATAGCTTGATATATCCTAATATCATACATATGGGTATTTAACCACTGAATTACTTTTTGATAAATCTTTTATATGACTGAGTTGGAAACAGGCTGTAACATTGTTACGTTCGTCGCGTATTACTCTATTCAATTTCCTCGTTCCAATCCGGCCCCGTTCACTAGGCATCCTTTCAAAGGATGAAAGCATGAACAGATGAGATTCGAAATCGTTGAACGCATCGGTTCATTTTACTCGACTGCAGTTAATTGCATTATTAACTTTCCCCTACCCAATAGCAGAAACACACTCGCCCAACTAACAATTTATCTTAAATATCTATTATAAAACTAGTGATTTTATACTTACGTTAATCTAAAATGTATTTTTACACGTATAACCTTAGCAGGAAAACATCACAATTACATGTGTTATTTTCTCTAAATAGTTCCACATGCTCTATCACAGATAGGTTTCGTCTTTTGGCATCCTCAGGCATTCTATAACACGGATACTAAAGAATTGACATGGACATGTAGAATCGTACAAAATTTCAACAATTCAAGTTTCATATTGAAATTTCATGAAATAACTTCAGTCGATATCATAAATTAACGTTTAATATGTGAGATATGACAACATTAAATGACTTTAGTATACGTTCGCATATGCTATATCGTTCACGATGGTTGGCGGACTCGATTTCATCAATTGCGATGAAGTCTTTTTACGCACGATTATAAATATGTTTTTTTTTTTTAAGAAACAAATATAATATTTAGTATAAAATGTATTAATACATTTACGTTAAAGCCTCAGCAATGATTATTCGTATTTTAAAAATTGGCGAAAATAAATCCTTTTTTTCGTGGGGTCTGACATATCCCCCTATCGTTCAGCAGGCATTTTTTTGACTACAGTCCTTTAACAGTTAACAAACTCAATTGTTGTGTCATGCATTGTCAATGAATGCATATAATATGATACAAAATTTAATGTATTTGCTGTTGGGATATCAACAACTTAATGACAGTGCTATCATTCAATTCAATTTGTTTGTCGCTGATATTAACACTTTATGATTTAACATGATAATGACTGCCTTCCTCAAATGGTTATTATTGAAAATGGAATATTGGACAAAAATAAATGACTCAGATGTATGCCTGATTTAATGATTCAGTGTCAGGTCAATTCAAGTCATCATTTTCAGCTATAAAAGGTAACGAATATTGTTTCTAAGCAAATATAATTAAAGGACACAATTTTTTTAAGTCAGCTTACCTTTCAAAGATGGCAGTAACTAACATCACAGATAATAATAATAAGTAATGTATATCAATAATGAAGCGAATTAATTTCATATATTACTTATGCTGTCCTACTCGTTAGTGATTATTTATCGAAATATTTTTCGTGGACGAGAGCAAGTTCATTTCGATACTATTTTTCATGTATCAAAATTTATGTTATCAACCGACGGTGTTTGATGGAATTTCATAACAAATTACATTTCAAATTAGAATTATTGAATGTTTGTACTACTCCACATGATTTCTCACTAACGACCCGGGATTCGCCTTTCGGCATCTTCAGGCATCCTACGCATATAATTGATATGCATAGTCAGTTGATCACGCTGTGCGATGAGCAAAATCGATCCTTGTCTGGATATTTAATATAAAATTGTAAAAATAGTTCTAAAAATCAAAATTTTAATAGCTGAATTTTTGTACGATTCCACATATTTTGTAACTTACGACCCGGGATCCGCCTTTCGGCATCTTCAGGCATTTTATCACACGCATGCAACAAAACTGACAGTCACTGACTATACTAACTAAACTCATTGAACAGACTGTCAGTTTTATTGCATGCGTGTGATAAAATGCCTGAAGATGCCGAAAGGCGGATCCCGGGTCGTAAGTTACAAAATATGTGGAATCGTACAAAATTTTTCAACGTTATAAATTTTATATTAAAATTGTAACTTTGGTCGATATCATAAAGTTAAGCATTGAATTTCATAATTAAAATACATAAACAGCACGCTGAAAAAATAGCATAAATTTTAGTTCTAAAAAATTATAAGGTATTTTATTATTATTACAGTTATTTCGGTTTACTTACTCATGAGAACTACCATATAATTTAAAAAAAATTAAAATACATATTTATTATTTTTTCACTGTGTTATAATGGAGTTCTATCATGTAAATGCCAATTCAATCAAATTTAAAAAAATGGAATTCTGCCGAACGAATGATTCGATAAATGAATCGATAATTTACTTAGTAACATAATGAATATCCGAGACTACGTCAATCTCGGTTCAAATTACATAATATAGAGTGCGCAAACTAAATTTAAGCTTTATCCGCGCGGCAACCGGATCTTCCGTGCAGTCGTTAATACTTTAATCGGATTAGCCTTAAGATTCTCACTATAGTTAACACGGAGTAATTGTTCTAGAAGATGGAATAAGCCAATTCGCCGAGTTTACGTTTAAGTAAGATGAGCTGTTTAATTATTAAGTTTACAGACTATTAATGATACGAAATAACCCAGTCAGCTTATCTAACATTAAATAAATATTAAGTTTCTTAGGAATGTAACCGATTTTCAGCAGAGAACCTTTTATATCATATCAAATCATTCTTCCTACTTTAAACGATAATATTACAAACCACTGTTATATTTTGAGTTAACCCTAGGTTTATGCGTGAAAAACTTGCCTATAAGACGATGGGGGAATTTGCTTGACCCCCAGAAACATGGCTCTATTCTCACATATAATAATTTAAAAAAAAAACAATTGGTTACGTTATTATCTATTTCATTTCATCTGTCCAAATATATTTCATATTATGCACTGTAATTATACTATGTAATTTTTCTAATACATAATAATATCTTTAGGCACGGTGAAAAATCACCAATTCCATCGGTGACCAATCGCGAATTGGTATTTGAGCTGAGATGTGGTCCTTTTTACGCACAACAAAAATGTACTGACTGAATTTGAAATTACTTGGTAAAACTCCTTTATAACATGGTGAAAAAATAGCAATGTATTTCCGTTCTGCAAAATTTATAAGATATATAGTGGATAGCGATTTCCGCATACGCCCTCATCAGAACTATGTTAAAAATATTTTAAAAGTTGAAAAATATAAAAATACAAAAAAAAAATATTTTATAAAGATGTGCTTCTCAAACTGGGGGCCGCAAATTTTTTTAAACTTTAACATTTTTTTGTTCAAATAGAGTTTTTTCAAAAAGTTTGGGAAAGATTGCTATAAAACTATATAAAAATGCATTTTTTGCCTAAAATTTGTTGGCTGTGTATTTATTAATTTTCAAATTTAGAGAACCATGGCTTGAAAAAACTTAGGAAGCACTGATTTAAAATAAACTATATAAATTTGCATTATTTGGCAATCGGCACGTCGGAAAGTTGATGTTGATGAATAATATTTTGATGGATTTAACAACTACATATAATAGGTGAGAAACCAGATCTGTTCCATTTTTCATTTGTTTTGTATAATGTAAAAAACGAATGATGTTCAATTTTTATAAAAGCGCACGTAACAATTTTTACTAGGCGCAGTAAAAAGAAGATAATTGTAGACGACGAAGATATTTATCCATAATGAGTTATTTGTGTCGCACCCAATGCGGAAATAGTTCATGTCATTTACGAACATCGAGCTACTATTAAAAACGAAACAATGTTCCGTCATTATAAAATTAATAGACTTGAGATTCCGTTATCCGTGATATGTGGAAAGTCGGGAGATATCAACTTTAATGACAGCTGTTTTCTGACAGTCCTGGAAATGTTCTTATGGAATACATTGCAGAATGTATTGGAACATGCTGTCTTTTTATAAATTAAAAACTCGAAATAAATATACACATTTTTAAGAACATATTTTTAGTACTATTTCCACAACATATATTTTAAGACGGTGAAAAAATAGCACCACAATTTTTTTAAAGATATAATTAATAGATATTTCAGAACTATTCTGACCGTGAGCCGAAATGGCTATCAATTATATTTTATAAAAAAATTGTAGAACTAAAATACGTTGCTATTTTTTCACCTTGTTATAATGGAGTTCTACCAATTAAATGCCAATTCAATCAATAATGTACAATTTGACTGATTTTGCTCATTTCTAAAATTATTAACTAATAGCACAGTGAGTTCATTTGACAATGCTTAGAATGAGGAGTTGATTTGAGTGTATTCGCTGAAAAGTGTTTAACATTAGTAGTAATTAATTTTTCACGTGAGTTGTGAATAATTTAATGAATTCCTAAAATTTCTGCCCCAGGTAACCAAATGGCCCGATTTTCCCGTTACCTGCTGAGGCAAATAAAAGATATTCCAACACTGAATATTTCAGTAGTTTTGGCGTAAAACAAACTTATGAAACTTATTTAGGCAAATCGGGATATATTCATTACAAAAAATAGCTTTTCCACGAAAGTTTTGACACTGTTTAGATCGTGATGAGAAAACCGATCCTAATCATAAAAAATATGAATTTGCGGAAATAGTTAATACTAACAGATGTGTTTTTGTTACTAAAAATATAGTCACTTTTAAGGTGTAAACTGTCACTTCATAATGGAAAGGCATGATATTTTAAATAATACTAATACATTTTTAGTACTATCTCCACAGTGTATTTTATGATCAGAAACGGTTTCGCTCGTGATGAGCATTTGTCACTGTTTTTTTTGCTGTGCATCAGTTGATAATTCTCTCAATTAGCAAAACCGGTACTGACCACAAAATATAATGCGTAAATAGTCCTTAAAAAAGTGTGTTTTTAATATTTGGAATTATAATATATATTTTATAATATCGACTGAAGGTGCTTGATGGAATTTCAATATCAAATTTGAATTGTTACAACTTTGTACGATTCCACATGTTTTGTCACTAACGACTCGGGTTTCGCCTTTCGGCATAGTCGGTCAGTTCTGTTGCATCCGTGTGATGGAATGCCCGAAGATGCCGAAAGACGAAACCCGGGTCATTAGTGACAAAACATGTGGAATCGTACAAAGTTGTAACAATTCAAATTATAATATAATTTTTCTCCCCCAATATGTGACATTTAACACCTCAAAAGTAACCGTTAACTCACTTATATTTTAAGTGTCAACTATCAATACACTGCTATCAGCCGTCTCAATAATTGAGACATCAAAAGTTAAAAGGTTAATAAATACTAGAGAGAGTAAAATTTTTTTCGTATCAAAATGTCTCGATCTTGTCTCGTAAAAATCTGGCAACCCTACATCAGACCCACAAAATTACTGAAATTACTTTTCACCAAGTCTTGCATTACACGAGAATATCCACAGCTATTAAACCTAATGACTTTTATATTATATATATGACCTGCTGAATTCCGGTTGCAACAGAATCTAAGAAACGACCTACTGATTGAAAGATGTCGTGCTCAAATCCCGATTATTATACATTACGAAATGAAGTCGGCTTTCTTTACATTGACCAATTGACTAAAAAATACAACAATTTATATAATAATCTCATCGTTAAACTGTATTTTTAATTATTGAAACATTCTACATTTAAGCACGTTTTGTCACTCATGACCCGGGTTTCGCCTTTCTCTTCAGGCATTTTATCACACGGATGCAAAAGAACTAACACAAAATAAATAGTTAGCATCAGTTATATACCAATTAAGTTACTTACAAAGGACAAACACAGACTCTAATGCTACGAATAAACAACTAAAATAGATTTCAATTATATTGATTTTATAATAATAACACTGAATTGCCTGTGATAAGTTTTATTAACGCTAAATACTGTTAATGAGTCTTTAACGAAAGTATTTTTTACCAATTAATAATCAGCAATCATTAAAATGCAATTGGGTAATTTTAAACTTAGAAATATGTACTTATTTGAAGTTGGCAAATAACGGTAAGAATTAAACATCAGGTGATGTAATATAGGAATTTAATTTATGATTGTCGATTCATTGAACATATCTCACGTAAAGAATAAAACAGAAGGAAATTGAGAAGAGTATGCTGGACGTTAAGATTATAACTTGAATTCAATAATAGATCTCTGTTTATTCCTAAAATCTCCAGATAAAATAATTTACGATCTCGTTATGGTGTCATAATAGAGCACCTTCATCTGCGTTAAATGAATGTTTTTTCCAACAACAAATGTAGCTGTATCTTTACATAATCTAAAAGTACGCGTGGTTTTACCCACGTAAAAATGTTGACATTCATGTTTATTATCAGGTCCGGTTTCGCCCATTACAAGCGGCTTAAACTGATACAATACAAATAGAAACAAGGCTGTTTATATGTTGGTTTGTTTATTTGATTAACACAACTTAAAATCGTCTAATATTTGGATACTCTTCTATGACACTAAGCAGTCGCTTTTCAATAGCGAAATTGTTCAAACGTACAAATTAATTCATTTCACACGAGTCCTGATGCACGTCGATTTGTAATGGACATGCGTGTTTTGTCATAGTGGAGTTACACGGTCATATCCAGTAATGATAATTGGACTTGGCTCAAATTAACGTTGCCGCCACACAGTCTCCTCGTGTTATAAAATTCATCAATTACTTGTGACCTAAATACCTAATTCCACATATTTCCTCTTTTTGGCACAAAAAAGTAATGTAAAATGTGTTTTTATTATAGAACATGGCAAAGGCTGGCCATAAACAATGAATGTTTTATTATGCTCTATTCATATATAACGACAGGGCATTATAAATCTATTGATTTTTCATATCTAGGACATTTAGAGTGCAGAATGATTGCAAACAAACGAAACATGCAAATATTTATTATTCTTTCGATAGCAAATGCTCCTAGTTGTAACTCTAAACTTAAAAATAATAAAAAAAAACAAAATAAATTAAAAATAAAATATATTTAAACCTTGTCCACGTGTTTTGTCAATCACGACCCGGGTTTCGACTTTCGACATATTCAAGCATTCTTTCACACGGATGCAACTGAAATAACAAATCGAAATCAGTAGTTTTATGTATATATTTCAAATTTCTTGAAAAAATAAAATTAAAATTTTCCACATGTTTCGTCACGAAACGACCCGATGTTTAATTCCCACCGTTACCCACCGACTTAAAATCAGTATGTATTTCTAAACCAAAAATTTACAATTGCATTTTAATGATAGTTGTTGAATCCTTTCATTAAAGAATCATTAACTCATCATAGGCCATTGCATGTAAAAACTTTTTAATCGATAGTAATGAAAGTTATTTCTATTATATTTTTGGATCCTTGCCTCAGGTTCTGTGTTTTTCCTTTTTAACTAATTCGTCTTACATATAACCGATACTAACTATTTATTGTACTTCAGTTCGGTTGCATACGTCTGATAAAATGCCTGAAGATGCCGAAAGGCGAAACCCGATTCGATAGTGACAAAATATATGGAATCGGACAAAGTTTTAACTATCCAAATTATAAATACGTAAATGTACAATGACTTAATAATTCAAATATCATCAAACACCCTTATTCGATATCGTGAATTATTATTTGAATATGAAATATTTAATCTTATTAATAGTGAAGGAAATGAATAATCCTTTATATATTGATTATATTTTTTTCAAATACGAATACTCCTTCAATAAATGTTAAATTGTATACACGTTAAAAGCTCTATCTGATCTAAAGTAACCCTTATATAATATTATTGTTTCTTATCTCTCTACGCCAAGTATTTTGTTTCCAGCCTTGCCGTTACAGCTTGCAATGATAAAAGTTTAAGCCTTATTTATATAACTTCAGTAGCGCAATCTTTGAAAAGTTTTCTATCATCTTGCACTACTTAAAAAGTTAAGAGCTTTCACGAGCTTTTTCGCAAAGAAAGTTTTCCACGGTCGAATTATACTTAATGTCAAATAAGTGTAACATTATCTTACCAAAATAAAAATTTAATTGCTTACTTGCAACATTAAATGGACGTATTTATTATAAGGCTTGGGTTACAAGATTTTCAACTGAACTATTATATATTTAGACGTAATTACTCTTTTACACTCCAGATAATGACATATTGACATCAGTTATCCCCGAATCTTAAAACGAAATACAGTAAACTGTTATTATTAGATCAATATTTTTAAACTTGTTTTAGCTGCCTTTTAGTTATTGCCTTGGGGTCTGTGTTTTCCTGTAATCAATACATTTGTTATATAGACGATGCGAACTGTTAACTGTGCGTAAGCTATGTTGCATCCGTGTGATAGAATGACCGAAGATGCCGAAAGGCGAAACCCGTGTCGTTAGTGACAAAACACGTGGAATCGTACAAAGTTGTAACAATTCAAATTTTATATTGAAATTCCATCAAGCACCTTCAGACGTTATCATAAATAAAATTACAAAATTCTTTAACACTATGAGTGTTAACATACTATTTGAGACATCTGATTACAGTGCGTTGATGGATGATGAGCTTTCGTCTTTCGGCATCTTCAAGCATTCTGTCTCACGGGGACAATAGAACTAAGTGTCAGTAAACGGCTTGAATGGCGTATATATAAAGACATTCATAAGGACGCTCAAAGTTTGATTCAATATACATAGAACATAATTAATAATTTTCAATAAATAATAATCAAATACCATGAATATTTATTACTTTTAAGAGATATCAAAATACTTATGTGTTTCTATAATTTTTATGATGGGATTTAATATCAAATGACGTCTCGTAAGACCTGGGGGCTATACTCAATGCACAGGTTTTGTCATTTGGAATCTTCAGGCATTCTTTTACGCGAATGCAATAGAACTAGAATAGACAATTGAATTGGTATACATTATTAATGACAGCTAGGGAATAAAATAGGGAAGCAGAAAACTGCTTTACCGCCCTGAATCCAATTACATATGTAATTTAACCCCACCTAGAAATAACTATGGGACCTAAGCACAGCTGAGACTTTCAGTATTGTATTAGAACCATTTTAAACTAAATACGTCAACTACTCTCTTCTTCTCCTCTTCTAGTCTTCTACATATTTAATTTTCATCATAAAGTACATTTTACAGCGCAAGAATGTAATGTACAATATATGCATTAAAACTTCTAGATTTTTCTGAATTGGCGATTTATATAACTCTCGCGTTGAGCGAAATTAGTTCGACATATTATAAAATTGTGGAAACGGCAAGAAAATCAAATAATAGCAACACTTTTTAGTTATATTTTCACCTTATCTTTAATGACCAAGATCAACTGATCAGCTGATAATTCTCGCGATTAGCGAAACCGGTCTTAATCATCAGACATATTTTGTGATTTAAACCAAAAAAAGGTCGATATTATTTAATATTTCATGCCTATTCACCAAGAAGTACCAGTAAAAATCTTAAAGTTAAGAAGTAATAAAATCCAATGTTCAATACTAATCACTTTTTAGGTGTTAACTGTGAAATTTATTAGTACTATTTCCACAATATATTTTTTGATCAGGGCTGGTTTCGCTCATCGCGAGCATTTTCAACTGATAGAATACAATTTACAAACAAGTCTATTTATACAAAAAAAATGAGTTAAAGGTAGCAGGTATACAAAACCATGAGTTCAAGAACTAAGAAACAATGTTTGTATAAGTAGACTTGTTTGTAAATTGTATTCTATTAGTTGATAATGCTTGCGATGAGCGAAACCGTTCCTGATCAAAAAATATATTGTGGAAATAAATACTAAAAAAATCGATTTTATTATTTAAAATATCATACCTTTCCATCAAGAAGTGATGGTTAACACCTTAAAAGTATATATATTCTACTGAATCAATAATAACTCAGTTTGCTTACAATGTTGATTTAGGAACATAGGTCAATTCCACCCTTTTCCCTTTTGCAATCGCCTCACAGCTCTGGGAATTCCGACTGCATAATAATTAATAGTCTACACATAACATACCCTCACTGTGCCACTGTGTAAGTAGTAAGGGCACATTTACTGCACCCCAAACGCTACCCTGATACTCACTACTTAAGCGCCAGTACCGGATCGATAGTCGAGCTTTAGAGCCAACATCTTGGAGCTTTCGTTCGCACTTTGCGTCTCTGTCTCTTGCATGCCTCCGTCTCTGTCCTCGCAGTAGTTGCATCCTTATTTCGCGTATAGTTTCGTCCTTTTTGATTCAACTTTGATACAATGGTGACAGGTGGCGGCGGCTCGGTGAGTAGGGATTTTTATTCACATTCAAAAAGCCTCGCGTAACGTGTCGGAAAACGCATCGTCACTGGAATTTTATTGCCTCGTTTCATCGTGATAAGCAGACTGACAGATATAAAATCGAATTTTCTATTGCTTTTTTTGAAATACCTTTCAACGTGCAAAAAAATATTTATTTGCTACGCAATAAAAACTTGAAATCATTCCTTGGCCACTTGTAAAGTGTTGAATGGAGAAAAGGCGTAATATTTTTAGTACTATTTGCACAATATATTTTACGATCAAGTCCTCACCTGGAACGGTTTTGCCATTGCAAGCATCATCAATTAAAATAAAATTTAATTGTTACAAATTTGTACGATTCCACATGTGTTGTCACTAACGATCCGAATTTCGCCTTTCGGCATCTTCAGGCATTCTATCATACGGATGCAACAGAACTGATGGTTTCAGTTCTATTGCATCCGAGATGTTACTGACAAAATATAATATATGGAATCGTACAAAGTTGTAACAATTCAAATTTGATATTTAAACTCCACTAAGCACCTTCAATTGATATTATAAATTAAAATAAAGTTATTGTTACAAAACAAAATGTCACACTCGTTGTTTTTGCTAATGAGTTTCATGGCCATTTTTGAATTCTTGGTAGATTTTGGATGACTTTATTTTGGTTGCGAACTGCTCATAAGACGTCGTTAACATTTTATTTGTAAATTATTTGACTTTTGTTTAAATACAATTATAACGTATGGTTGTATACAAATAACAGTTGATAATGCTTACGATAAGCCAAACCAGTCCTGATTACAAAATATATTGTAGAAGTAGTGTAAAAAATGTATTTGAATAATAAAAACACATTCTTTATTTTTTATTTTCACAATATATTTTCTACTAAAAAATATATTAATTGAATTGACATTTACTTGGTAGAACTCCATTATAACACGGCGAAAAAATAGCAATTTATTTTAGTTCTACAAATATTTTTATAGATCTAATATATAATACATATTATTATTTAATAATATATTTTTTATATTATTATTCCACTATATTAGGCTATTTTTCCACCGTGTTACTAAAAATGTGTTTTTATTATTTACAATATCATGCCTTCACATAAAAAAGCGAATGTTAACACATTGAAAGCTAAAAATGTATTTTAATACCTAAAATATAATGACTTTCCACCAAGTGACAATAAACATCTTTAAAATAAACATTAGTACGTAATTCTTTTTCAATTAAAAAGAGAAACACCCAACATACATTTTTACAAAATCAATACACTTCAATCGAATGTATTATATATTTATTATATGATTGTTTGTAAACGTTTTTTATTATTTAGTTTTTGAACCTTTGGTTTTGTATACCCGCTAATTGTTACTATTAACTCATAATGTTCGTATTAATCGACTTCTTTGTCATTCGTATTCTATTATTGTGTTTTATTTTTTACATATATAAAAATGATTCAAATTCTGTTTTTTTTTTAATACACAATGGCTTACCGCGAAAAAGTTGACGTATTAGAAGAGAATCGAAACATTATGTTATAATTGGCGTTCATTTATATGTTTTGCAATGAATTTGGCAGTGTACTCCTATGAATATGAACCGAGTTCACTTGGGTATTTTTAGAGTCGTCAATTTGGTATAAAAATAGTACCCATTCATGCCACAGTGTATTGTCGTAGGTCATGGGCCTGTCCATAATAGTAAAGTACGCACATCCAACCGACGAGAATGCTTCTATACAATATTTCATAAGCGAACAATTCGACATTTCGTTCAAAAGACGAAAAAATATGAATTGTGCTTGAATAGACAATAGTTTAAAATAAATACCTTATTATTGATTGAATTGGCATTCACTTGGTAGAACTCCATTATAACACGGTGAGAAAAATACATTGCTATTTTTTTTCACCGTGAAATATCTTATTGATTGAATTGGCATTTACTTGGTAGAACTCCATCATAACACGGTGGAAAAATAGCAATGTATTTTAGTTTTTATTGAAAGTGCCGCCTGTATATTTTAGTTTACTTTAATTTAAATTATCGACCGAAAGCTTGATGGGATTTCAATATTAAATTTGAATTGTTGAAAAATTGTTCATTTGCAAATTGGTGTGTAGCACGAGCGTAAGGTGGAATTAAATATTACGGTGACGTAACATAGGTCTTAAATTTTCGAGACATTCGAAATAAATAATAATAAATTTTAATTTAGTTTTTTTTTTTTTGCTAGTACGATATAAGCTAGGTTGTTAAAACAGAAGAGAAGGTGTATTGTGTACCTTTTCTACACAGCTATATATATGATAGATAAGCAAATGTACGCTTAAACATAGTTCTGCCGACGGCGTGAGCCGAAATAGCGATCAACTATAACTTATAAAAAAAATTGTAGAATTAAAATACATTGCTTTTTTTTCACCGTGTTATATATATTTTAATCAGGGCTGTGAAGTCGAGAGTCGGGGTCGTGATTTTGGTCGATGTCTTCAAAAAGTAGTGTATAAGTTACAAGCAGTTATAAAATACAATGTATACTACTCTACAAACCTATTGGCCATTTTATGTTTTTTTTATTAAATTATTTTTTTGCATTTAAAATAAATAATTAAACCAACGAAAATCATAAAAGAATGAAAAAATAATGTATGATTCGACTGAAGGTGCTTGGTGAAATTTCAATTAAATTATATCACACGGATACGGTCAGTTCTGTTGCATCCGTGTTATAGAGCGCCTGAAGATGCTGAAAGACGAAACCCGGGTCGTTACTTATAAAACATGTGGAGTTTTTACTTCAATTTAAATTTGAAAGAATAATTATTTTGATAATCTAAATAATTATTTAGAAATCAGTAATAAAAATTGTAAGTGTACAAATTAATCAGTTGGGATTACCTTAATACATTTTCGTTCCGAATAAACTAGTATATTGTAAATATGGCTACGGTTAAAATGAAAAAAAAAGAAATAAAGCAACAAGCCTTGAAAAATGATAGATTAAATATTATTTTTTATAATACTTAATAATAATAAGGCTCTAAAAATAAGAGAAATCCATACTAACCATGTAAGGAGATATAACGTAAAATTCGACAATTACGGTGACAATTAAGAATCTATTACAATATAAAATATTGTACATATTAGCAAAAATTTTTATGTAAAAAAAAAATACGAAGCGCATTTGTTATAAAATCCAATGTATGCGAAGCATATGAAAAATATGCTTTATTTTATACTCAATACACAAATAGATTTTTTTTTAGCCATTCACACCCAAATAAAAAATAATAAGAACAGCTAAAAGCCAATCCTGCATACGAAACAATTAATTGTCTTAAAAAAATGAATTATTCAAACATTGTTCATTTTCACATATTTTGGCGTCATAAACTATTTAATCATTTTTTTTTTGGAAATAAAGAGAACACAATTAAATTCAATGCTCACTCTCATCGAACAGCTTAACCTCCTTAATTTATTGATTGAATTGACATTCACTTGGTAGCACTCCATTATAACACGGTGGAAAAAAATAGCAATGTGTTTTAGTTCTACAAAATTATTATATTTTAAGGTATAGTTGATAGCTATTTCGGCTCACGCCATCGTCAGAACTATGCTTAAACGAACATTTGCTCATCTATATATAGCTGTGTAGAAAAGGTACACAATACATCTTCTCTACTGTTTTAGCGACCTAGCTTGTTTCTTGCTCGCAATAAAACTAAAAATTGTAAATTGAACTAAAAAGGCGGCTATATCAATAAGTTTACATATGGCACGGAAATGGTCCATTACAGAGACAAAAAGGCCTTCCGTAGCGGTTTAAGCAATGGTGATCGACATATATTTGTTTGTTCGTTAAGAATCCTTTGCAAGAATTTACCCTTGACATATCCTTTACGTGATATCATTTCAAAGAGTCGAACATCTCAAAAGTTTAAGACCTATGTTACGTCACCGTATATTTAATCCCATCTTACGATGCTACTACTACTATTAATTTACATGTGTACAAATTTTCATCAATTCATATTTGATATTGAAATCCCACGAAGCCTTCGATTGATAATGTAAATTAAACAAACATTTATTTTACAATATTGAATTAAAAATCAACTTTTCCGGTCTGAGTCTATCAATTTATACAATTAATATTTACCTGAACTTGAGAATTCATAATGGGGCAGAGCAATTAGTGAGAGAAATGGCAGTTGAAAATGATTCTCTTCAATATGGCGGAAACGGCTTTGATAATTGCAACGTGACGTTCAATTCGCAGCGTCCTTGGGGGTCGTTTATTTTTGAGAAATGCCCTACGACGAGGGGATGTTACCCTCTGTGCACCCAACCGTTTCAAATATTACTATTTTACTTCGATGTAATAATATTATTTTCAACGTTTATTTACTGATTTCGGAGAAACTATACGTGATAGCTTTTACGATGAACATTCTCGTATAGTACACAATAGTACCAGGATTTTACAACGCCATATAGATATTACAGAAAACGATCGACCCGGAATAACCGGAACATTGTTTTCGTTTCAAACAAAATTTGCGACAAGCAATGATATTAAAAAATTATCTTTTTTTTCAATTTATGTCATAATATTCAATTAACTCTATTTTTTCAAATTTTCACTTGTGCACTGTCAAAAACATCACAGTAGATTTTGTAATTAACTATACTATAAATGTACTGATTTTTTGTGCGTTCTGGAACTTCTATGTAAAATTTGAATTGTTTTAACTGTTATTTTGTCATTCTTGATCCTGATTTCGCCCTCGAGCATTGTCAGGCATCCTATCAAACAGATACAATTAATTTATGATATTGACTGAAGGTGCTTGAACAAAATTAATAACGACCTGTTGGTTCTATTGCATCTCTGTGATAGAATGCCCGTAAATGCCTAAAGGCGAAACCCATGTGAAGTCGTACAATGATTCAACAATTCAACTGACAGACAATAAACAGTGCTAACATGTGGAATCGTAAAAAGTTGTAACAATTCAAATTTTATAATGAAATTCCACCAAGCCCCTTCAGTCGATATCATAAATTAAATCAATGTTTATTTAACTTTTTTCCGATTTATAGATAAAGCTTCTAGTAAATGTTGTGTAATTCTTTTTGTATAATTATCGTTACAATACAAAATGTTTAATGTGGTAGAATGCACGAAGATGTCGAATGGTGAAATCTGGGACGTCAATGACAAAGCGTGTGGAAATGTACACATTTTCAAAAATTCAAATTAGCTAAAATGTCACTTATGCTTTTCGGTTTTCCCCTTACATAACTCATTCTCTGTGATCGACTCTAAATTAGACGATAAAAAATATATCGAGGATGTGAGAATAAAAATCTGAAAAAGTTGGTCACGCAAAATAATTGTATCTCCCGATTCCGAATCCGTGTCGGGTGCGACGACCTCTCGGTGGTTGGAGGAGGTCGCAGGAGGGGGGATGTGCGGGCGCGAGCCGCCCCTGGCCGCCCAGCTTTATCGACCAATCGCGCAGGATCCGCTTGCGCGTTCCTCTAGCCGGAAAAACGCAACGGCGACGCGTGCCGAGGGGGAAAAAACAAACGACATTGTTTTTTTTACACAGGTCAACTTTATAAATCATAAAATGTAAAATCAACTTCGGGTAGTGGTGTCAAAAAACATTAAAAAAAATAGTTTTTTTGGCAGGAAATATGCTTGGTTGTTAAAATTCGTGAACCCCTGTTATTGCGTTGCAAATGAGACAATGCACCCTTTAGATTATAATTACGAAACATTTACGAGTTTGTGTGAACATGTTATAATTAAAAATGACGATGGTCTGTAAAGTCGAAATAACGTAGCTTTTGATTCGCGTCCAGTATACCTACATAATTGTAACGCAATGCCTTTGGCTAAATGCTCGCGAGCAATTAGAAATTTATTAATGCAATCGAGATGTAAAGCTATTGATTGAATTGGCATTTACTTGGTAGATCTCCATTGTAACACTGGAAATGATAATTGATAAATGATAAATGACATTGTAACTGGTGAAAATAAGCTGGGTCGTTAAAACAGAAGAGAAGACGTATCGTGTATCTTTTCTACACAGCTATATATAGATAAGCAATTGTTCGCTTAAACATAGTTCAGACGATGTGAGCCGAAATAGCTATCAACTATATCTTATAAAAATTTTGTAGAACTAAAATACATTGCTATTTTTTCACCGTGTGAAAATATATCATATTTAAATACTAAAATACAAGTAATATTTCCACAATTTTATGTTTTTACAATAAGGATTAGTTTCATACATTCATCATTTATTCTCCTATATTTTGTCCTGTATATTTTATTTGCAAACCATTTTTCTTCAATTATATAATTTATCCAGAACATTTGTTGTATGATTATCTGTAAATTATTTTCTAATATATTAAGCCGTTGGTTTTATATACCTGGGAAATATTGACTCAATTTATCAATCAATTTTTATTAATTGTTTTGCCTCAATCTATTTATAATGCTCTCGTTACTGACTATAGAAATAATAAATTGTTGACAATGAACAAAATAATGTATTGATTGAATTGGCATTTCCTTGATAGAACTCCATTATAACACGGTGAAAAAATAGCAATGTATATTAGTTCTACAAAATTTTAAAGATATAGTTAACAGCTGCTTCGGCTCACGCTATCGTCAGAACTAGTTCAGTAAATTTTATAGAACTAAAATACATCGCTATTTTTTCACCATGCAACAAAAAATGTATTTTTAGTATTTAAAATTTAATGCCTTTCCGCTAAAACGTGACAGTTAACACCGTAAAATCGATCAGCATTGTCATTATAATAGGTTGGTAAAAACTCGCAATAAGCATAATGTGATCTTAGTAATATTTTATAAAATTGTAAATAATACTTTCTATCATTATTATTTTTTAAATATTCCCTATTAGAAATTATATTTTTAAAAAATAGTCGTCACATTTTCTTATATTTTTCACTCCGGTTAATGTGAAAATTATAAATAGTTTTCGTTGATTATGTTTCCTGAGCTTGTAAATTGTATGATCTGTTGAAAAAATATCGCCAGCAATTTACCGCAATTCAATTAATCGCATAAAAACATATAACGTACAAATGCTCCCTTGCAAATTTTACCGTCTTTAAGTAATGGAATATGTTTGGTTAAACCGTATAAAACTTTTTAATGTAGCCCTTTGACTGCTAAGCATTAATACACCGTTGTTTATGATAAATTTGCTAAATTACTACAACAATTTTCGTTATCGTTATGATGTTTTTTTTAACATCAATTGATAGTGTGCTTAGATATATTGAAAACACCATAGCAACCAAAGTGTTAAATTTATACATTAAACTATGGCACGCATTTTTTTAAATTATGTAAAGAATATTTTCAATTAAATATAACCGATTAACTAACCTAAAAAGTTTATATTGCCTGGTGATAAAATATGCTAGCGATCATTTCATACTAAAAATTGTCTATGCGGTGAATTGATTGCGATAAATTACTGGCGGCGAATTTTTGCATTATCTCGTGAATTTCATTCGAATAAAAATTATATATATTGGTTGAATTGGCATTTACTTGCAGTTACTTGGCATTTAATAGCAATGTATTTTAGATCTACAATTTTTTTTAAGATATAGTTGATAGCTATTTCGACTCACGCCATCACCAGAACTATGAAAATTATATATATATCTTTATATCCTAAATATATGTACATCGGTATGTTTAAAAAAACGCAATTTAATTCGTATACGTTTCGTATTCAATAATACGATGACATCGCCGCCTCTGCCGTCACGTGACAGTTGAGCCCCTAGCATCCAGCGCGCCGCCGCCCTGGACCATTTTCCGAACCCCGCCCACCCTTCGCCTCTCGCCGCCGTCTCAGCCCTCGAAGAAACACCGACTCGACGCTCCCAAAACATCGCGGTCCTTCCTACCTCCGGCAATAATAATCCCACATAACGCCGACGGCCAGGTAAAGAGGCTAATTCTTTTGTGCATTCGCGCGGTCATCAAATGCCGCTGCAGTCCATCAATGACCTAATAACTGCATCAGGGTAACTGCGTCGAACCTAAAAACAGACGCGCCAAAATCAAGTGAAAACTCAGTGATCATAAGCCAGCAAGTCATCATCGATAACATTCACACAATAAATACCATAAACAAGCATTCTTTTTTTGATGAATTGCTTAGTTTTGATCGTTTTATAATTGTTTTTTAATAATATAATTTCATTCATTAATTTACAATCAAAATATTGTATTTATTGTGTGTCAGTTATAGGTCAAACATAACATACCCAGTGTTAAATTTTACATTTACGTTTCAGATCGTCCATAAAAAATGTTTTCTTAAAAACATGTGATTAAAAACATCGAATATAAAACAAAATTTATGCCATTTTAATTAGATTATATCATAGATAAGTGATCGCTTTATTTTGAGTGAGATAATACGTTCGTTATGAGTGACAGTGTCGGAGTATAATTCCGTTGACATTTCCGCGGGGCATTCGATAGGCCTCAGTGATGGGTAAAGATAAGAACCCGGAGATAGTGGTGGGACCGGAGGTCAAAGTGGCGACTGTGGATGTGGAGTCGATCGACAACATGGCGACGCTTCCTGTTTCGCAACAGCACCGCCAACAGCAGGGCAGCGACATTGCAATCGCCGAGAAAAACAACTCTGCCAACAAAGAAATGGAACTCAAAAATGTCCAACCTCGCCCCGCCAAGAGGTATTGCGCCCCTACATTCGACTCAAACGGCTTAACAATAGATTCGCTTTAAGCAAAAAAACATCATCGAAAGTATTTAAGCAGTATTTTTATCAATAAACAATAAATGCTTTTTTTAACTTTACTTGTGTTGTTGTACATATCTCTCGCAATTTCAGTGGAGGCGTGGTTTTTCTTCCGACCCAAAAAAAAATCGTCGACTTTTTATTATAACACTTAATTCTTATAATATACTCGATTTTCGTATTTATAAATTATCATTTATCGGTTTGACAGAAATAAATCATCTTTTCTAATACCTTTTACCTATATTTATGATGATAAATAAACAGATACTCAAAAATACATCTTCATTCATAATTAATTACCATTATCAAATTTTGACACATTTATGTTAACAGATTAATCATATTTTATAATGTTTGTAAGCAAAACAAATCTTGAATGAGGCGCGCATTTTACCAATGGGCGCTGCATTTGTTTCGCACTCGAGTGGTTGGACCAAAGGGCGGCCACAAACGATTTCTTTAACTCTTCTCACTACGTCCATCATTTCTTGGCGGTTTTCTTGACAATTATAAATCCTTCATTTTTAAGTATTCATATAATATTTTTTATTATTTTTTTTTCTTTTTTTAAGATTTTAACTGTCACTTCTTGATTATATCATATCACATTTCATACAATAAAACCACAATTTTAAGTACATAATCTCACAATATATTTTATGATTAAGACCGGTTTCGCTCATTTCGAGCATTATCAACTGCTGCTATCGATGAGCGAAACCAGTCCAGACCATCAAATTTTATTATTTAAAATACTGTAATATTACTATGTCAAAGAACTTTTATATTTCATTAATGACACTGGAATTCTCCGTCGGAATCTAAAATTGACAATAATTAATAATTAACCAAATTCTAGTAAATCTGTAAAATAATAAAATCGCAATAAGTATGCCAAATTATTCTACGTTTACTCTATTTTAGTACTTAATTTTGTTATCGTACACTACCGGCCGCATCTCTTACTGCGGCCCTCCTTAATTATGCCATATAAACAAAATAATAAACACAGTTCTAAATTCAAAATAAAATTTTCCATGCGTACAATCAAAATCAGTTGTTTTCAAATTAATGACTCGTTTAAAAACTACGGTTTTAACTATTTGAATAGATAACTTTATAGGTATCCAAAAACTTGCTACACGATGTTGGTGTTTAAACTCAAATATAAAACAAGTAATCGGACGACCAAGGTTTATATTATATGTTTTTTTTAGATTTTTAACCACACTTATATGCAAACTATATATGTTAAATATCTTTAGAATTAACACATTTTAATAGCAATACTATTCTCAATGTATGATTTTATATAATGCAATATTTTTAAGTAATCTTTATTAGGAAATCCTATTGTAAAATTTTGTTGTCACTGTTTAGAAAAAATAAAATCACGTGTATACAACTTTTTTTAGAAATGGAAATTAAATTTATTCAATATGCACAAAAATAATTAACATTTTGTTTTACATTTTTCACTGTAGATATCATTACCATTTCACTCTTCAGCTGTGTCGAAGCAAAGAAACGCCTCTGTAGGTTTTTTTTTTGTTATTGGGCGCATTTCATAAAAAGTTACTTTTAGCTTAGTCAAAGAGGAGTATCAACTAGTTTTTCTACGCCACTGCTCGAAAGCATGAATTTAAAATTTCACTATATTTTTAATAAAAATGAGATTGTTCTAAATTCAAAATATGCTTCTTTTTTTAAATAAAACTCAATTGTTTATTTTTATTGAGATTAACTCTTCCATTTTGATTTTCGAACAATGTCTATTTTCTCGGTTGAATAAATGACCATTGTATCAAAAATTTTATGAGTTATATTTGTTTTGTTTTCAGAACATCCCTGTTCATCATCATGAGTTTCATCTACGCCAAGCTTTTAGTAGTTATCTGCATTGCTTACGTCATCAGCGATGTCATTACGCACAACTTGCCTTTGTATTATTACGAGGGTTTTTTCACCTACCTCTATGGCATGAGCATTTTGTTTTTGCTCTATGTCTTCTGTTTCCTGCTGCAAGGTTAGTATACTTCACTACAGATGTCAGTCAACCATTTCTCACAATATGTAGTAAATAAATCAACCCAAATAAAAATTGTAGGTAAATTTACCCACATTTTCGAAAAACAAATCACTGCATGTATTTTATTTTAAAACACTATAGTCTACACTTAGTGATTTTATTTCAATAAATATGAATTGTAATATACATTTTATTTTAGTAATCAAATCTCTTCTGAATGATCATATCGACTTCATATTAAATACTAGATAAAAAAAACATCGACATCTATGAATAAACCTTAAAATAACATATACATAAAAAATAAATAAATTATGACTTATGTGTATACTTACATTTAATGTGAAAATCTCGTGAATTAACCATTTAAATATTTATGGCACGAATCACCACCATAAAAAAAGCAGTAAAAACTCTTGCGGTATTTATTTAAATTTTATAAGTTATTAAATTGACGCAATTGGTCATTTGAAACAAAATCTGTCAATGAAATGAACTTTAGTAAAACAGATTCATAAAGATATATAAAAAACATATAAATATTTTTTTATTGTTATGTTAGAAAAGAACAACTTTTCTTGAGATTTAGCAAATTCCATCATTGTCTAATAGGCTAATTTTCGACCATAGTCTTTTAAATATTAAACCCGTTTTATTAAGATTAAAAAAAAAACATGTGACTCCACTAATAGCTGCAACAGATTAAAAACCCACTTTTCCTGATTATTGTGAATATGTAAATTTATATCGACAATCAATTCAAAAAACACAGGTTTATTATTTTGTACGGGCAACATTGACAGGGTACCTTCGATGTGCATAATCCGCCGTTGTTTTCAAGTCTGTACTATTTGCGTGGCATGAATTCTTCTAGCACAATGTAATAAAGCTATCACGTCTATTATTATGTCTAATTATTAGAGAGCACATGCTGCAGTGGAAGCCCCCCTAAACCCAAGCCACCGCCACCAGAGAAGAAACCCAAGAAAGAAAAGGAAAAGAAAAATAAGGAAAAAGAAAAGGAAACGAAGAAAGAAGCTAAAAATAAAGACAAAGATAAGGAAAAGGATGCCGCCAAGGAAAAACCGACAAAAGAATCAAAGAAGCAAAGTCAATTTCAGGTGGGTTTCGCTTAAATTATGTGCTGTCTCCAATTCGAAAGTTTTAACACAACAATTTCATTCGCTGATTATTCATATTACATGGAACTAGCCGTTTGATTACGAGGCGTCGATTTTTCAACGGTCAAGTTTCTTCGAAAAAACGATGCGTCGATTTTTCGATTCCGCATCACCAAATGATTTTTAATTTCATTCGACTCACCACTCATCAATGTAACACCCGTTTTAACGTGCATAACCTTTAGAAGATTGTGTAAATAGTGGTTTAGTCACCTCATAACACGATAATGAAATCAGAAAAGCGGGGCCGAAGTTTTTACAAATTCAATATAAAACAAATATTTTACCGAAAATATATTATAGTAAAACTTTTTGTCGTCTTTTTACAATATATACCTACAATTAGTTGAAGTTATTTTGTATTTTTTTTAATTATATAAAAACGGGGAGGGCGTTTGAATGAGGGCAAATTTCTGTGAGAAAAGTCTCGAGATAGAGAAGATTTTGTGAAAAAGCCTCGTAATCAAAAGGTTTTGCCTAAGTACATCCATTGTTTTTATTGACGCTCAAAATAATTATATCCACGTTATTGAATTCATGTTACTGATTGGTAATGCCAATGACGTCAAAATTGTACACTATTTCAGCAATTAATTCCAATGAATCAAAATACATTTCTTTGTATGATTGATTTCAATCAAAAGTTGTATCAGATAATTGGCAAATCCGTGAAAATGTTGTGTTAATTCTTTCTGCTTCCCAACGCAACTTCGAGCCAACATTTTGCAAATGTTGCAAAAGTGCTACAGAGCTTTCGACACGTACGTGATTGTTTACAAAAGACGTTCATACACTCGAAAAGCATCTCTAAAGCCTCCTAATGAAAGTTTACGATGTATAATAAACCTACTCGTTGAATGTTGTAGAACTTTGAAGACTTTTTACTCCCTTCGTAAGCACTTTATTCTTCCTCGTGTTGTTATAATCTCAGTATTTTATCCCCCGCTTCGTTTGTTTGTCGACTACCCGCTACAACTTGTTTTCTAGTTGTAGCTTTAAAACTTTTTTGTGGCTATTTTTCGTTTTCTAGTTTTGGCAAGACTGTTTTGTTTTCGTTTTTTTTACGATCACAATTCGAATGGCTTACAAGAATTAGTTTCAATCTGCATTTTTGATTTTGTTTTCAAATTCACTAAAAAACAAAAGTTTTGCTAATTTCATTAATCAAACGCTTTTTCAAAGTACAGCAAATTTATAGTTAAAAATCCTACATTCTGTATGAAAGCTGTATATACTCAAACATTATAAGTAACTGATCTTTTAAGTTTTCTAATTTTTAAATAATATTTAATGTAGTTTATTAATTAAATGAATTATATGTAAAAAATTAAACAAGAGTCATGAATAACTTTCTCGTTTAATCGCTCAATCATCTTAACCTTAAATTTATCTTTCAGCCACAATACAAAAATTTCAATAATTGAAATTGTGTACAATTCTACAAGTTTTGTCACTCACGACCTGTGTTTCACTTTTTGGTATTTCGAGCGTTTTATCACATATATACAAAATAACTGACAGTCATTTGACAGTTTGAATCGCCTATATATAAGAAAAATATATAGAACCTAAGACTAGGAGCTAAATATACCTTATATATAAAAATAATAATAACTAATGATTTGATTGTAGTGACATTTTAATGGAATTTAAATATTGATTGAATCGGCATTTTCTTGTTAGAACTCTATTATAACACGGTGAAAAAATAACAATGTCTTTTAATTCTACAAAATGTATAACATATATTGTTGATAGCTATTTCGGCTTATACCTTCATCAGAGCTATACTATAGTATGCAGAAATAATTTTGATGAAGGTAAGCCGAAATAGTTATCTTATAAATTTTGTAGAACTAAAATACATTGCTATTTTTCCACCGTGTTATAATTGAATATTGTAAAAACCATTCAATACAAAGTTATGCGAATAAATTGGTTGTAAGATTATCTTTTTCAAATTTAAATGTCATTATAATCAGTTCATTATCTATTTAGCTCCCTAGCTTCCATATTTGTTTGCCAATGTCAACTGTTCAGTGTGTGTAGACAGTTTTGTTGCGTCCGTGTGACTGACAAAACTTGTGGACTTGTACATAATTTCAACGATTCAAATTTAATAATGAAATTCCATCAAGCACCCTTTAAATTACTTCAATGATGATTATAATTGATATTTGTTATAAAAATGCTATATATCTTAGAGTAAATTTACTTTTATTGATTTGTTTCTTTTAATTATTTCATTTTCACAGCACAGGAATGTTCAATCATGTACAACCCCCGTAAACATTTTCAATCACGTGTTTATTTATTTTTAAAAGAATTACTGTCATTATAATTTGCAATGCATGCGATTTTTGGTTATCGTCGGCCATCTTTATCGTTTTGGGCAGGAGGTGTATCCCCGCAAGATGCGCGACATTGTCCGCGACCAACAACTGCGCACGGCGCCATTGTGCCCTCCCGAACAGGTGAGGACTATGCAACGAAACCTCCATAGATCGAGTGAATAGACAATTAACGACAGCACCATCACACCACGCGCACGAAATCGGAAATCATTACAAAAACCATTTCGACCGTCCTACTAAAAATTAATTTGATTTACGCCCGAGTAGCGATTGTCATGTTTGACAGCCAGTATATGGTACTTGTTAAATAAGCAGTCGCATGCGCACAACGACTTTGTTATTTCAAACTTGCGCATGCGCAATAAATTCATATCATCTGTAGATAAAATAGGTCAACAATTTTCAAGGAATAGGCTTAACACGGTGAAAAAAATAGCAATGTATTTTAGTTTTTATAAATTATATAGTTAATAGCTATTTCGGCTTACGCCCGCATCAGAACTAGTTCTGATGGCTTAGAATCTTATAAATTTTCTATAACTAAAATACATTGCTATTTTTTCACTGTTTTGTAATGGAGTTCTACCAAGTAAATGCTAATTCAATAAATAAATAGGCTTTAAGTTACAATTCGCTATATTTATTTATTTAGTATCGTACTGTATTGTATGATAATTGATATATTTAGTTGAATATACAGCACAATTTTGTTTTTATCAAATTTATGTTCGATCAATCAATCAGATATTTAAAAAAACTATTGTAGTGCGTAAGGTTGAATAATTTGAAATAAGCGCAAAATCTACGGACGTGATGTACAGCGACAAAACAATCCAACTGCTTAATTGAGAAAAATCGTAAATACAAATATTACTCATACAAGAAAAAGAAAATTGACGCGAAATATTACAAAATTGCAGCAGGATAAAAGTTTTTTTATTGTATATTCAAGGTTATGTTTGTAAAATTATTGTCCTTAAATCTTTCTATCTTGACAGATCTTTGAACATATGAATCGAGTGAGTAAAAATTCTCGGTTGGCTGAAATAATTGTGTCGCAATAAAGGCACCCAGTGTTCAAAAAATACTGCCGAAAAACCGGTATTTTTTTAACTTTTCATAAGGTATTCTGAAGTAAACATTCAGAATCAAAATTTTAGGGAAATACACCAAACTCTTTTTTTGCACGATGGATATGTTCCACCACAACCCGTGCACAAAAGAAATCGTCGAAAAATAGTTTGTTTTCAAAAAGCCATGTTACTTGAAAAAATAGCAGAATTTTAATAAAGAAAATTGTGTAAAAAAAAAACATTCTTTTAAACTATTTTAAACAGCTTTGTTATTAAGGTAAATGATACATTATGACAATAATGTATAATATTTGTTACCCCAAATCGGTGAAATTGCTTATAAACTTATACACGGAATCGGCAAAAAATTGCCCACTTCGTGAATGATGTAAAGCCTGTTGCTTTTCGTGGATTAGGCAAATTATTTACAGAAAAAATATTTGTGACAGATGTCAAATAAGGCTTTATTATGTTTTTAATACGCAAATTTCTAATTTGATTTTTATTACAATATTGGCCATATATGTGGACATATTCTTCCCACGTAAATTTTAAAATACGAGACAGTCGCGGGATTTGATTGTGTCATGAATTGAAGCTATTTTATATATTGTAAATAGTTTTAGTAAATTGACTAGATGCTTTGTTAATTTATTGTTATTGATTATTTTTAATAAATCTGCACCCATTATTTTGTATGATGATATGCGTTATTTAGGTTAATAGTTACTTGAAAGCTCCAATCAGATTAGAGTTCTTATTTAAATTTATATACCTGTTTAAAAATTGAAAGGTTTTTTTTATCTGATATGATTTTTAAATCACCCAGCGTTCCAAAAATAAATCCAATCACCTTACGCAGACTAATACAATCTGAAATTGACAAAGAAGCACGAAGCGTTTTATGTCACGATTATCCGATACATATGGACGAAAAAAATTGTGAATATACCCTTAACTAATGTTGGTACATCATCAGAACAGTTGGTACATAGTTCTAGACTATATTAGCATGCTTGGTAAATGGAAAAGAGCGTCGTTTTAATCGTTGATAGATTTATTTTTGTAATGACGTTTTTCGAATGACAGCTGCATTAGTTGCAAAAAATGCCACTAGGGCGCTACCAGTTCATTTACTCAGTGCATGAAATAAGTAAAATTGTTTTGTCGAATTCACTCACGAATTCGGTAATTTTTTGCCGATTATATGTAATAAGCAATTTTACGGATTCGGTTTAACATATGTATCAGTTATCATTACTTGATAAATTACGCTCAAATTTGTGGAACCATAATTGAATAAATTAGCGATATTTAGTTTGGTATGTAGGTAAGGTAATTCAAGACTAAGGAATTGATAAGCATTATTATTTAGATAATAAATGCATAAAATGATGGAAATTGAAATGGTCAGTGAGGAGAAATACACTTACTTACATGGTTTGAATTGTTACAATTGTGTACAATTCCACATGTTTTGTCACTAACGACCCGAGTTTCGCCTTTCGGCATCTTCAGGCGTTCTATCACACGGGTGCAACAGAACTGACTAGTAAAATTGTAACAATTCAAAGTCTTCAGTCGATATCATAAATTATACTTACTTGGTGTTAAAATCATGATTTAAAGAAAAGACACGGAGAATGAAGAATTTGACATCGT
Source organism: Himalopsyche japonica (assembly GCA_028555115.1). Taxonomy (NCBI): domain Eukaryota; kingdom Metazoa; phylum Arthropoda; class Insecta; order Trichoptera; family Rhyacophilidae; genus Himalopsyche; species Himalopsyche japonica. Next base: position 1,479,680 of record JAHFWJ010000385.1, read on the forward strand.
TACTCGAAAGCTTTTTATGGAAACTAAAATTTTAAATACATATAACATATGAAATGACGTTGCTGTGTATCACTTTCACAAAAATATTCTTATTAAATTTACACAACATTAAATTAAATTATATCCCATACTAAACTAACATTATAACAATGACTCATTTTTTACTTCCAAAATTGATCTATGGAGATTTTTTCGCACCTTTAAGCACCGATAAGAAATGGTTTTTGCCCTTATTCTTCGTGTGTGGGTGAGGTTTTCAGCGGAGAATGTGCCCACACGGTATGGTGCCTGCACTCAAAGTAATCTTTTTAATTTAACTGTTTGGCTTTTATTTACCATTACATACTGTTTGGTTTTATATTAACTGTGTGATGTAAAATATTCTATTGTATCTTTATATCTTAACCCCAAAAGCAAAAGCGCACTGCACTGGTGAAAAAATTCAGTTTTATTGATTTTTAATTGAAAAAGAATCTCATACAAAATATGTATACTTTTTATAATTAATATTTATGGGAACATAATGCATTCTTAAACCTTTGGGTTTGTTTACCTGTTAATTATCCGTTGATAATTCTCACAATAAGTGAAACAGGTCCTTATCTCAATAATATAATGTTGTTTAAATAATACCTAACATAGTGTTTAGTTTTTAAAATGATATTTTTTTGTTAGATTCAACATAAATTGAAATTAATTAAAAAGAACTCGAATTGTCTTTTTTATTTTTTTTAATTGTGCTTTCGTCATTATTGTGCAAATGTAATTTTGCCTATCATGTAGAATCAACAGAAAAATCTCTAGCGGAATAAGCAGCACAAGGTCGAGAAAGGTTGGATGACTTTTTTTAAAGATAAAATTTCAAATGAACATACAATCATATCTCTAAACTGCCAAAATTTCACAAATGCTTTTTAGCTTTTAGGGTAACGATATTATTTTTAAATTGTTTGTTTTTTTTTCATGCTTTACATGTTCGGCCATTGCTGTATATATTTTTTGCTTTTTATTGAATTTGCCATGTGTTTTTGGGACTGTTTATATATATTATAAGTACCTAATATATATATTGACATTGTTTGTCAACATTATTGTAGACATTATCTTGACATTTGTCAGATTGAACACGTCCATAAATTTTACAAATAAAACTTAAATTATCTCTCGGCATATTTTGTTTTGTGTTAAAAAAATACATTTGTATGAAATTACATAAAATTGAGACCAATATATTCTCATTAAGAGTTTTCACATTTAACACTTTTGACTGTGTATTATTTTGTTGACTTGATAACATGCTCCAGATCTTCATGTCATTAAATGTCTGAGAGTTTTTATAACATAAATAATGTTACATATTATGCTTAAAAATATTAAAGTTTTAATTCTTTTCTTTATTTTAAAACAAAGTACTGCTGAAAGCTAATGTGTACTTTAAGAAGGTTTTAGTAAACACGCTTCATTTCGAGACACTTGTAAACGTTGGTTCGAATGCTTTAAAATTGATACTGCGGAAGATAAAGAATATCTAAGCCAACCGTAAAAGTTTGAAGATCAACTATTACAAAAATTACTAGATATAGATCAGTGGTTCTCTAGTGGAATTTCACTGTGGCTGCATTATAAACATCAGCTGTCATATGGAAATGTCTCGTGGCCACACCAATTGTGATAAAAATAGTTTCCATAGTTAATTTTTATATAGTGCATTACATTGAATGATTTTTCACAATATACAGTTGTAGGTAAATCGACAAAATTAATAAAGCAATTGTTGCTAATTCTTTATATTGACTTGATTCATGGTCAACGTATAACTTCAACCAAAATCTTTTAACAGTTTTATTATTAAAACGGTCCCTTAGTTAAACACGACTAAATGCTGGATAAGTCAGGTTTATTCAATCAATTTTAAAATAATATTAATTTTACAAATTCATTTGTAAAAACACATTTTTTTAAATATCAACATTTACTATGAAGCTTTTGGTGGCCGCACATGAGAATCACTGATATAGATAGATGGTTTGCAGCTAGATGAAATGTTAGGTTATCTTGTTCAGCAAACAGTTTCTGATTCTCTTAAAGCAATAGGCAATATTTAAAAAAAAGGTAAATGGGTGCCAGATCATAAAATCTTCATCATAAATCGGTACACTTCATCAGACATCATTATCAATTTCATAATGTTATATTGTTAACAATCCAAAATATTTTGATCCAGATATCTAGTCCTTAACCCAAGAATCTAGGTATGAACAGTCTGGTTTGTAGGAATAGAAAAGCACGCCGCATTTCAGCACATGCATGTTTATAGAAATGTTAATATGATTGGACCAGCTGCGATTTTATGTGTTCAACCAAATATATTATTTGATTAAATATACTGTGAAAATTTTCGGCAACATTAAAATATGTACTTCAACATGTTGCGTATTTCATTATTTTGAATATATAAATTAATATTAGAACTCAATAATCATTGTTTTGCTGTATTGTATGAAAATATGTAACAAACCCTGCAAGTCTACCCTATTACAAATTAATATATTAATGTAAATGAAGCAGAAAGAAAGGTCAGTTTGAGATAATGTTTTTTTTTAATAACATGTGTATTTGAAGATTAATAATGATGATACATGAATTTGATGTTGAAATATATTATTTATATATATATATTTTATGAAAACGCTTGTACACAATTGATTGCTTTAATTACACAGTAGTGAATGGTATTTGTAAAAAATTGGCATGGCTTGACATATGACATATTGTGATTAAGATCAATTTATTTCCGCATTTAGGACGCAATTGTTTGTCCCAAAGGGTTAAATGTAAATTAAAATTTTTGTTTTGAAGTTATACAACTTTTATAATTGTTTTTAACAGTTTCTTAAAATACTTCTTTAATCTCTCTCCATTGAACAGACAAATTGTTAAAAAATATTATATTATTGTAGGTTTTGACAGCGTTTTTGTGCATTTTATTAACATTTTCATTCTCTGGCATGTTCAGGATGTTGTGGAGGTGGAGTCTGGAGTTCCGCAGCGAGGTCTTCGCAGGCGAAAGACCTCTCAAAATGATCACAGTCACGGAAGCTTCTTCTTACGAATCGGTGCAATTGGTTAGTAATATAATTAACACTGATTAATTATTTAATACTGCAATAACACGATTGAAAAGTTTATATCGCACACCTGCAAAAAAGTGTCATAACTCTAAATCAAAAAGTAAATTCTAAATTGAGATTGTTTTATTGGAATCAGTTTCGATGTAACATGTATGTAAAAATGACAATGCATTTAAGCGTTTTAACAGTGTGTTGACAGACTATGAAAATAACAATTATTTAGTGGACAAATTTTGATATTTAAAATCTACATTTTCTTTTAAACACTGACAATTTTTGGATTGTCACACTTTGATAGAGGCATATGACATAATTCCATTCAACGCTAACTTTTACAATATATTTTAAATAATAAAAACACATTTTTTAGTACTTATTTCCACAATATATTTTTTGATCAGGACCGGTTTCGCTCATCGCTAGCATTATCAACTGATAGAATACAATTTACAAACAAGTCTATTTATACAAAACAAAAAATTAATTTGAGTTAATGGTAGCAGGTGTACAAAACCATGGGTACAAGAACTAGGAAACGATTTACATAAAATCATACAATATTGATACAAATAAAGTAAATTAGTATAAAAATTAAATGTTCACAATCACTTATTAAGAATTACAATCACAATTATGGTAAATCAATAATCCATTAGGAGCTCTAAACAATCAATAAGGAAGTAAGGAGTGGGAAATTTTTAATGACGAAAATAACCCACAATCACTACTTAATGGAACAAAATAAATTAATACATGAAAGTCGATTAAAGATGAATCGATGAGATGGGAAGATATGGTCAGTCAGGGGCGTTCAATATTTTCTGTAAAAAATTAAGTAAAGGGAGGCAATATCATTTTTCAAAAAAAAAAAAAAATAATATTTATTTGAAATATATATTTATTACTCTAATTTAATGAGTATAACAATGGTGACGACGCAAAAGTAGTTTGTTCATTTATAAGGTTAGAATTAGGCAAAAATTTATATCGATTAATTTCAAGGATTTCTTGTTTATCTAATTTCAGTGATTTGTTATTGAAATGCAGGATTTTGTAGTTTATAGTAAAATCACATGAATGTTTATTTTGAAACAAATGGTTTCCAAAAGTAGAAATCTCATCGCCTTTTTTGGCACAAGCTAAATGTTCCTTAAATCTAGTATGAAAGGATCTTCCTGTTTGACCAATATACCTAGCCTCACAGGAATCACATTTTAGAAGATAAATACCACTTTGGCTTAAAATATTAATTTTGTCTTTCGTGTTCCTATGACAGAATCAAATTTCAATTTAGAATTAAACACCATTAAACAGATCGCACTTAACAATGGATACGATGCAAAGTTGATTGATCGACTTGTCTTTAAAAAAACTAAAAAATTAGCTTTATTAAATGTAACCTCGAGCTTGATGATTGATGTTCCCTCCGTTGAAAAACGTTGGGTAAAACTAAGTTATTTAGGCCGAGTTTCTGAAAACATATCCAAGAAGTTAGACAAAAAACTTTTTAATGTAACTTTTTATAACAATCATAATCTTAGTCGAATGTTAGTTAACACGAAAGACAAAATTAATATTTTAAGCCAAAGTGGTATTTATCTTCTAAAATGTGATTCCTGTGAGGCTAGGTATATTGGTCAAACAGGAAGATCCTTTCATACTAGATTTAAGGAACATTTAGCTTGTGCCAAAAAAGGCGATGAGATTTCTACTTTTGGAAACCATTTGTTTCAAAATAAACATTCATGTGATTTTACTATAAACTACAAAATCCTGCATTTCAATAACAAATCACTGAAATTAGATAAACAAGAAATCCTTGAAATTAATCGATATAAATTTTTGCCTAATTCTAACCTTATAAATGAACAAACTACTTTTGCGTCGTCACCATTGTTATACTCATTAAATTAGATTAATAAATATATATTTCAAATAAATATTATTTTTTTTTTTTTTTGAAAAATGATATTGCCTCCCTTTACTTAATTTTTTACAGAAAATATTGGAACGCCCCTGACTGACCATATCTTCCCATCTCATCGATTCATCTTTAATCGACTTCTCATGTATTAATTTATTTTGTTCCATTAAGTAGTGATTGTGGGTTATTTTCGTCATTAAAAATTTCCCACTCCTTACTTCCTTATTGATTGTTTAGAGCTCCTAATGGATTATTGATTTACCATAATTGTAATTTTAATTCTTAATAAGTGATTGTGAACATTTAATTTTTATACTAATTTACTTTATTTGTATCAATATTGTATGATTTTATGTAAATCGTTTCCTAGTTCTTGTACCCATGGTTTTGTACACCTGCTACCATTAACTCAAATTAATTTTTTGTTTTGTATAAATAGACTTGTTTGTAAATTGTATTCTATCAGTTGATAATGCTCGCGATGAGCGAAACCGGTCCTGATCAAAAAATATATTGTGGAAATAAGTACTAAAAAATGTGTTTTTATTATTTAAAATATAATGCCTTTCCATCAAGAAGTGACAGTTAACACCTTAAAAGTGATTTACAATATATATTGAAACTTCATAACTGGGACGTGATTATAATAATAATTGGTTCAAAATTTTAATAGTGTTTGCCTACAATATATCAAAATTAATATATATAGTATTTTCTCAAAAAAATCGAATTGTCTTAATCTCAATATAATCCTACAATTTAAGTCTCTACCTAAATGTTTATTATTTTTTTTCTGACAACCATTAGCTTTTGGATTGGGCACAATGATCTACAACGGATTGGAGTTCGGAGCGTTCTTCGAAGTGCCGTTCACATCACCTTGCTATCAGATTCTACGCGGAGTGAACCCCGTTCTGCAGATGGTATTCACCTTCATGCAAATGTACTTCATCTTCATGAATTCCAGGGTAAGAATTTGTTACACTTCTTAATGTCCCTTGCATTATATATTTAAATTATTTATTCTTGTTATCTGTGTATGATTTGTCAATTAAACTCTTTATTCATTCAAACTATATTCATTACAATAATATGGAACTTTTTATGGCTTTGAATGGTTGAAATATCAGAACTTGTTTTTTGTAACACTATATTTGTTTGGCTTTTTAACGTACCATAAAATGGGGTGACATTGGCTTAGAGAGAAAATTTCAGTCCAAAAATTGGAACTGTTGAAAAAAATTAATTTCAGACATATCATTGAGTAATACATATTAACCTTTTAAGACCTACACCTCTTATGTTTCAAAAGCTGTTACCCTGAACAGTTTTTGAGCCTACGCTCTCCAATAGCTTGAATATTGAATTTTTAATTTCAGTATTAAATTTGAATTATTATATAATATGCATATTTCCGCATAAAAGTGCCGCAATATTTAGCACAATATGAAGATATAGTGTTAAAACAAATGTACGTTTAAACATAGTTCTGTTGAAGGCGTAAGCCAAAATAGTTATCAACTATATCTTATTAATTTTGTAGAACTAAAATACATTGCTATTTTTTCACTGTGTTATAATGGAGTTCTACCAAGTAAATGCCAATTCAATCAATAAATAATGCTGTTATTATTTTGGGCCAAAATCACCCTTTGTGATGGTATTTTGTATGATCTCAGTATGTTTTTTTTTATCTCCACTGTTATCATTCGTATACCACTTAAATTTTTGAAATGTACATACTTTTTATGTAAATAATATCAACGTTTTTACATATTCACTGTAATACTAAGATGTTATTATTTTGCTTGTTTTCTGCATAACATTGTTTCATAATAAAATAATTATACCTCCAAAATGTTACACATATTTAGGTAAAATAAAAAGCATTGTCAAATAAAACAAGTTATTCAAATTTGCAGTAAGTTTATTGAATACAGTTTTTTAATAATATTATAAATCAGTGTAATCCGACTGCAGTGTGCCATGATCAATGGTCCTATATGGCAGTGTTCCACCAACAATGTGCCACGAGATGACACTAAGTGTACCGCGGCACATTTTTCTAATAGAAGAAAAAAATTCAAATAATTTGTCTACAATATAAAATATTTTATGAAGATGGAATTGCACCGAAACATAAAAAATTATTTCTTCATTGGAATGGTATAAAAATTTAAATTGTCAAAACTTTATACGATCCCACATGTTTTGTCATTAGCGACCCGGGTTTCTAAATCTCAATCTAATTAATATTAATTTAATTAATCTCTTTGGTATATACACAATGCTAACTGTTTATTGTGCGTCAGTTCTGGTGCATCTGTGAGATGGAATGCTTGAAGATGCCAAAAGGCGAAACCTGGGCCATTAGTGACAAAACATCTGGAATCGTACAAAGCTTTAACAATTCAAATTTGATATTGAAATTCCACCAAGCATCTTCGGCCGATATCATAAAAAAAGCAATAGAATACACATAGAAATTACATAAATAAAAAAAAAAATGGGTAAACATAGTAAAGAATGCAGAAAGCACGAATCATTATTATTGTTGACAAATGCTTTGATGGTGAATCACTCTCGTGGTATGACATAGAGCACTGCTTCGTGGGATCGCTCGGCTTGTAAAGGTTAATCTAATAATCTCTCGGACAGAAACCTCCTGTACAAAGCTGACATAATTCAACTTCTGATATTTCACTATCCATTGTTCGTCCATACGTAATATTGTGGAAAAGCCTCTTTATCAGTAATGCTTTTCCTGATTCATAAACTGTTAACTTCCTAGAAACTATCATATCAGTAAATACCAAAGTAGATTCCCTGTGCTCTTGAACATCCTCCCGCTGGTTTTGTTTCCCCAATGTTTTGGGAGTCCCTATAATTTGATATAAAAGTGAAAAGTTCTTTTTTCGTGCAGACTTCAAGAATAGCGTTACTGAAGACTGAGGTAGGCCATGAAAAATATTTGGACTCACTCAATCAGTCCTCTTTTTCATTCTCTCATGAAAATCACATTCGGTGTTCATATTTTTGTTTTTTGCTTCCGATCACAATTTTTATTTTGATGTTTGTAGTTAAGTGTCGCATTCCTTTATTTTTCAAACAATCACCCAAAACCATCGTTGGAATGCTTTGCATAATGAATCATACAATAAACAAAGAGTTTATTACACTTTTTGTGTTAACCACTTAACTGCCAGTGAAAAATATTCTATTTAGTACTCCACACCAGCGATTTAGAATTTGAAATGGTGAATCCTTTCAATTTTACTCTAAGAGTTACCGTATTGTACACGAATCAATATTTTATGTATTCTATCTGAATTCATGTTACACACATGACACATCAGTTAGTCGCTGGTGTTTGGAGCGAATAAGAGTGCAACTCACCGGTGAGTAACTGGCGTGCTAGTGGTTAAAACACTTGAATTAGCTGTCAATAATATTATTTGGAATCAAAGTTTTGCAATGCACGCAAATCTTATTTTAGATGCATTTATGAACATGCATTCAGTGGTGTTGCCCATTGCATGGATAACATAAATAATTAATAGCCTGTTTAACCAATTTAATCATACATTTAAAAATTTATTTTGTTTTATTTTTCAATAGTAATATTTATAAGTTTTCGTACTGGGGAACACCGCTGGGTTCATTATTATGGTGGAATTTAGTTTTTTTTATTTTTTTATATATTATACCACAACATATCGACTCATTGTGTTTTTTCAAAATTTTTGGTGTTTTACTTTGAATATGACAATATGTTTCCCTTTATACAAATAATTTATATGTTGTATTAGTTATTAATGGTGATAATAATTCGCATTATCAATTATTTCAGAAACTAGATGCGAGAAATTACAATTGTGTTTTAATCGCTTGTTCTGGTGACATGTTATTTTATTCCCAATTTTTTTAATGAAACTACATTGAAATATACTTCCAAAGAATCACTTTGACACAGTGCAGCTATTTTTATAACATATTGCTGTTTTCTACGCTATAAAAGAGGAGGGTTAATTTGACGTTAGCAAATTAGAAAAATATGTGTTTTTATTAACGTAATGTAATTTATAAAGAGGTTTTAAGATTTTGTGTGCTATTTTTTGGGTTCAAGAAACATAAAGAATAATAAGACCATTTAATATTATTGGACAGTTCACTTCAAAAGGCTTACCTTGATAAGCACTGTTGTTTATTTTATTTACCAACAGCTTGTTTATCTATAGAATATAAGAAATACTTGTATTTAATATTATTCAAATTTGAATAGTTGAAACTTTGTACAATTCCACATGTGTTGGCATCGTTAGGTACTCTATCACACAGATGCAATAGAAGTGACAGTAAACAGTTTGCATCGCTTATATACAGGAGAAATTATACAAAAAATATTTTTGATGAATTTAGTTAAGATAATCTTACAGATAGACTAACGACATTCTGATGAAACTTTTTTCACAATAATCAACTACCATTAAAATTTTATTTAATACTTACAGATACCTACTTATTTTTAATGGGTGGGTTATGGTGGAATTAAATATCAGATGTCCTATTTAAAGTTTTTTTTAAACTAACTAAAGTTATCTCACATAGGCGATATAGCAAGGAAAAATTAGAGGTGGCTTAGTTGCTCACTTAAAAGAGACATTGAACCTAATTGAGCTCTGTTTATTAATAAAAGTTTGTAATAAAATAGTTTATTATCACCCATGTTTTGATGCAACACTTTACACAGTTTGAACAATTCAAATTTGATCAAACACCCCTCTGTCGATATTGGACATTGTATTAATATTATTCATTGTTTTAATTCACATTCCACACTTTATGCAAATATTTCACTTCGATACTGGAGTGACGACACACAACAAAAAATTAATTATTAACACTCAGATTTGTTCCTTTTTGTAAACACTTAACATAGCCTTACACGGTACCACACAAATTAAACATTCATTTAAATAATTATTACATCTTCGCTTTACCCCACAGTTGAACATCCACCGTTTCAAAGTGGTGGCTCGCTTCGGCCTGATGCACGTTGTGGCAACCAATCTGTGCGTTTGGATCAGAACCCTCGTATTGGAGTCCCTGAAGGAAATTACCGCTTACCACACCAAACGTGGAGATCACCCTGAAGATGGAATCATACTGGGTAATTTATTATTATGTGACATTATTTACAAACAATCAATAACTCTTAGAGTCGGATGAAAAGGTGACACAGCTGTCTTTTAAAAACAGTGTTTATATTATACGAAGAAATCAATCTCCACTACCAGATCTTTCTATCATTTCCCATTCATAGAAAACAGATTGTGAGACTACTTTTTGATTAATGTTTCGTTAAAAAATTGCTGACAATAAACTGAATTATGTATATATTTAATTAAAAATATGAATTTCGTCTCGTATACCAATGAAATTGATATTACATTAGTCCTCGTCACGTCTTTGCATAATATACAAGTGTCTGTAATTTTTTTTTAAATCTACAATAGTTCTACATAGATGTCACTGAGCATGTTCACTGTAATACAATAAAAATAATATTTAAATAACATGTGAACACTTAGAATGTGTTTCAAGGAGCACGGAAATGAAGGCATTAGATTTTTGTTTCATTTATACATTTACAACTAACCTCTACATGCTGCAAATGGCGCATCAAAAGATGTAAAAAAAACACTTAGTTCGGCAATAAATCTCACAAACAATAACAAAAAAGGGCCTTCAACAAACTAAACAATGTGATAATTATCTACTATAATATTTCGATAACATAATAGATTGTGGTTTTGCTTTTCAACTATTTATTTTTCTGGTTAGTTTTTTTCAAACTAAAATAAATGTATCTAGAGTTGCCTGTGTAGATTTTAATCCAGCTCTGAGAAAAGGTTCTTGTCTAATAAAAAATTGATAAATTCGTATCATTATGCCATATAAATTGAATATTGCAGAAAGCATCCGTCTTCACACTCTCCGCAATGCTGGAACCGTTCTGGGAACAGAAGTGGGCGGGACACGAGCTATACCAACTCCCACCCCCACTGGAGTCACATCAACGACTCTCAAGAATTTCGCATACAATGCCATCGCTTTTGCCACTACTCCGAGCACTACCACCGATACACCTAGTAAGTCACGCACTTTCCCTCACGATACATTATCTATAATAAGCTTCATTTATTCAATCATTAATATCAAAACATTAATCCATCTAAATCACTTTATTCTTTAAAATCGAATCTATAATATCGATACTTCTATTAAAGTATTTGTCGCTGACAGCTTGTTTCTTATTACCAGTTTGTCTACCTTTTTATTCATTGAGACGCCGGTTAGAGACTAGATTTACCAAAATTTCATGGTTATTTCATGGTACATATAGGTTCACCACTTGCTTCTATAAAGTTGTGCCATAAAAAATAATAAAAAACGACAGTCCATAAAGGTTAATGTGATATTGAGGTCACAAAAATAATTATATTTTGAGTGTCGTTTTTTATCATCAAACTGTTCATTATTATCAAATGTTTGGTTCATTTATCCCTTCAAATACGCATACTTTTCACAAGTTCATTTGAGATGCAGAAGCTTTTCTACCAGTGTTATTTTGTGTTAGCCTTTATTTCTTGTTAAGCACTTTTGTGCTAAACGATTTTGTACATTTTGTTTATGAATTTCCTATAAAAAAATATCTTTTTACTTGTGACAGCAGGATACATATTTCAAAACATGTTGTCTATGTTCAATGCTAAACATTTCTAAATACTAACATTTATTTAAAGGCAAGTAGTATATTTTTGTACTTAAGCAGATTCAGGGGTGAAACCAAAAACACAGGTTTCAAGAGATATGTGTTGGGCGTCAAAAAAAATGTAAATATAGATATTGGAGTATTGTAGATGGTAAATAACTTTTCTCTTCTGCCCTTACAAGGGACCTAACATCTTATTTCTCCATTTGCAGCCACAAGCACCTTATACCCTCCATTCGTAAAGACCCCCGCATCCACATTACTAAAAAAGATCAAAAGCACCGTCCCGACCACTTCCGCTCCGTGGTATAAGCCCCTGTCGGATCTCGATCCTTGGGCCAACGACGATCCTTGGACCACTCCTCCCACCGTCCCCACCACCACGCTGTCTCCTCTGACCACCCTCGCGACTCAGACTTCCACGGCCGTCACGGCCGCCGCCGATTGGTTCTACAAGACTTTCGCTCCGGTAGCTTTCACTACGACCACTAACCCCTCCACCGTTATCGCCTCCGATGACAATAACGTTTGGAACTATCCCATTAACAATAAAATCTACGGAGCAAATAACGGGCCACCGCCTCTATCAGGTTGGTCCTGTGTCATCTGCAACCGTGCATCTTTTTTGCATGCATCTCTGCGACATCATAACGAGACATCTTTAAACTACTACGATAACATCTGACAATATTTTCACTCGCAAAATTTGAGGTTAATTTCATTAATTTTGAAAGTTAATTACACATCAAATTCGAAACTGCTAAAGATATCTCGTTATTTTAGACCAACTAGTAGAAAAAAGTTCTAAAAATCATTTAACTCATTCATCATTCCTGTATCATTAAAATAAAAAATAAATACAAATATATATTATTTTATTTTTTACTCTTCTGTATTTATATATCAATGTATAGTAGTTATGTCACCGAGAAACCAAACCGGTATTTCAAATTACTTTTTTGCTTATTGCTTCTGTTTTATTCAATGCTTATAAAATATATTATCGCAAACACTGATTCGGAGGCTCAGAGTCACAAAAAGAAAACTCTGAAAAACAAACAAGTAGAAATACAGAATGAGGACATATGTGATTGTCCTGTCAATAGCAAATGTTCTTTATTGTGAATTACAGACAATCATTTGTTCAACGCAGATAAAGGTGTTGAATCATTGCATCAAAACATGGGGGATCATAAACTATTCTATCAAGAAATCCTAGAAATAAACAGTACCCAATTAGTTCATTGCCTCTATTAAGCGAGCATTTTAATCTCGATGACTCTTCCCTGCTATATCTTATATTAGCACATATTTTTATGTATAACTGGTGAAACTTCCTGTCTTGGTTTTACTTCTTCTATCAAGGATTAAAAACCAATTTAAGCATGTCTCTCTGCACTGCATTTTAGTTTTACAAAAGGTGGTTGAAAAAAAATGACGATGGATCACCTTTTACCAATGTATTGAGCAATGTACACTCTATTTTGTTCAACTCTGTCTAAAATTTATGCGGTATAGAGACTAGGCAATATTATTCATTTTTAAGCCTCACTCTATCCAGAGAATTTTGGTTACACAAGGCCGTTATATCACACATTATGGTCATGGCAAAAAAATCATTCAGTGAAAACTCCAACTGTCAATTCATCTGGATAACATCCTGTTTCTTTCAAATCAAATTCAGTTTCCCATTGAAAAAGGAATGCAAAAATCTTAAATGGCAATGAATATATTATACATACAGTCAACCCCTTATAGTATAGAGATTGGGACTACGCTGTAGGAATACTGTGTTATATGGAACTAGGTACCCATACGAAATTCGAGATTGGGTTCTTTCTGAATTGCCCTAAACCAGCCAATCAAAAATGTTTGCCATTTTAATATTTAAATGACCTCATGTTAGTCATTGGCCTTGAATGTATTTAGCAAAATCAAGACATAAACACATCCTGAAAAATATCTCTTCAATGCATGTTTTATGAAATATATATTTATATATGAAACTTTCAATGTGACCTTGAGAATAGAATTTAGCGTTTTGTAAAAAGCTACGCTATAGGAGAACTGCTGCAGATGCTGTAGAAAACTTCTCTAAAGGGGGGACACTATAGGGGGGTTTACTTTATTATAATGTTTATGTTTCTATTGAGTAATATTTTTACTATATTTATGGCGTGTAAAATTGCTTTCTACAGATTATGATAGTAATTATTCCTTGAGACAGTTTTTTTTGTATTGCCACAGTATATTTTTTACTTTGCGCTGAGTGCTAATTTTGCATGTACACTTTGGTCAGATTTGTAGAAATATTATCTTAGAGCTCAACTTTTCAATTTAAATTTAACTAATCAATTGTAAATTTGTTTTTCTGCCAGCAGGTTCTCCCCAGAACGGAACCGAAATAGAATCCATGGACAGTCTGTACCCGTCAGCTCTCATGGGCGTCAACAACTCATACGGTATTCCTCAGAGCTGCGGACGAGTGAACATCATGGGAACAATCGTTCAAGATTCGGCTCCGTATCTTTACCCCTTCATCATTGAGTACTCTCTCATCGGAGCCGCCGTCATCTACATCATGTGGAAACATATTGGACGTCATTCTCGGTAATTCGAGTCACTTTAACATATGCGAATCACATTCAAAGACCAGTCATAAAGTTATAACTTGGTCTGCTTTTCATAAAATAGTTGCATGTGTATTTTTTGACTGAAATTTATTTTGAAAAATCGAATTCAAAAACAATGACAATGAACTCGTGTAGGACTTGTGTTGTGGATGTTTTAGAGTAGTCTGAATTCTGCCTACTTCTTCTAGCAAATAGATGAAATCCATCAAACTGGATAGCCACTGACGGCCGTCCATGGGATGAACTCAGTGGAACTATAAGGTGCTGGAAGACTTAGGAGGAATCGAGGACACTTGTGGAGGACAGAAAGCTTTGGGAGTACTGTGCTATAGCCATATGCTCTTAGTAGAGAGCTGATACAGTTTTTAAAAAGCCAAATCAACAATCATAATTGGAATTTTCTTATCAAGAACTGGTTTTTAATTCTACAATGATCATACCCTTTTCACATCTTATAGGTTAGCTAAAAAAACAAATATATAACGTAATTGATGTTAAAGTCGACTGGAAGACGTCGGGTGTTGGTCTTTAAATTGATGTTAGCTGAACTTTTGTTAAAAATTATTTCAGTTACATGACAGAAGAAGATCTGGAACACCGCTTGGAAGTGATGCTCTCTCGTCGAGCCGTCGCGATGGCCCACGCCCAACAAACAGGACGAGTCGATTGCGTTGGAGCCTCCAAGGGACTATTCTTCGGACTCCTCTTATTGGTCGGATCTCTCATTTGCCTGATTCTGTTCTTCGTGCTTATTCGCCACCCGGAGCTGGGGCTGTTGGCAATTTATTTGGCTGACGTTTCTCACTGCGTTCTCATGGGACTGTCTATCCTGGCAATTATCATCGGTTTCATAAGGTATGCTAGCTTATTTAGACATAAGAGAAGCCTGTCAACAATTTCAACCATTTCTAATTGCAATGGAGCTATAATTAACGCTGCAAAGGTCAAATATAACAATATTCAACTATTAAGCATGGCAGTGATAACTAACAGATTTAACTGTCTATATTTTTAAATGAATTTCAAAATATCTATTTTTTTTTAATTTCTATGTTTAAAGAATCAATTCAATCTGTATTCTATTTGTCATACTGTATTCTGCCCAATTTGTGCATTGTAAATCGCTGACAAAATATGTAACACAATATTTAGTACTACTTCCACAATTTTATATTAATAAGATCTGGAATGGTTTCCAACAAAAAAAATACGATTCTCCTGCTGCTAGTATTTGATTCGAAGCATTGTTACAAACTGACTGACCGAAAACATACCGTACAACATTAAAGAGCCTCGATTTTCTGCAAGTCATAACTCCATCATCCCTTCTGATTTAATAATCATGCTACGCTTCATTTTTTTCCAAGCTATCAATTTTATTCATTCGCTAAATTTTCCATGTTTACTAAGAAAATGGAAGAACATTGTATTGTCATTGAATGATAAATTTAACCTCATTTAGTGTGTGAAGCATGGGTTTCCAAACTATGCCACTTGCGTGAAAACGAGACGTATTGAAAGTTTACAAGTGGCACATTGCATCTTTGCATGTAGTTATAATTTTGAAGTAAGCCCAGAACTGAATCTATCTTTTTATTTTCAACATCTGAGTGCTCTCAGTTCTATTCAAATAACTTTTTACTCATCAGCTTATCCCATTTTATGACAGCTTACAAATGTAGGGTGTGAGAAGTATGTGTGTGAGAGAGAGAGAGTGAAATGTTGTCGGATTGAGATGACAGTTGAGGTATGTTTGAAGTCACATAGTGATGAGCAGCGGCGAGCAACCAAATGGCATGACAGGTTAATTCAGATTCGACATGTTTAAAGGCGCTTCAATAAGGATATATTAATTAATTGAATTGTGTGATTGAGTTATTCCTTTTTCTCCCCTAATTAAAGCAGATTATACTCTAACCTCTCTTTTCCAACCTTAAATGTGAAAATAAGAAGATAGAAATGGTTCTTGAGTTGTATAGCGCATGTTATGCACAAGATTGACCAACCCTGGCGTAAAAGAAACAGTAGTACATTAAAACTTTTTTGAAAGCTATACGATTACGTCCATATGTAATATAATATTTATGTATATCCTGTTTTTTGTATGGAGTATATGCTCTAAATAATACTGTGGAAAAAAAACAAGGTGACCATAAAAAATAGGTAGGGTCCATTACTTAAAAAATGAATTTATTGAATTCAAAAATAAATCAAATTTATTTATTTTATAAATGTTTTCATAAGCTACAAAAAAAGATAATAAATGGCTTTCGATTTAAATTAAATTTATCATAGAGAAATAACGATTTCATTTGGTGTTGCTACTACTCAATAAGTACATTCTTTAAAAATCTAAATTATTATAATACTTGCAAATGATCTTTCGTAATTATAAATAAAAAGGCAACAGTGCAACGTAATATTTTTGATCAATAAACACATGTTTTTATTTATTTACAAAAACAGTGTGAAAATCAATGCCATTTATTGATATTTAATATTTAACCAATACACTCTATCCAGATTTATATTTATTTAAACAAAATGCAGTCTCTAAAAGGTCAGATAAATAGGGTTCTTTTATGGTATCACTGTAAAAAAAATGGCAATTTTTTTAAGTTCTACAAAAATTTACAAAGTATATAGTTGATAGCTATTTCGGTTTACGCTCTCATCTGAATTATCTGTTCTATCTAGTTCTGATGAGGGTATAAGCTATCAACTATATACCTTATAAATTTAATTGAATTAAAATACATTGCTATTTCTTCATCATGTTATTGTGAAGTCTACCAAATAATTGCCAATTCAATCAGTAAGTTCTTAAATTGTGCTTCTCAAACTTTTTCATGCCACTGTCCTCCTGAACTGAAAAATAAAAAAAATTGCAGTCCCCAATTGGGAAGCACAGCTCTAATATATCATAATTATGTCATTTTTGAGTAATTCGAATGAAATATTTTCCATGAAGAAAGAAACAAAAAGTCATCATTTAGAATTCGAATGTCCAGTTCCAAATAGCGTTTTTTTTTTTGCTTTTTTATCATTTGTTTTATTTTATTTTTATTTTTTTCATTCACAATCTTACCCATTCCTCATGAAATCCTTCCTTTATTATTTCTCTGAACTTAAATCTATATTCAATACTCTTTCATCATCAATAACACTATCTATAATGACTATCTAAACACTGAAACCGTCTCGTTACCGTCAACGCAACTTTGCGAAATCTCTTTAAAATATCTTATGTTGAATGGTAAATATAATCCCGACCGCGGACCAGAGCGTCAGTGATGTCCTGGACCTTTAGATCTCCTTCCCATGTCCACCCTTGCAGGGTCCAACAACTGAAGTTCCGATCGGAGGAACAGTCCGACCTGAACGATATCCTGCTGCGAGTTTCCGCTTTCGGTCTGTTCGTGTATGCTGTGTTCAGTGTCATCGCAGGAAGTCTCGGCGCATTCACAAACGAACCCAATCTGCTCGTCATGATTACCGGCATTCTCAGCGTTGTACAGGTATAACCGCAGCAAATTCACTTATTATGATTGATCAAAGGCAACTTCTTAGTGTCGAAAAATGTAATGGAAACAAAATATCAATTTACATTCAAAATAATTAACAAATAGACAAGCGTAGATGGCCATTATTCTACAAACTGTCATACATTTTTGTACATACAAAGATTAAGATGGGCACTTGTTTGGTTCATTCAATATTTTTGTAATTTACAATATCGATTGAGAGTACTTGATAGAATTTAAATATCAAAATTTATTGTCAAAACTAAGTATAATTCCACAAGTTTTGTCACTCACAAACCACCATCTTCAAGCATTTTACCACAAGGATGAAATAGAACTGACCGTCAATTAACAGTTTGCATCAGTTATATACAAGAGTAATTACAAAAATTTGTGGCATTGTACACAGTTTTAACAATTCAAATTAAAAACAACTGGTTTTGGTTTTTTTTTTTCCTCCGAAAGAACAAATGCAACGGAAAAATTTAATATGAAAGTGGGTCATGTTATTGACGGTGTGTTGAATTTGTTAATAGGTCGTTCTGCAATTGCTCTTCATCGCTGATGTATCCCGTCGCCGTGTCCATCTCCCGGAACAGGATCGCAGCAAACCGGCCCGCCAAGTTGTCACCTTCCTTCTGATCTGCAACGTCACCATGTGGCTAATCTACACATTTGAAACACAAAAAGTCGTCGCTAACCCGGTATTTATTTGTTCTTTATTCTTTCTGATAAATTTGCTATTCAGACCGAATTGAATGTGGGCACAGAGTAATCTTTGATTTTTTAACCAACTTTTTTTCCTGCAGGTTCAACTCGACTTCTACGGATTCCTGGCATGGGCTATCGTTCAACGCGTCACTCTACCTCTCTGCATCTTCCACCGATTCCACTCTGCCGTAACCCTCGCAGAAATATGGAAAACAAGCTACAAAGCTCGCCTGGAATGAATCGTTCCAGTGTAAATGGTTTTCACCATAAAACATCCATATTCACATCAAAGTCTCTCTTTGAACTCGTAAAACGATAGCAAGAAACAGTCGAGGATCACATTTCAATCAGAGGTGTCAGAAATATACAACGATAAGATACTCACAGAGTTCAGGAAAGTGCCAACTATTTACTGATTGAATGTATTTTTCATTTGCAATCTTCTCTTTTGGGAAACCCTCAGAGATTGTCCGCCAAAAAGCTGCAGGACTTTGTCTTAATACAATGTGAAATTCTAATTTTAAATTGTCCGAAAGCGGAACTCGATGTCGCCGTAATGTTAAATTTGCCCAAACAATAAAGTAAACTGTACCATCTCAATATTTTGTCTAATTTCCTGCTCAATTTTGACGTAGAACTGTTATAGTTTCGGGTGTCCGCCCGACGATTACATGCGAAACCCGCGCCGGCTTTTTCTACTGTACCCGAGAGTGTAGACGTTAGATATTGCTATGGTGATAGTAATAATAAAAAAGCACAAATTAAATGTTTCTAGGCGGGACAGTTCCTGTGCCAATCTGAAATAGAAATAGTTCCAAAACGTGTTCTCACTCTTTCGAAAGCATATTTTCGTTCATCTTAAAGAACAGGTATTGAAAATAGCGCACCCACAGTATTACCGGGGTGTTTCGTTCGGTTTGATTTACTACGTTAACGTTTCAAAGTTTAATATTTCAAATAAAACAAATATTTCTATAGTATATATAATCAGATATTCTTAAAGTATTGACAATTTATGTACATTTAAGCGTATGTAGGAAAAGTTGACATATTTATTATATTCCTATAAAAGTAATAAACTACATATTATCAAACGATAGATTATGAGCATTTCACGTGTGAAAGAACTTAATATGTGATGCGTAGAACTCTATGTGTCTATCAAAATGTCCATTCTAGGTGTCAAAGGCGTAACGTGCTCTGTTTAAATTGACAATTAACTTGTTCGTGTATAGTTTAGATGAGTGTTGCCGGTAAGATGATCGAGCGAAACTGTCGCATCTTTAAATATTATATTCAATATCCTTACAATATTTCACCGACGCATGACTAGGTTTATGAACAAATCAATTTTGTATACATTTATATTGTAAATTTTCTACACTCAAACCACCCGATTCCGGCTGAAAATATTTTTGTTTCTTATTTATGTACTTTTATATTTGAAACTAAACTATCATAATTCTTAAGGATTGGAACAAGTAGAAAGTAGCTTCTGTCGCTCTCCAAAAACCAATTCATCCAAGCATCTCCATTTAACTTCTAACCGCGTTCAATTTGGCTTTCATAAATAAAACTAGCAACTAAACGAGACTTAAAATATTGTACTTTTATAATTTTTATATGAGTATAAAGAATCTTTCTAGGCAATTTTTATATGAAGGAATCACGGTAAAACTCTGCATTATTTATACGATTATAATATATAAAATAATCAGTTTTAAGAAAACACTTCACATTACTTTTGTGATCGCCGATAAACTGATTAATGGATAGATTTTTTCTCGAACCCAAATATTGTTGACATCTTATCTTATATTTATTTGGATAATATCCTCAATTGAATATGTGCATCGTATTTGACCTCCCGAGCTCTTCTCGAAAATTCCACACCGTCAAATTTTAAATGAACAATTTGTAAAGTTAACAGTTCACTGTGCAGTTTATAAATTGTACAAAAGTAATTTACGGCACGGGTGCGGTTGTTATTCGGGCAGAGTTTGGAAGCTTACCGAAGTTTTTAGAATAATGTTTTGTAAATACATCAAATTATATTAATACGATGTTCGAGCGATCGAATTAGTTTTGACCTTGTGTGATTCGATTCTCGGGGTGCCATAGTTTTGTATTCTTATCTGTTGACTTCGTTACACAATAATTTCTTTCGTAAGTTTGAGGTACTTAATATTACTAACAGAAGACTAAACCATTTTTGAGACTAATACCAGTTCTTCGATGAACCAATTAAAATATGCAGATTTCTTTCCTTAAGGTACAAAACGATAATTAAAAATTTTATTAACGCTTTTGAAGAATGATAATATATACCATCGTTTAAATAGTGAGTATCTATCTATCTTAGAGATGTAATTAAAAGTAAAAAATCTATGTTTTCAATCAATAACAATAATTGACTAAACGTATGGTTTTACATTTAATTTGCTCGATACCAAATAGAAAATAAATGTACTTTACGAAATAAGTTGATTAAAAGAAATAATTATATATTCATTTATATTATAGAATGTCTGTAATCGGCATATTGTACGGTCATATTTGTGTGACATGCATCGATAACAAAGTATTTATGATAATGAAATGAGATGAGCAATGGGCAACCAAGTTTGCCACCATCTTGAATTTGATCAAAAATTTGACAAATAACAAACAAATAAATGATGAAATGTTAAACGAAAAGAACTGTCAAAAATTATTCAATGTCTGTGACAGATATTTAAGAAGTGTAAGATTTTTGACAAACAGATATGATCATCATTCTGTATGACTCGCTAACATGATCGGGCAATAACTCTATCTAATTATAAAATATTGTGTAATTTTATCCAGGCCGTTTGAGTGTTTTATATTTTAAATTTAAAAAATAAGATGTTTATCGAAATAGGATATGAAATGAAAATTTCAAGATATAAAAAAAAGTTTAAAAAATAGAAGTCGTGTAAATATGTTGTCCTTTGATTTTTAATATTTTAATTTTCACTGTCAGATAACTAATATATGAAGATTTAATTTTTCCTTGTTGTATGCTTTCATGGTGCATTTTAATATATATATATAATAATCCGTACACAATTTCATGATAAATTAATATAGAGAATAGAATTCAAATATAAACCTCTAAGTAGAGAAAGTAATCCTTATAATGTAAAATGCTTCGATTAAATCACTCTCTCACTGTTTTATAAAAGATGAATTTTTGTCGACTCCCGAGTGACAGAAAATATAATCCTCCATCGTTTTACAATAATCAGGGCCATGTTATGTCCCATCGAATACGTAATATAATTCTCTAAATAAAATCATATTAATTAAAATACTCTATACTCTAAATCGGTCATAAAAAATATGAATCTAAATTTGGATAAGCAATATTTATACGCATCATTAAAAGAACCAAATAGAACACGCCGTTTTCCTGAGGAAAATTTTTAATCAACCAGACACAATATGTATCACTGCCAGTAAATTTAATTTTAAAGCTATAATACTTTTTAAAAATCTCTGAGTGTTCGTAAATAATAAGTAATATCGCCACATGCTCATTCCGACTCTTCATTCAGTAATCGCTAGTTTTTTTTTTATCGTTTTCTAACATTGCATTTTCATTGAAAAATTGTTGGATTGTACTTGAAGATATTGCAAATATTTATTGTATTTCCGAAACAATTAAAAATGTATGTCTATTCTAAATAAATACAAAATGCTATAACAATATTGCTTTCTTATTTTCCTTGAGCCCCAAAATTAGCCTACTCCCTGAGCATCGTCCAGGATGGAGAAACAATTATCGTTATTTTGTCACTTGACAATCACAAGATTGAAGTTTGTTTGTTAAGTTTTTAACCCTTGACTGCTTACGCCTCAACTGTTGAGATGACTGATTGCAGTGTGTTGAAAGTTGACAATTGGAAATTTAAGGGAACAGTGTGAAAACCTGTATGTAAGAACTAATTTTTGTCACTTCAAAATGGAAAGACATGATATTTTTAAAAATAAAAACACATTTTTAGTATTATTGCCTCAATATAGTTTATTATCAGGATCAGCTTCGCTCATGTCAAGCATTATCATCTGATTAATGTAACCACATGCACACAACCGGTCCTGATCATAAAATAAATTATGAAAATAGTACTCACTATAAATGTGTCTATTATTTTAAAAAACTAATTTTTGTATTAAAATATATCATGATTTATCTTGATAATCTCCATAAGTTTAGTTAATATCAGCACAACTGAACTATTTTTTTTTTAATATTTAATGTTGGAATATATTTTATGAAACTCAACAGGGGGTGGGTTAAATATCATTTTATATATATGGCGTAAGATCTCACACCAATGATAAATAAATAAAAAGTATTTTCAAAAAGATCTTAAATCGACACATTATTATAGGTTGATTGATAGTGATGATATTCCAATAGTTGAGTAACTAACATAAGTACAACTATGGATTAAAATATTTCTCGAAACGGGGGAACATATTTTGCATACAGTTATATGATACTTAGAATAACAATTGCTTGTTATTTCATGCTGAAACTAAATTTCCACAATGTAACCATTAGCCCGCAAAAAAAATAAAGGATACAATTAAAACTAGTAGAAATGACAACATCATCTTCTTTTACAATTCCTTAATGTTAATAAACCAAATTTCAAAGGTAAAATTTTTGGCATAATAAGTCAAATAATTATAATTTCATTCAGTGGTAATGGAAAAGTCCCAATAAATAGGAAACATTTGAAGAATTAATTTTGAAATATATATTCATAAAATAACTCATGACTTTAATTTGTCAGACTTTTTATTATTATTTAAACATATACAATAGAGTTCATACTATCTTTACTAAATAGCAGAATATATATGTAAAAGTCTGTCTCAAACGGTATACAGTAACAATATGAAATTTGCACATGCTTCGTTCTGTACGTCATTTTTAGAACGACTTTATTATTTTCAACTTTCAAAATAAAAATCATTAGTATAAAATTTATTTTGTGGGCGTTGTATGAAGTATGATACAAGGCAATACTTGCACTTACAATTTGAACATTATTATTGATTTATTTCAAATTGGTCGTAAAGTTGAAGCTACAGATTTGGAAAACTTAGCCATTCGAAGGTTCATTGAAATGAGATCAATAAAGCTAAGATTCCCAATATTGCAGCATCGGGTAAAATAAGTGGCGAGGCCTAACCTTTCGATAATAGGACTCAATGTTCCATAGACAATAATTATAAACAAACCTGAAATACATACGCTTGGCAGCCCTGGCGGGTTACTGTCAAAATTGAAAATAACCATTTCGACTTTTATAAACAATTGAGTAATATATATAGTATAATAAAATATAATAACAAAGTTTTTTTGTGAGTATACGTTTTAAAAAAATAGATCGATACTAAAGTGCATAATTTTATCGTGCATTAACTATACGCAAGTTCCAAGATGTTTAGCACTGAAATTAGCCGCCTGCCAGTCACAACAGAGCGAATAGATTTTGGAAAATGGAATATATCATACCGTCATTCGCATATTCTCGCCAGTATTTGTAACACACTCGAAAAATGTGCAGAAAACGAGAAAGATGCCTGCCAGTTCTGCCAGTGAGTAAAAAACATTAATTGGCTACGTGTGTTTTAAGCTTTTGTTTTCCTTCAATTAAATGCTGAATGACAACTTTGACACGAAATCATTTAAATTTAGTCTTTGTTAACCAAGATTTGGCCAGTGTAAGACGTTGAGTCAACCTGTTCGAATATAATATGAACAGTTTAAATACTGTAAGCCATTTACAACTCTTGATGCTACTTATAAAATGGCATTCCATTGGGATTAAAATTTGCGTCACTTTTAACCACTGTGCTGAAAATTACGCTAAACAATAATCGTAAAGATGAATTAAACAAAATAAACTATAACATTAATCATAGCTTGGACATAATTTCTAAGACTTGTTAAAAAATTTAGAATTTCTCATTTTAAACTTCGCAATTTTAGTTTCACGACATAAATTAGAAAAATCATTTTATTTCTCAATAAAAATTTATCCTCAAATTAAATATTATCGACAAATATGCTTTAAAACATGCAACTCTTTTACTACCAGAAAATTTTCTAAATGCTGTTAATAACAATGCAAATGTGTGGGAAATTAATTATGAATAGTAATATGGAACTTCTTAGAACATGCCACAGAAGATATTTTACATTTGAAGACATATTTTTTCCAATTAAATTCCCTAGTGCTCTGTAACCTTTTCTCATCCATATCACTCCCAAGAATTCCCTAATGTTTTGCGGCAAACCTCATGCAAAAATATATAATCACTTTTTAGGTGTTAACTTTCACTTCATAGTAGAAAGGCATTATAAATATTTTATATATACAAAATTTTGTTCAAATAGCCTTGTTTTTTATTCTAATTTATATTCTGTCAGTTGATAATGCTCGCGATGAGTGAAACCAGTTCTGGTCATAAAATATTTTGAGGAAATAGCAACAAAAAAATGTGTTTATATTAAATTTGAATTGTTACAATTTTGTACGATTCCACATGTTTTGTCACTAACGACCCGGGTTTCGCCTTTCGGCATCTTAAGACATTCTATATACGGATGCAACAGAACTGACGTAAAATAAACAGTTAGCATCGTGTATATATTAAAGATATTAATTACAGGAAAACACTTACCCCTAGGCAAGCAGTAAATTACAGCTAAAACAAATTTAACAATATCAATCTAATAATACTTAATTCAATTGCCTGTGATAATTTTCATTAACGATCTTGCTAAGGAGTCATTCTTGAAAGGGGGTTTTTTCAATAAATATCAATCAAGTAACATTAAAATATAAATGGGTTTTTTTTTCCTTCATATTATATTATTTTTAATTGAAACTTATAAATTTATATCTTTGTAATTAATTTCTACATTAGTGAAAAAAAAAGGGGAATCTTACAAAATTGTAACAATTCAAATTTGATTTTGAAATTCCATCAAGCACCTTCAGTTGATATCATAAATTATATCAATAATGTGTTTACATTATTTAAGGAAGAAATACAGATGTGTATAACTGTTAATTTCGTTATTATTATTTCAGTTTGGTGTACAAACATATTTAATGCAAAAGTTTTATATTTTAAAAAAACCCTTACTTGAAATAGTTCTATGTGATTTTCACAAAATACTTGAGCATGTCTATTGATGGGCTTCAATTCTTTGATGTTTCAGATACAACAAGGCACTGATGTTTCCACATTTACCGGATATGGTTTTCCCTAATAATGTCTTGACACTGATGCATTCCGGAGGTGGCCGAATCGATTTTGATTGCCTCAATGCTCTGAAATGCGTAGATGTCGGGAAACTTCCAGTTCAAGTGGCCTGCGCTGAAGAATGGCAAGAGACTAGGTGAGATACCATTATTTATATTTTAGTAAGAACTATTTGTATATACATGCATTATTTGCAAATGGATGAATCCAAACTTATCGTTGAAATGTGAAATAAAACATCAAGGCGTTTATTTAAAAAATACAGAGAACGAACCCTGTATGCAGTAGCTTGGATACCAGGAACAGTTGTACAGAACATATAACTCGGACATTAATTTATTACTCAAGACCCCCATCATGAAAGCAGAATAATGGGGTTAAAATAATGGTTTAATTAACTAAAACCACACTTTTGGATGGTCAGCAAGTTCTTGAAATCAAAACACAAAAAAAAAACCAAATAGAATAATAATCGTTTTGTTCGCTTATCATTTCCAGGCCCGTCCTTGAACAAAAATTAAAACCATTCGACTGGACCTTTACAACTGATTACAAAGGAACGATTTCTGGTGGATTGGAACTTACACCGACTGAAGAAAAAATAGACCTCGAATTGCTCAAAAAGAGAGAGAAAATTCTATTTTATCATGATCTGTCTTTGTTCGAAGATGAACTACACGATCACGGTATCGCATCATGCTCTGTCAAAATCGTAAGATACTTCCAATTCAATAATGTCAGAATTAATGCACTTATATGACATCAATTGACTATCTTTTGTCTCCATTCTCATTATTTATTAGCAGGATTTCCCAAATTTTTTCAGCAACTAAGGCTTACACTTACTAGGTATCTCTTCGTTTTAAATTACCCAATTATATTTTAATGTTGGTTGATTCGTGTACAAACTTCTCATCACAAATTCATTAGGCTGTATATTTATTATCTTTTCATAATCAGAGAGAGAGAATCATTAAAAGTCAGAGGGTTGTTTAAAGCTGCAATCTAAATGTGTTGGAGATCTTTCTAGAAACAACCCCAATATTAAGGAAATCTGTGTAGTGAATATAAATGTGCTAAACGATGTAGATTGCTATTATGAGATAGTAATAATAAAAAAGAAGATTTCTAACTGTTACATTTATGTGCATTTGAGAGTTCTAATTTACTCCTGTTGCTACAAATAATTTACAATTTGTTGTGTAACATGAAGATGATTTTTTTAGCGCGTAATGCCATCCAGTTGGTTTATCTTGCTGCGGTACTTCTTGAGAGTGGACGATGTGATGGCGCGAATAAATGACACTCGAATGTTTTACCAACTCGACACCGATTATGTATTGACTGAATTCACTTCCCGAGAAGGAAACATCCCAGATCTGAAGGTGATTTTATAACTTTTAGTTAGAATATAGTATTTATTAAATTGGCATTCATTTAGTAGAACTCCATTATAATTTGGTAAAATCAACAAGGTATTTAGCTCTACAAATTTTTATATGGGATATTCCCCAAGAAAGTATACAACTTCAATATTTGCATAACTTTTTGTGAAATGAAAAAGAATTGATTTAACGCGATAAATGTTGGGAATTACTAAAACAATGTCTAGAAGTTAATGTGCACCTCTGTTAGCCTCACAAATGAGGGATCTTTATTTAAAATTTTCACACACTTCAACCAGTGTTTCATTAATTTTATCACACATATTTGATTTAAGTTGCTCAGATGTTTCTCGTTTGCTGACCTAAAATTTGCTCTTTTCATACTCCCATAAAAAGAAGTCTAAGCCTGTCAAATCTGGCTGTTTTGTTTCTCAATTAACACTTAAATTGCAGTAAAATTGATTAATCGATTTCTATCAATGTGATGTGCCCAAAACAATAAATGTTTATTAAATATGCTACGAAAGTGTTCTGAAATTTTTATCTAATTTACTGAACAAATAGTCACTTGATTCTTTTCAGTGAAAATTTTAAACTGACGAGTTGTGTTAATTCAAAAAGTACTTTTTTCAGGTGCCGCATGCAGTTTTGATAGAACCCAACGAACTGTCAGCACACCTGCCTCTGAAAATTCAACTTTTTAATAAAATAATCTTACCGTCAAATGGCAATTAACGTTTTGAAAAACAATAAAATTTACTAATCATTCGAATCATACAAATAGTTTTAAGTGAATAAAGATCTTACTTTTATTATGTATTTTCTTATGTCACTCGTCTGCTGACATCCTAACAGAAATGTGTAACATAAAATAATTACATCGATATGATCTGCACTAAAAAGAGATAAAGAATTATAATGAATCACAATTTGATAACAATCATGAGTGTAATTCATTGCTGTGTCCAACTACAACTAGAACTTAACCTCTCAACCTTCAAGCATGAAATAAAAATGTATTAATATTTTTTTATGACTTACCAAAAACTTACTGAAAAATTTTAAAAACTCTGCAAGTCAATAATTGAAAATGCTTATCCAGTGGAACCATGATATGTGTTCATGCATTGTTTTCGATGCACCTGTAAGAATAATATTAAATAACTAAATTTTTGTATAAATAATTTTGTTCACCCATATATATTAACACTGTTATCCGCTTTTGTTAATCATATCCTGTTCCGTCATTTACAGTTAAAAGATAAAATCATTTTTTTATTCCAAAGATATTGCCGAATCTTAACACATTCAATGCGGGTTACGTAGTAATACGCTTTATGCCGACTGCCGCCGGTTAACTGCGGGAAGGGTATTAATACCTGTTTTTTTTCACAAGCATTTTAGTTTATCTTGCTTAGGAGGTTTAATATGACCTAGGTTTACATAAATGAACCATATTTATGAAACAGGGTGACCACAAACTATGTTTCATTTTTGGATATAAAAACTCTTCCATGTCAATTCTGCTTCATGCTGTGAACCACTTTCAGTGAGAATATAAATTTTAATTTCATGTGTTCCATCTACACTATAATCTGATAAAAGTATATTTAATTAAATTAGTATTTTCATTAAAGTAAATATGTAAAATTATAGCTTTAATGATTATACAATATGAAAAATATTTTATTTTTTAAATGTGAAATATCAACATATAATTTAAATTTAAATTACAAAATACACATTATTCTGGGGACTGTGTTCTGGAAAGTCCTGTGCCTCTACTCAAAAGAACATCTGTAAGTCATAAATTATGAAATAGTGCAAACGAGCTTGACATTGAATGCCTCACATGCACCACCCATATAT
Source organism: Himalopsyche japonica (assembly GCA_028555115.1). Lineage (NCBI taxonomy): Eukaryota > Metazoa > Arthropoda > Insecta > Trichoptera > Rhyacophilidae > Himalopsyche > Himalopsyche japonica. The sequence continues at coordinate 1,508,946 of JAHFWJ010000385.1, forward strand.
TTAACTGTTCTATACAAATCCCTGAGACCTTTTTCGATTTTACCAATTGTTTTTTCAACTAATTGCTGTGACAAGTTGCCCATAAAACAAACTTTCATGACAGTCACAAATGCATGACTACTGTGCGCCTAAATGTTGATTAGTAAAGGTCCTTTATTTTATCATATATATTGAAATGTTTTATGTCTGAAAGAAGTATTCTTTGCTGAAACATGAATATTTATTTAATATACTAGTGGTGCTATACTTGGTGAGTACCATATTGAAAATGTTTTTTTATGCCCGCACTAACCTATCAGCGTAGTGCAAATCTCACCCGCGAATAATGTGTTAATAGTAAATAAGTGCCAAACTGCATAAAACTACTTAGAGTTTAGTACTATTTCCACAATTTTATAACATGATGAATACCATTAATCACAAGCATTGTCAACTGACCAAATAGTGTATTATACAAATTTAAATCAGGGTTGTGGAGTCTGAATCGCAGTCTTGTTTTTGGTCGATTTCGGAGTCAGAGTTGTGAATAATGAGCGACTCGGACTATTTTTTTCGATTAGACGATTTTGAAGAATACCTCAATGAACAATTTGCTGGATTGATTGGTTGATCTTTAATTTAAAGCGTATAAATAGGAATGGTTGGAAAAAACCTGACAAAAATAAACTTTTATTAGTTGGAGTTGTGTTTTTTTTTTAATGATTCCACAGCCTTGCTTTAAATAAAATGCCTTTCCACTAAGAAGTGGCAATTAACACCATAATCTCTTCCACGCTGACGCCCCAACGTATGGGACGGCAATGTGCAAGGCCTGTGCGCGAGCGCCCCAGACGTTGCGACGCGAACATTCAAACGTCGGTAATGCAGACAATCTTTTGCATATAGGACTGATTTTGGTTTTAAAATATCGCCAAATACGTCCTGATACTACTACCTCCATAATATTGTCAAAACTTTAGGTTTAAATGCTTAAAACATCGATTTTTCGAACCCTTCAAATTTATTCCGATCCCGCCAAATGTTTACATATCAGTTTGAAACTGCGTGCTAAACTCGCGTCTCACTTCGCACTGAACTTTGCACCAATCTCGCGTCATTGCAAACTGACACTCCATGACATGTGACAGTATGGCGCTTGTTCATTTCAGTTTGATTGGTTGCTTCGTTACGTCACCTTAATGGCCATTTACGAGTTAGTTATTTGTTAGGGATATTTTTGTTAAGGTGATTGTGACAACATAAGACATTTCTTTGTGTTTTTTAATGTTTTGAAACATTCCTAATGCATCTAGCTTCCATAAAAGCAGACCCAATTATTTTTTATCGGCGTATTTGTAGCTCTATGCGGAAAAAAACATCTTGAAAAATAGCAACGCGGACAGATTTTGTTTCTATGAAAAACTGTCGCGCCGATCGGGTTAAAATTGAAAGAACTTATGAGCAATGAAAGCCTTTTTTTAAAATGAATGTTATGAAGTGATATTAAAAAACATCTTTTATTCAAAATTTATAATATTAACTAAAGTTGCTTGATAGAATTTTAACTATTCAAAAGAAAATATTTGAAGCTTTCCCATATTTATTGGTTCCCACCCTTTTCATTGTTCGAAACAAGAGAGGTTTTTGGGGTTTGACTACACTCAATTCCACCGAATTTGCAACACTTCACGCCCTAATATGTCTATGGCCATCTCTAATGAAGGGAAGGATTAACATTTTTAAGAGTATAGCCACATCTGTGTGTCCAAGTGTTGTGTTGTCTATTAATCAATAAATTATTTTTGGTAGTAATTTTTTTATTAGTTTCAAACGAACAAAAGAATTTTGTTGACTTCATTTATAAAATGTTTTTAAAATTTTTTGATATAATAAAAACATTTTTTAGTACATATTTCCACAATTATTTTATGAATGAAACGGGTCCTAATCATAAAATATATTTTGGAAACAAGTACCTAAGAATGTGTTATTATTATTTAACATATGTGTCCATCAAGAGGTGAAAGTTAACACCTTAAAGTTTTTTTTTAAATGGGATGTGATCATAAATAGTAGCCTTTATTATAAATTATTTTAATTGAGGATAACCTGAACAATTGAACTTGATATTCAATTGCCATCTTATATTTAATGGAATACGAGAGGGTCAAACTCAATCAGATCCACGTTAATTTTTGGAGATTAATTAGTGCTGATGGATTCTTATCAGTTGTAAATTATGAAATGTTGTGTAAAAAGTAAAACATATTTTAAAAGCGATATCATCTTGATGAAATAGATAATTAAGATAATGACAAAAGGGATATGTATAAGGTATCAATCAATCAAACATCTTAGTAATAATGCAAGGTGACCCTTTAACTTTTAAAAAATCCTAAAGGACTTTCATAATTCATCATTGGCGGAAGGTAAATACCAGTGAAGTAAATACGATTTATTTAATCGGATAAGTAATTATGAAATGAATAGGACAGTGACATTATTATAGCTTGAGGAATCCGATTAGCCTACACCTTTCCAATTTGGCTTAGTATACTCCTTAGGTGAGAAACCTTATCATTTTTGAAGGCTATATTAACTATCACAGATATCAACTTAAGACCACACTCAGGAAAATATTGACACAAAAAAATGAACATTCGCAACACACAATATGAATCTTAAAATCTTAAGTAGCCAAAAGACTGCAGATTTCCCCACCCTGGGTCTAACCATTCAATAGAATTTTTTAAATAATAAAAACACATTTTTTTTAGTACTTATTTCCATAATATATTTTTTGATCAGGACCGGTTTCGCTCATCGCGAGCATTATCAACTGATGCTCGCGATGAGCGAAACCGGTCCTGATCAAAAGATATATTGTGGAAATAAGTACTAAAAAAATGCGTTTTTATTATTTAAAATATCATGCCTCTCCATCAAGAAGTGACAGAAGTGAAGAACCTTGAAAGTGATTCAATAGAATGTTACAATGTAATTTTCCATATTACTCAAATACGGTAATTCCACGATTTAACCAGTACCCTGCTGAGACACAGAGTATATTCCATATTGTAAGTCAATACTGTTGGTGTCAAACAAACTTATAAAGATTATCAGAACAAATCAGTCTATAAGTTAATTCAATAATCAAAATGAGCACTGTTATATATTTGAGAATCAACGCGCAATGTGCCATCTCAACAGTTGAGATGTTAGCAATTAGAGAGGTAAATGTTTTGAATTTATATTCCTATGCTTTTGAGTGCGTGAGTTCACTATTGACCAAGGAAGAATGTCATTAAGATCAACTACAAGAAAGCATTGCAAATCGTTTTATCCTTTAAGCCACAAGAGCGTTTTCGGGTGTTAAATTTTTGGTATTAATATGTATTGCCTAATTATGATGTGGGCTTGAGAGTAGGACTATTTTTTTGACTCCGAGGAATTTGAAATATACCCTAACGGTGGAAAAGGTTCAGATTTTTTTTTTAAGACTTCTTTACCTTAGGGTGCATGGCTCTCTTAAATTAGTTCGAAAACTCAAAGAAAAATGTATTTCCACATATTTCTCTCGACTTATGCGACTAAAAGAGAATCTTACCATTCTTGATAATTGCAAATTGTATGTTCCTGATAGGTTTTAGAGAACTTGTGGGCAAGATTTTTTTTATTTTAAACTGTAGAAACTGCCTGCCACTGGTAAGAGCATTAACACTTTTGCTTTGAATGTTGAACATGTTTCACATGAGCTAAAGTGATTTCAGGAGAATATTATTTTTTAAATTTCCAATGTAACCTTTTATGAATTGTTTCAAAACTATTCTAATTGTTATTACATATATGTTTCAAATAAATCAATATATCATTATGTATACCCACCGATCTTCAACATACATCTGCTGTTCCTAAGATCTTTTTTTTTAATTATTAGATGTGGATATAAATGTCATATGTTATCGATTACTTAGTGAAGATTTAGGATAAAATTACCTGATTACTATTTAGACAAAATGTGACATGAATTATTCTTGGACTGGACTACTCAATTAATCTTTTCAGAATGATCAGATAAAGTAAATTTAGCAAATGAGATCAATAATTTTGATAAAATCTGTCTCAGAATTATCTATTTGTAGACCACTTTATTCTCACAAGTGCAAATGCGTCTGGTCAATGAAATTATTTGTGTTGTGTGATTTAATAAGTTGATATGATAAGTTCAAGTTTAAAAAACCAATAAACATGAATTTCAACATCTATCCAATAATTGCTGTTCTACTGCTTCCGATTGGTAAAAGTTTTTCGAAATATTTTATAACATAGTAGTTTCTGTATATGCTTTAGAGAGGAGAAAAAAGTCATGTTTTGTTACATGTCTAGGGTTTTCATCCCTGGATGAATAATTTAATTCGTTAGTTTTTATCCCTATTCACTTGATCTATCCTTAGCAATAAGAAAATGGCATTAAAACTATGTCCACACTCAAAGTGGAACAATCATAACGTGACCAGTTATTTTTTTTCCTAAGCGGGACATTTTATTTTTTTATGTATTAATAAAAATGCATATTTCATCATAGTTTATATTATATTATAAAAGTTTTAATACAAAAAAATACACTAAGAGAAAATGAAAATATTATATGAAGATGTAGTACTTTTCAAAACACATACCACTTGTTTCAAAACAAAGCCATGAGGAAGGAACTAAAAATATGAAGAACACACAAATGAATATGAAAAACTTATGTTTTATCAAATTATATTATATTTATTTGTTTACCATTTTTTGAAATTGTTGCTGTTGGTTGCCCTTGCTTCTGAAAATGGGACATTTTGTCATCCCAGGGCAGTTTTTGGGGACAGTATCTTACCCAGAATGTTGAATTGCTTTTGATTTAAAAACTTTAATGTGATTTTTTTTTAGTTCACTGCTATTTCATCGAGTTCCAGAAACGTGACATAGCATTAAACGGCTTAGCTTCCCCGCCGTTTATAGAAGTTTACGAAGGACAAAATATTATGGTTTTTATGAAAGATTCAGTAAAAAATCAGGAAAAATGCAGTCTTCTAACACCAACGTATGAGACGATTAATCTCACAACTAATGCCGGAAGGTGAGATTTTGTACCCACGAGGGTTGATTCCCCATACTCTTCAACCCGCATCGGTTCAGATTTTGAAGTAGTGACATCTTTAGATTGGCACATAAGTTGTGATTTCGACTGAAGGTGCTTGATGAAATTTCAATATCAAATTCGAATTGTTGAAACTTTGAACGATTCGCAACCTAGGTTTCGCCTTTCGACATCTTCAGGGATTATATCACACTGATGCAATAGAACTGACACAAAAAATAAACGGTTTGCATCTTGCAGACCCTAAAGCTAAAATCTAGATGTAAAATTAGAAATACCTTTCAATTCTATTGATTTAATTATAAAAAAGCAATGCCTTAATTTGACATCTTCAAACTATGTACAATTCGACACGCTTTGTCACTCATGACACAGGTTTCGTCTTTCAACATTCAAAAAACACAAAGACTTACGAGACAACCAGAATGAATTCTTTTGTCCTGACCACTATACACAATTTATTTTGTTTTTTTCTTATCAGTCCAAATCATTCAATGAGGAAATAAAATTACTATTGCAATTGTAGAATATCAAAATGGGAATCAGAGTGCAGCGTTAAGATCAAGGAAGTGGCGCTGAGCGATGAAGGCAGATGGCGGCTACGCTCTATAAGAGAAGGAGAGACTTTAGAAGGATTATTTACCGTGATTGTAAAAAGTTTGTATATTTGGATGGTGTTGAATCTCAATCTTACATTCCCACATATTTATTTTTTATTTTATATACTCCTGGCCATGCACTCATTTAAGCAATCCCGCATTTATCATTAATTAATAATTATAATTAATCAATTTAAGAAAAGCTTAAGAAAAACTAGAAGGACAGAGCTCTGCTGTCGACCATGAAACAATTGCATTATAGCGAGATTACACCAAATCATTGCTCTTAGAATAATAAGTGAGTTTGAGGTTTCTTTGTTTGAATTGAATTACCAAACTGCAAAGAAACAACTTGTTTTAAGAACTTCTAAAAAAATAATGCTTTTGATAATAATAATAAAAAAATATTTATTAGATTCCTGCATTTTCCATTTTTCTTTCAAACTCCCTTGAAAACCTAGAATCGGGGTATCACTGCATTTATACAACTTGTTTTGAATTAACTTATATAATACAATGTTTGTTATTTATGATTATCATTTCTATAACTAAGAAAGCATTTTTTTAAGAGAATAGAGCTAATAGATACATAAATAATTTGCTGGTCTATTTTACAGAAAACATTGTCGAAAATGGAGGACATAATGTTATACATCTTGACGATTTTGCTACGACAGCCATTCAGTTTGCTCCTCATAAAAGTTTGTATTGTTCAGTGATCCAAGATACGGCTTCCGAAGGCTCATTCATCAGAGGCAACTGTTCAATGCCAATCGGGAAGACATGGAAAAATTTAGCCGGTAACTGGAAGGTCAGCCTGGCTCTACCCGGGCAAGTGGAGGAAATAACATCGGAAAGTGTTGTTAACATAAAGAGTAACTATTCTTCTTTATATAAAACTATCAGTTATATTCAAAGTTCAATAGTATTTTAAGAATCTTAGATTTGTGTTCTTAGAAATAGAACTAGAATAAATTTTTAACAATTTGTCAACTGAAACAAAAGCATTTGCATGATTTGTAAATCAACATTTAGCGCTATTTTCAATTTGATCCTTTGTGCTCAATAGGTTAAATACATATTTTTGAATTAATATATACTCATTCCCAGCTATGTATGCTGTGTTAAAAACATTCCAACACAGAATATTTAAAAAATTATTCATGTGGAACATTTTTTAAAAATGCTCTCTAAGGAATGGCTATTAAAATTGTCTTTAGTTATTATTGCAGCTATTTTTTTCTTTAAGGTGAAAATTTTGATGTCGGTGTTGAAATTAATATCATGCAAAACGTAGCCCAACTGTACTGCAATTTGAAAAATTCTCTGAAGACTTTGGATTTCTGTCGATTTGAAAGAAAGCATGATGGGAAAGGTTTCAACTTGCATGATGGATTGGGAAAAAATCGATACAGGTACAATACTTCTATATAACCTTAACAAATACCGAACAGGTTCAAATGTTGTCAAATATCAACCCCATTATCTGAGAATTCCATTTGTCACACAATAAATTGATAAGGCAGATCAATTAGACATATTTAAATTGATTAACAATATAATTTATTATTTTATCTAATAAGATGATATAATAAAACAGATGAGATCTTATGTCTGCTCTTGATTCTTAAGCCATTGACTGCTTACATCTGAACTATTGAGACAGCTGATTTTACATTGTTGATAGTTTGTTGAGACAAATATAAGAGTGTTACCACTGATAATCCATGTCTAAACAATAATTAGCTTTACCATTGTTATGTGCCTTATATCTAATGTCAATTTTGACAATGCAATCAGTACTCTCGGCAGTTGAAACATTAGTAGAAGAAGAGTTAAAAATAACTTCAGTTTCAATGTGTAGTAAGTATGGGTTTTATCATATGAAAACTCTAAAAACCATTTTGGATTGTACAACAGAATCACAGCATTTTCTATTTATCATTGTATGTATTTATAACTGTCTGAATTCAGAAAATCTACCGTGACCCTCACAAATTTTGGGCCCTCAATGCATACCCACAAATAAATCATTGAGTATTGTGCAGTTAAAATTTTGAAGCGGGTATTCTTCAAGACGGCCGTGTCATGTGTTTACATTGACACTGCCAAATACCATAAAGTTACAATATACAAGTTGCATATGAATAAACAATTGTTTTAAAAAATGTTATTCAATTTTCTTATTTTAATAATTGGAAAAATACTTGATAATTAAAATTAACAAAATATAAATATATAGTAATAAATTTAAAAACTGTCCGATAACATGCCAAAAATGTCTTCAAATCATAACTCTATTTTATTACCTCGTAAAATCATATCAATGTCAGCTTTTACTACCTTTTAATCAGCTATATTTTTTATTACGTTTTGATTACGAAATAAAACTTTTTATTTTATATTCACTTAAATATTGATAGACACTTTTAATAGCTTTTTTTTCAACAAATTCTTCACCATTTAAATTGTTTTGTTTCTAAATCTGTTCATTTGATAGTATTATTCAAATTAATTTAGCAGAAAAGATCTGTTATTTTTAACCCTCTGACTGCTATCGTCTCAATTGTTGATACAGATATCTGATGTCTATTAAAAGTTGGCATATAACACATTCCCTGCTAAACCACATAGAGTATATTCAATTCCCGATTATTTCAAAAATGAATTCAGTAGTTTACGATACGGACTTGATGAAAATTCAATATCAAATTTGAATTTTTGAAACCTTGTGTATTCTACATGTTTTGTCACTCAAGACATTGAACAAGGAAGCAATAGAACTGACTGAAATGCCAGTTCTATTGGACCTGTATGGATGAATCTTTATTGAATATCTGTTTTAGTTACTTTGGAAATGGATTACAAAGTAAGGAATGTGGAATTACTATCGAAGATCCCACAAAGGACGACTACGGAAGCTGGCAATGTAATTTGGGTTTCTCAGAGGCAGGCAAACCAGGAATTCTGAAGAGAATTTTGATATTGGAAAAACCAGGTTTACTCATATTCATAACTATTATATTTTATAATTCACATAAAACTGGAACTCGCGTAAGTGATAACATGAAATTGATGAAACCAAATATTTTGTTGTGCTTAATGAATTGTTCATTAAACAATCATACAAAACAAATTCACCATTGATGTCATAAAATTTAATCAATTCATCCGTTGGTTAAAATGAACACTTGCTGGAATATTAACAGTCTGTATATAGTTAACACATTACATTAGATTGATACATCATTTTTTATAAAAGAAATTTAGACCTGGAAAGACTTTTTGTGTTACATAAAATTTTGTCAGGATTGCATTATTATCTTTTGTTAACGAATATCTCTTATTAAACGTTTTCAACTCTAGTGTATAATCACAATAAATTTCAATTTGTTATTGCAAGTAATGATAAAGATAACATTTTAATGTTTCTTTGCTAATTTGTAATTAGCTAATTGGCCTAGAAATGCTTTATAATGAAAACATAATTTCTTGAATAGTAAGCAATCAACTGTCCACAAGTATTGTGTCAATGAACAACTGATCTCGGGTTACCTTTACTCTTTGCTCTCATAGCTTTTTTTGATTCATTTATTTCGAGAATGTTACAAGCCACACTTTTTCAATTGTTTAAGGAAGTGACAAATATCTTTCCTGTCAAATTTATAATAAAAATTATTCATGTAATATCTATTTTATGGCAGATAATTCTAGTCAAACGTAAAAAAGATTTTTTAAAATTATATATTTTGATTAAAAAGTTTTTGTAATACATGCTATTTTTCAATGCCCTAAAATACTATACTACCATACATATATGGAAGATTTTCGTATTACATTTGCTTATTAAGGTATGGTGTTGTTTGTATTTTTAATTCATTTTTGGAAAAAAATGTGTCTTAAGATTTTTTAAATACTTGAATTAATTTTAACATACAATAAATTTTTTCTTATTCAAGAATTTTTTTAAATAATATTGGAATGAAAACTGATCAAAATTGATTGCTTACTATTTATGTTCTATCTATCCAAAACACCAAATTACAATCACACTATGGTTTACTATCTATCACTTTTATCAATACTCATATAAGGGATCGAAAATGGTGACAATAAAACCATGAAAAGTGTTGTTGCTATAATTAATATTGAGAGAAATAAATATTATGAAATCATTCTTAGATAATACCTAGAGTGCACGCTTTCTTTTGACCCCATAACCCTTCTTAGAAAAGGGGCTATCGCTTAATTAGTGTGATTATTCGGGAGGAATATAAGCTATATATACAATCAACTTATCCTAACGTATCCAGGTCATATTAGAATTCTGTAAAATGATTTCACCGGTAATTGAAATCTTATTTGTGTTTCTAGTTTTAGACTTCAATAATAGCCATGGCGAGTTGAATGTGTTTATTTTTATTTAGTAATTAACAGCTTTGTGTTGTTTACAATTCAGATTCGATAAAAGAAAATATGTTTTGCTTTGATTGGTTCATGGAATATTTTCAATGAAACCTGATGTAGTGCTTAAACCACTTAAACCACTGCATCTGCAATGACGTTGAAATGTAAGTCAATCAGTGGGCAGTATTATATATACACTAGAAAAAACAATATTGATTGAATGTCTTATAGATTTAACTGGAATTTCATTATAATAAAGTGAAAATGATAAGAGTTGATTAAAACTATTTTGGCTTCGAATCATTTTTGAATTCAATTTTGTTAAGTTTTATGAGCTGTATTTTTTAGTAGTTATATCTTCTCGATTAACCTATCATTCTCATTTTTGTCAAATAAAGTTTTAAATTTAATACTTGTGTTTTAAGGTGTTCTATAAAAAGATACATAAATAAAATTTTTACCCACTAACTGTTGATGTTTGATAAACAAAAAATGTTAAGTGTTGTGTAGTGTGTTATATATACTGCCAATTGATTGACCGATTGTGTGAATAATAAGTATTGATTATTTCCAATTATTCATTTGCATTATATCACTGTATAATTAAAATAAATAACTTTCATCCTTAATCGGATTCTCAAGCAGTCTTTTTTTCTTAGTAAGCAGTATTGAAAAGGGAAAGCAAATGTTGATTCCAATATTTCGATAGAGGGTGCAAACAAGTCACCCATACATTCATTGACACATGTAGGGTCATAAATGAAAATTCCACAATGAATAAAATTTTCCCAGTTAAGATTAATTCTGTATTTTATTTCCCAGATACTTCAATATTTTCAAATCATATAATGTATATATTATATTTTTAGCATCAAGGATCTTAGATACAAATGGAAGTTCGGTGAAAACAATACTAGCCATATTAAATAAGCGGTTCACAGTGGAATGCCGTGCAGATACGAGCATTTCCTACTGCTGGCTTCAGCATCCAAACGGCTCAGTATTTACTAACAACTTTGCCCGAAAAGTAGTAAATCAAACATATTATGACCAGCCATACTGGTAAGTTTGTTTTAATTATATTATTACTGCCGTACTGGTGTGACCCTGATTATAAGGCAGCCTCTATTTTTAGAGAGAAAAAACCTTCCCTTTACCATTATGTGATGAAAAGTAAAATGCATCATTTTAAATGGAAAATATTTATCAACTGTTTTTAATCCCAGACCTGTTTGTTGTTTTTACTGGGCTCATAGATCTGGCTTAAAAGATGTTTTCTATGGAATTATTTGTCTCAAAAGCAGTTGTACTTAAGTGCACAGAAAATTACCTTATAAAAACTTTGAAGACCCTTTAAGTGAATGTGTAGTCTCAGCTTGCGACAATAATGTAATTATTATTATAAATGTAATTTGGCCTTTTTGCTACCCAAGTGACTTGCAAGTCTAAAAAGATGGTCGGATCGACTTGATAAATGTCACTTGATTTATATAAAAGTTGTCCTTTCTTTTTTCTAAATACTTACCTATTTGATTCTTTAAGTGCCACCATTTTCAACTCTAAAATATTTGATATGTAATAATGCATGAAAAATCATATTTTCCATTGTTTTTGATATAGGTTTTCAAACGAGTACTTGGATGAGGGAAAATGTTCAGTGACATTCAACGAAAGTAATCATAACGATGAAGGTATTTGGAAATGCAACATGGGCCAGCTGGATAAAGCGGGGATCGAATTGGTCGATTTCGCCGAAGTGAGAGTGGGCGGCGCCCTGGCGGCCTTGGAACCGGTCGTATTCGCCAAGAGAGGTGCCACTGCTAAAATCAAATGCGTGACAGCGGAAGGGAGACAAGCTTTGAAATATTGCCGATTTTTCCTACCTGATGGCACAGGATTCAGCATTGATGAAAAAGTAACAAAAAAAGAGTGAGTTCTTCGCATATCTCTGGAAGAACAATGTATAATATAATACATACAATAATAATTTTCAGTACTACTCAAACTGTTGACTGACTGTCAATGACATTGCACCTGTGTAATGGAAAGCCTGAAGATTCTGAAGGCAAAACCCAGAAGAGACTTAAAGATTTGTGGGGTTTGAACAATTATTATGTAATTTGAAGTTGAAATCCATTGATCCATCAAGAATCCTCAGTCGATATCGTAAATTATAATTATATTTCTTTTCCGTATCAACAGATACTTATAATTTAATTAAGTATTTCAATTGATTTTTATTTTTATTTTAGAGCAATAATGGGGCTGTATTACTTTGACGAGGACTCTGCCCTCAGCAGGGGCGAGTGTGCAATTCACATTTTGGATGTTAACAAGAAACACAGCGGTAATTGGTCTTGCGCTGCCATTATTGAAGACGATTCTACGGAATACAGTGATAAAGTATTGTTGGAGGTTACAGGTGAGACATTAAAGAATGCAGATTCCATTTGAGAGCTTTAAGATTCTTCCTAAGCTCTTCTGGTCTTCATATTCTATTTAAGAACTGGGATATTTTTCTAGAACCAGTGATGGCTGGTATCAAAAATATTAGGAGAAAAAAAAATCCACCTACTCATCCTTAGTTTTATTTTGTTATTTTACATATCTTGAGTCATGGTATTTTTTAAAATTGATTAAAATCTTTTTAAAGTTGAGAAGCAATGATCATTTTTTAATTTTCAATGATTTATGTAAGTCTTTGATTCTATTCTCGGTCCAGTTTGATTCAACTCCAAACAACAGTTGTAGTATTAAAATTAGAGGTAGATAATTATAGGAAGTAAAATTATTGGTTTGCATCTATCATAAACAGGCTTAACACACCAATGAAGAATCTTTCCATGCATTACCAAATATATCAGACAAGATAGTTTTTTAAGCAGTCTTCTCGGACAACTAAGGCCTAGGAGAGCAGTGCTCCTTGCCAGTTCATTTTACAGTATCGATAGTACCAGTAGTAATACATCGGGGCTCTCCAGAGATCCCTGCTTTAACAGATGCATCATCATAATATCATAAAAAACTAAGCTGCCATAATAAATGTTTGAAAGTCAGAGAGAGCAGAATCTCAATTATAATATGCCCCCTGTAGATTTCTCAAAAGTATTATTATGAGTGTATTGGTGCGAAATATGCTCACGGAACATTTATTTTAGTGAATATAATAAATATCAATTTAATTGTGTATTTATATGTTCATATGTTTTGTCTTTATATTTTTATATACATGTAATTTTAATTACGAAATTTTTTTGACTTTTTCCATGTATTTTTAAATGTTTTTTTTTCTTTTTGAATTTCATTAAAATTCGTCGAAATTGTTTATTATCTGAAATTAAACTCATAATAAGTGGCGCTTAAATTGTTTTAATACAGTTTTTATGCTCTAAAATGCAAAATTTGACAAAAACATGTGTTTCTAATTATGAAATACCAAATAAATACCAACTTTGATTTTACAAAACAATTATTTTAATAAACTATACAAGAAAAGAGACAAAACAAATTCAGTCTTATAAATCAGAAATATCTTTCAAGTGTCGTTCTCAATTCATTCTTTATATATTTCAGGCAACATTTCTACAGCATCGGTGACTGGAATCTCATTTGGCGTCATAATTGTGGCAGTGGCGTTCGTAGGCGTCCCGTACTATTCATGGAAACGAAGACACCCAACAGCCCACAGCAGTCGACAGAGAGTCGAGGAACCTAGAACACAGGGAGACATCAGCATACAATACAGACCTTCGGGGAGCAGCGATACAAGCACCACAGAGCTTACGACAAACCCACAAATAAGCAGGTTGCCGAGTTATCAAACCAACCGATAACTCTACCGATTATAAATATCAAAGTGGTTATAAAGAATGATTTTTTTGACTCTCACTTAAAGGGCATTGTTTAATAATATATTATATGTTCAAAGATATCTAAATTGATTCTGGCTTTTCATGTCTAGAGGAATATATAATGCAAAAATGTGATAGTTGAATTTCATAATATTTATATTAAATTTATTTTTAAAATATGCAACAGTTGACGTATTATGTCAAATTAATAAATTTTACAAAAAAATTACAATGGTGCTTTCCAACTATGCTTAAAATAAAGACAGACTCTTATTCTTAGACTGTGTTTGCTCTCTATGCAGAGTATCTGACCACCATTAATTAAAATTAAAAGCAGACAACACAGTCCATTCGCTAAAACATCTAATAAATGAAAATAAACAAAAAAATCTCCCCACCAGCTCTGCAACTCCTCAATAGCTCGGATGACACAACGTTGTTACCATCCTCTCCATGTTGACAGCATACACAGAATGACTTGCGATTATATTTCTGTTAGTTTTCAAGGTCTCGTACACTTCCTCCAGTGAAACTCTTTCTTTTCGATTCTTTAACTCGGGAACACTGCGAATAAAATAGAATTCATAATCTTGTCACCTACCAATCAACGTGGTGTTATTTTCCATCAAAGCGGTTATAATATATTTCATATTACCACTAGGCATAAAATTCGTTAAGAATCATAGACAGTCATGTTCAATAAAAATGATTTTTATTTATAATACATATAAATAAAAAAAAAACTTGTATAAAGCTCCCTGTTTTTTTAGAAACTACCAAATCATTTGATAGTCATTCTTCTTGGCTTTCAAATGATTCATAGCAACGTTTAAAAACTGTTTGAAAGTTTCAGCATGTAGGGTTATGCTCTAGACCTCGCAAATATCTTCTGCATCATCTCCATTTTCTCAGTTCCAGAGAAGACGATATTTCTTGAATTTTTTCTTGATGCAAAGCAACAATCTGAATAATTGATAATCCAGATAATCGAGGTCCAAAGATTAGAGGTTCTTCTGTATAAGTACTATCGCTTTAAGCCTCCAGATGATCATCTAAAACATTTATTAATTAATTATTAACTTAAATTACAGTAATAACTGTACCTGCATGCCATATTGTAGGCTGTGCATTGCTCCATTTCATCAATAGTCATCGGACAACCGGGAACTAGGTTCTCATTGCTTTCATCGAGCTCGGTGGGATCTCTATTAGCAGGGTCTATCAGGTTGGCAGTATTCCGCAACCACATATTCGGAACGTCACTGCCAATGTCATGGACAAAATTTCCTTCTCGGACTTTGAAACCTTTCCGTTGGGTGATCACAGCGGTGATAATATTTTTGAGGAATACCTAAAACAATCAACAGATGATACTCCATAAACAGAATACATTTTTATTTATCGAGATATATTTTTTTAATATAAATTTGAGTAAGGTAGAAAATTAGCTACAGCTGTGGACCAGAATACATTTATTACAGTAAACAAAAAATTTCAGTGTTTCATAAAAAGTAAATTTCAAATGTATAAATATAGCGTCAATTGGATTTACACACAGGTGCTCTCACTAACAATTGGGTAGCTTGCATTCTTTAAAGCTAGATTGTATGTTACGTTCTTATTTTAAAATGTACCCACTAATATTTCAATAATAATCATGTTTTATTTTTGTATACTATAATAATAGCAACACTTTATTTTAGATTCATGCCATGAATAAGTTTTTATTCCTTTGCCGCATTTTTAAAAAAAAAACGTATAAAAATATGTTACATACTCTATTGATGTCTTTATACTTGATCACATTAATATGCTCACATAAAATTTTCATCAAATTGGTCAATAGAAAATAATATTTGTACCATAGTGCATGCTTGGCAATGGTGGCCACTAAGCATACCACACGCCAATGTACTTGGCATTGAAGCGATAAAAGCTGGATTTACAATATTTTTTACCTGGACAGCCGCTACAATCAAGTCAATAGTTCCATCATCAGCACCTTCCAAGCCCTGCTCCCAAGCGGTCAACATAAATCTGCCTGTGACCAATGCGTGGTCAGGTAGAAAGAGTTCTTGCGCAGCATACCGTAAGCTTTCTCCCCCTGCACCGGGCGGAGATCCGGGAGGAACGTAGTCTAATATATCGATGACATCAAAGCTTGACTTGTCGGAAGTGCTCCTGGAACTGTGTTTGTGCCTTTTGCTACTGCTGCTGCTTCTCACGTGAGGTATGTGCCTTTCTGGCACAGTCGCTATCTCCGCTAACCCTTCTACTTTGTTTAAAATCGCGAGAAAGAATTCGTTATGTAGGTGAACTTGGTCTGCAGCTAACAGCAAACGCGCTTCCACGTCGAATCTCTTTTTCGTTATTTTCATTTTGAACCACATTTTCATATGATCGAAGTAGGCTTTAGTCTTATCTCCCAAAGCATCTGTAAGAGATTTTCTGGCAATATTTAAAGTATCCATTTGTCAATCTTATGAGCAAGTTGCTATATTAAAACGTGTCTTATAATATTTTACTCGAGTGTCAATGGGACTTATTAAACTGTAATAGAATTATTATTATCACACTTTCACAAATAAATAATACTGTAATGAATATTTTTAATATTAAGTTTTACGATCTTCACGCGTGATAGCAAATTGACATTCATCAACAAACAATAAATAAAGTGACAGTTCATTTGTATACCAAATAGATGGTAGATGAGATAAACTTTTTACCTTTTTAAAAAAAGTTTACCGATTTCACTGTTTTAAATTGTAAAAAATGACAATTCACATCACGTGAAATAAGCAGCTAATTTTCTCATTAAAAATTGCTGATAACGCAATTTTATTCGTTTATTTAGGTAATAATAAAATCAGCATTCAAATTCCATTTTTACAGGTGACATCATATCTGCTTTTTTGTCTATGGTCTTGTATTATTGTGTTGGAAATTGAAAGCTCAAAAGTGACAGTGCTTCGTATCGTTGAATAAATTTGAAAATGTCATTCTAATAATGCCATGTACCCTTATTATTGATACTCTTTTTCATTTTAAATAAGATCTTAACTCAATATGGAAATACCTCGAACAGAAAATGCTGAAGAGAATTTAGCTGTAAGTCATACGTTGTCTGATAATTTTCTCATGTGACAGTTGTTGCACCTATAATAAAATTCGATGTTTGCCGCAGTATATATTTAGATAATGCAGTCCTTGAATACCATTAAAAATTTGAAGGACAAAATTCATCGCAATACGCCCTCATTTATTTCAATATTTACCATATCTAGAATTGTTAGATTGATTGCAAAAATGAATTTAAATTAATTTCCTATAATGATTGCAGCCTGTTCCCGATATAAGTGCGTTGGATATTCAGCCAGAATCTCGCCACGAATGTTCAATTTGTTTGAATTGGCTTCAAGATCCTGTGTTGACATCCTGTGGACACAGATTTTGCCAGAAATGTATCACATCTTGGTTGCAGTGAGTATCTACCTTCAAATAGTAATATAGGTTTTTTAGTGTACTGTTGTATTAGGACCTTGACTTCACGGATTTGTGTTCGAAGGTATGGATATCAGAGATGTATAGACCCTACCTTATGTACAAGTTGCAGGTGGTTTTAGAGGGAGCTGGACGTTTTGTAAATTTGTGGAATTGTGTGTTGGAAGTTTCAATAATTCAAATTTGATATAGTACTTCTGTCAACCACTCTGAGTTTATATCATAAATTATCTATCCGTGATAATTTTAGAATACAAACTTACCTACTGATTTCTCCCACCAATTCTGTCCGAAAAATGAGGTGTAGCAAAAGCAATTATTTAATTAACAATTAATCCTGTCCTAGTATCGTTATTCTATTCATACTCAATTTTATTAATGATATTTTAGTGTCGTCGACATGTTTTTTTTCATTATACCTAATAAAAGTTTTGCAAAATTAATTACAACAAAATGTTCTTCTGTTCACAGACAAAAAAATTACTGTCCAATAGACAACATTGTTCTGAGAAATGTTGATTTATTTCCGGACAACTATACGAGGCGAGAGATTCTGCAGCAGCGCATGATCTGCCCATTTTCAGCGCACGGCTGCTCTGTTCGTTTGACTCCACTAGAATTAGAGTCACATGTCAACTCATGTGATTATCGAAAGCACATAAATGAAAGTCCGAGGTCCACTCGAATCCCCTGCTCCTTCAAAGACTTGGGTTGCACTCTAGTTCTTAAAAATGAAGAAAATCTTGCAAGACATATGGAAGGCAGCATTCAAAATCACCTTGGAGTAAGATATCTTATGTATAAAACACAACATTATAATATCTGCCCACTTGACAAAATTTCTCAAACACAAACCCAAATGCTGTGAATTTGTGTAATGTGACTATTTTCAGCTCGCAGAATAAGTAAACTGAAATAGGAAATTGCTTCATACAGTTAATCAAAAGATAATCATAAAATATTGAATTCATGATGAAATTAGTAAAATTGTTTTTTTTTTATTTGTTTTCTTTCTTCCTTGTATTATTTTATAAAGGTATTCTGTACATATATATAGATATAATTTAAAAGTATTACCCCTTACTCGTTGAGTTTAACGACTACTAGTTATTACCTCTGACTTTTACAATTTCAACTGTTGAGATGGCTGATTCTAGTGTGTAGAGAGTTGGCTTTCAAAAATATACAAAAGTTAAGAGTTCAATTTTGGACTTGAAAAAAACCTTTTATGTAGCTTAACAGGAAACAGGTAGCAGAATTAACTTTAATTTAGATATGGCGAAGTAAATGATATTTATGAAAGCCATTTCTCTAAATACAAATTTAAAATATTAAATAATATGTTCACTTTTACAGTTTCTCATGAGTGCATATTCCAAATTGAAAGCCAACCAAGACTTAGATGGATCGGCCGCGTATTCAACTGAACAAGAAGCGATGTGCCTGTGGGAGGCTCCCAATAAAAACCAGCCAGATGACGACTCATCCGAAGCCAATCAAAATGGCAGTCAATTGTCTATGAAAGCTCTTATAAGGTAAGGTGCACAATTACTCTTAGCGTTCTCTGATATCATTTAGTATTTAATTTAAATAATGTTTCCATGATATTGTATCTATGCATTATGGTCACTTACACTTAAAATCTTTTGACTTCAAGAAATATTATCATTGTATACAATCGAAAATATAAAATATCCGTTAACACAAAATAATACTGCGATCCTAACAAATTCTATGTAATTTCACACAAATATACTCTTTAAATTTGAAAAAATTTTGCATCTCAAACAAACAATATATACCCAGAGAATTTTTTTATTTTCATTGCTACACTTACTAATCAATAGTTAATAGTGTTCTTAATGTAATGTGTTTTACAACCTACACACTATCAATATTGAAAAAGCAAAATAAATTTACACTTTCATGTATTTGTAGTTAATTGAATTTTATGACATTGAAAGCAATTAAATAAAAAAGAGATATAAGCATCTTACTTATAGTAACTTCTCATTAATCATCTTCTATTGGTATTTACTATGAGTAATTCATATTCCTCATATTAGAAATGGACATGATTTAAAAAAAATCAAACAGCTGTGAATGCTCAATTCAATGTAACTGACTCAATTTTTATCTTGTTATTGTAGAGCACTTTACGAAAGGGTTGTTGTTTTGGAGCAGAGAAACCGCGAACAAGATATAACGATTGGAAATTTGTCATGTCTGACGACAGCGCTCAATCAAAACTATCGACGACTAAATGAGGATATGCAACTCAAATACTGCATGGGAACATATGTGTGGAAAATCGATAACTTCAACAGCAAAATGGCTGTCATGCTTAATGACACATCCAAGATGTTCTATAGCCAAGGATTTTACACCTCACCTAATGGCTACAGGTAACGAAATTAACAACAATTATATCCGTTGTTGTACAATATATAATTGGATAAATTGAATATATAATATAAAGATATTGAAATTAAAAGAAATACATTTGTATGCAAAAGAAAAGTTCTCTAGTGTGTACTTTACATTCAGATTCTCTATGTAAAATTTTGATCAATAAATTACACTGATGGTTTTATCTAAATCATTTTTTGCAGATTCTGCGCTCGACTAAACTGCTCACCGGTCCGCGCGCAATGTTTGGCATTCCATCTCCACATGATGAGAAACGAGCACGACGACACTTTGGAATGGCCTTTCGTCGGCAACATAACCCTGACACTGGTCAACCCTTCATTCCCGCAGCTGTCTGTGAAAGACACGATGGTAGCTAAGCCCGGCATACTGGCATTCGAGAAACCTTCCACCGATGTGTCCCGCAAAGGGTTCGGTTTCTCCGAGTACATCTCTTCCAGCGATATTAAATTTAAAGGATTCATACCGAGTGACTCGCTCCAGATTAAAATTAAAGTTGAGCCAGCATAACCTTTTATGTTTTGATACTTTCATTACAGTATTATTTTTATGTACAGTGAATCTCCAATTCTACATTTTTCAATGTACTCTGAAAAGAAAACGTGTATTGCATGAAAACTTTAAATAATATTTTTTTATTATCACTTCATAATATTCATTTTCTAAAAACGGCCTTAATAGGTATGTTGTTTCATTTTTAAGATGTAAACTGTCAATACTTGTGTCAAGACATTATATTCAAAGAAATAAAAAAAATGCTTAGATACTTAATAACGTCCATGGTAAGCAAAATCTATCCTAATCTTAACATTATAAAATTGCAGAATTGTACTAAAAACTTAATTGTTTCATTGCAATTTGGCATTTCAATTTAAACAACAATCTCTTAATCTTGCATACTATTCTAACAGATTCATTTATATCTTTGGAATAAAAAAAATGATTTTATATTTTTGACTGACTAAATGACAGAACAGAAAATATTCAGCAAAAACTGTTGAAGGCGACTATATTAACGGTGGTACCAAGATCGATTGAGGAAATTGATTGGATTTTGAATATGTTGAACACTGTTAATGATGTGCACAATCACCCATGTGCAATGTTGACTCCAATTAAAATTGTAGCCATATGATATAGTATGTTATTATAAACAAATAATGTTTCCTTATTGTGCAACATTAATAATTGTACTGTTTTTCATTTTCATTAGGATGAAATCTCATTGATGTGTTTTACGAATTGTGACAAAGCTTTTGACACTTTCACAGCGACTACTCTGAATAATTCATGAAGTACATAAAGATGTCAAGTGATGGATGAATCAATGATTGTGGTGTTGAATGAAATTGAAAATTACCAGAGCAGTGCTTATTGTTTATAAATAGTGTAATAACTATTGAAATTGGAAATAAAGGTCTAACTTCATCATTGATCATTGACCATTGCATCGGTTCTTAACAAAAGTCTTAATGATCCGATAAACAAATATAAAATTTTAAAATCCGTCAAAAAAAAAGTGCCAGAGTGCTATTTGTTCTGTGACAGAAAAAAAAGCACTGTTTTAATTTATCCAATCGTACTTATTATTATATATTTTTTCATTAGTCTTAGGATCTGTGCCTTATTTAGTTTTAACATAAATAAATATATTTAATTGGGATGGAATATCAGATCACTTGTTTAAATTTTAAAAAAATCACCATATTTATTAGTTATATAATGAAATATATTTACAAAAAACTTAGGAATATAAACAAATGCTCTATAACTGAGTTAAAACAGATCAATTGTGGATTTTTTTTGTACCACTAAAGAAATATTTTATTAAAATCTAAACTAATCAAAATTGATGGCCATGGTGACGTGATAATTCAATTTAGGACAGTTTTTTTTTTATTAAAACCACTAAATGCTATAATATATATATACCTGACATATATATATGAATTGAATGTAATCACCATTTGTACCACCTTGTATTGTTTTTAAAGCCACTGACATATTCTTAGTATCTTTATAAGTTTTGTACATTTTATTAAACCATAGACAATATAAAAAATAAAAGACGATTCTTATTGGTTACACAATTTTTTATTCACCTTAAATCTTTATTACAAAACATCCATTGAGTAAATAGTTCAAGATTATGATGCATTCGTTGCCTTCTAAGAAGATCAAGAATCTGGTAATAAAATATATGTCATATACCGCTAATATACGAGTCATTGTTTAAAAATTACTTACACGTACAAATTAAATTTACTTTGAAACTATCACAAATATCTGTAATCACATCTTTTTATAGTGGCATAAGTTGAACGGTGTAAACCTTCCCATCGATTATGAAATCCACATTATTGGTTATTTATTCATTTCTATTATATCAGTAAGAGAATAATTTTATTTGGATCACAAAAAAGTGTCTCAGGTAATATTTTACTCCATCAAAACGTGACTAGTGTAAAATTCATCCACCGTCAGACAGCCAAAAATATATTTTGAATTATTGAAAATAGATATGTTATTTAAAAATATACTGCAATTTTATAAAAGTTGAATTGTAAAATTTTCAATTGAGGCCTTTTTAGTGTTGCGTAAACAGCAGTCACCAACCTTTAAGACATCTAATTCACTATTTAAATACCGTGGAACATAAGTTTTTGAAAGACGCACTAGAAAAAAATATAATAAATTGCTAATGAACATTAATTAACCTTGTTAAATCTGTGTGATATTTGTGGCAGTATGTATAAATAAAATTTATGGATTTTTGACTACAATAATGTGACTGTGACAAACAACTCTGAGAACCACCAAAAATATCTCGAGGACAATGGTTGACAACCGCTGATATAAATTACACAATTGCTGGCTGCACGTCTAATGTTTAATATTAATTCAGTTAAATATGTTTTGATCAAATATCCTGAAATTTATAAATTCAGCAAAAAACTCTTGAAAATTAAAGTGTTATGATTTCATTTAAAATGTATTATTCAATATGAAAATGATAATATAATTTAATAAAAAATAATGTGTGTTCCGCTGACAGACAATGCAAGCTTGAAAAAAAACTTATATACATATATTTCAGATTGTTTACAAGTAATGTAATCTTTTGAGGGGTGAAGATTTATTTTTAAATTTTCTAGTATTTTAACAAATGGGAAATTTTAAGTGACAATAATGACCTTGCATCGTTAAAAAATTATTAATAAATGCCTGGGTACAATGGACTGTCAGGCGTCAAATAAAAACGCAGGCACCTTTCCTTTGAGAAAATATGTGACCTTGAGTAGGAAACAGTGCATCCAGCAATTTCCATAGGAAATTTAAAATGAATTTTGATATTTTTAATATGAACATAATCAATATGTTTTCAATTTCACAATTCTGCGATACGTAATAACTGATTGAAGAAAATTTACACTTATGAAACAAACTAATATTTAAGTATTTATATCGCTCAATAAGATTTTCCTGTTAATTATTTTGGAGCTATACTAATGTGAAATGTGACGAATTTTAACGAATAATAATTTTGGTATCGAATTGAATGAACACAAATCACGATGACTCTTTTTAAGTGGCCGTTTCCTACATTTAAAAGATACAATATGGCTTTGAAAATATCAAAATATTTTCCCCAAATTCCCGAACGACAACAGAAGACCGCATTTTCGAATAATTAATTGTGTGATAATATCCTAAATTGAGCTACCCTAAACTAAAAACAAGTCCGCAACAATGAAACATTGCAAAAAAATAGAATCGAAAGAATCAGAAAAGAGTTTGCCCGACAAATAGCCGTACTTTGATCATTTCTGTTATAAAAAATACACATTTCAATCGCGTTAATAATCGTGCACAAAAATCGTTTGCAAATAAATGCGAGATCGACAAAACCAGATGCAGTAAAATTCTATTATCGAGTATCGATGCGCAGATTTGATAGTGCGATGAAGTATTTTCACAATTCCGAGATACACTAGCCTCGACAATTTTTATACATATCATACATGTACAGGAAGCCAAGATTTTGTTTACACGAATTGATTTTAATACATTTATTTTTTATTTGCAATAATAAAAGTGAGCTTTTGGAATGATTTCATACGTATGAATAAAAAACCAACCAGAGTTGCATAAACTGATTATTTGCAATCAATTCTCATTTTTTTTTTTTATAAAATATTTATAGTTAGTCTTAAAATATGAATACAGAGACGACATATGTAAAATCATTACATAAAATGTCCCTTTCATGCGTAGAGTAAAAAAAACAATATGAAAATTATGGTATAATAAGACCACACAATGATATTACATAATTCGAATATCTGAGCATTAAAACTCTGCATAATGAAAAACAATTTAAAACATGACTGGGACCAATTTTTTTTCATTGTTTTGAATAATTATTTTTTTTATATATCACATCTGTAGTGATATTTTTGTGCAAAAGCAGAAAGCGACATTATTCAAGTTCAAGGTATGAAGAAATATTTGGCGAAACCCAGAAAACATATCGGCGTTATACATATATCGTATAAATCATTATTTTAAAACAGTGTAAGAATGAAACTATAGTTCTACTGTAAATCAGTGAAATTGGAATCAAGAAAAACTAGTACAATGTGTATTCTCGGCAACCAATTAAGATAAACAGGATAATCGGAAATGAACACAGAAAGTACACAGTAATGGCATTTGTTTACAATATCTCATAATACAATTACTTCACTAGAGAAAGAAAAAAATAATAATTTCCTACAATTCATGTGAATTGAACAAACTTAAAATTACATTTATCATTCATTAACCCCGGAATATAAAAACAAGCTAGATTATTATATAACATAAACGATACTAGTAATTTACACATAATTCGAGCTTCAGACAAAGGAGACTATAGATAAATTCAATTCTGAATTATTCAAGTTTAATATTGATGGTAACCTAAAAAACCTAATGCCCCATTTAACCCTATAACCTCGGATGAGATTCACAGTATGTGGATCATAAATCGCTCCCAGGGACAGACACGACAAAAGTTCAGACATTTAAATAACTTGAGTTACATAAAGATTATAATGAAGTGTTACTTAAAACAACATTTTATCGTATTTATTTTAACCCATCTGCTGCTGAACAGAATAATCTATATTGAATATTTCATTATGTTATGGAAACTTAATGTATATTTAACCTGTCCAAACTGAGAAAAAATATTTAATCGCTAGCACACCAGCTCAAACTCCCTAGTGTGTCACATGTGTACAAATTTCGATAGTTTCTTGAAGTTGATAAAATATTGTTTCCTACACATTATGGTAATTCTCCATGTAAAAATTAAAATATCGACCAATTCATATTCTCAATCGTTGGCGTAACACTAGATGGAATACTTTGTGCAGGCAATTAAGTGGTTAAAGTGCTTTTTTAATATTTTTATCATGTCTACTGCCGCCCCTGGGCTTTCACTGAAATTAGATTCCAAAGTACCGTGCCAGAAAAGTTAGCATATTACTATGCGCTCCACCTTTTCTACAATGAACTACACAGAGAATCTTAATCGACTTAAAATTTCTGTTATTGGTATTGCAATAAATTGAATTTTTTAAGTATGCTCTGATATGTAAAATCTCACATAGCAGGGTTAGTAATGGTCTGGACAAGTCACAAGAAAAGTGAGCCTAATAACGCCATGAGAAATATTCATGGTGAATGCAACATGACATTGCTTGTAACAATTTATTATTTTTCAAATTGAATGAATTGAATTGATGAATATACAAAATATGCGCTTTACGAGTGACTTCATAATATTCAATACACATAAAGGCTCTTCAGATTTCAGAAATAGCAAATGTAAATTATTTTGTAACAAACAAAATTACTTAAAGAAACATGATAACATACCGTTGCTTACATAATATTCATATTAGCAAAAGTCTACTCTCCATCTATTAATTAATATTTTGACGATCCCCAGAATCCTTCTCGAAGCGCTGAAAGCTTCCGTTCGATATTTATGTCGGCGACGCCACAATACAGGGGACACTGCGGAGACCGAATATCTATCACTTACAATAAAATCAGGGTATGCAAAGATATCTAATCCCCAAATACCAGTTATTAGAGGTTTTATTTATTTCTATACATACATTGTTGCATTTTCAGAGATTTAGACATCTGAAATATCATATTGTTTAAAATAATTTTTTTTTATCATTTTTCTGTTACAGACATCACGTTACGGATCTATAGCTGAAAGTCAGGAAATCACAAAAATTGATTTCAAAATCCAACATCTCTGAACGCACGAATAATATATCATTTTGTATGCGACTCCCCATCTTAACCAAATACTCAAGTCACTTCTTTGCAAGAAATATAAACATAATATAGCCCTCCACTGCTTTTTTACAATTATGCACATTAAAATGGCCAAGACACCCTGAATTTCAACTCTAAGAAACAAATTTCAACGACGGTAACAATTTTATTGTATATGAAACATACGTCTGAAATACAGAATACGTTTTTAGAACAACATAATATAACCGATGCCGGCAAATCTTGTTCACATCTGCAATTAAAAATCTAAAAATGATGCAGCACGTAAGCGACACAACCCCACACCACGATGACTATTAATATGAGAAAAACCCTGTAAATTCATTCTTCAGAAAAATATTTTGGCGTACTGTATAAGGAGTCTTCACTAGATTATACTCATTTTATTTAATTCCGGCAGCCTATGAAATTTTTTCCACAGTACAGACGCTTTATTAGAGTAGAGAAAATAATTCCTACAGAGATATGAAAATAGGATCGTAAAATACTATACACTATTTTTATCATATATATGAGATTGTAATATAAAAGTCCGCGACAAATGCGGATAAATATAAACTAACAACACATTTTTGCTGTCAAATTTTTAAATTAATATCAATATTATTTATAATGAAAATACATAGTTCTGAAATTTATAAGTGACAAAATACCAATAGAGCTTGGACACGGAAGCCCACCGTGAAAAATATTTCCTCTATACGTCTTTATAATGCTGGTGCTAGACATTGGCGTCTAAGCGGTTAATAGGATTAATGAGGCATAAAAAGACAAACACAAAATACCGTAGACTACTGGTATTGTTGATGTTTGGCATATTGTCAAATAGCAGCAGTGAACACAACCGCATTTAAAAAAAGATCTTCCAACATAACAAATATAAAGAAGAAATACAAATATTACTACATTCGGTGTAAAGGTTTTAAGCAACTGCCTACGATCTATTAGTATTGTCTCTAATAAATTTTACAATCAGACGAATGATAAAATAAATATGCGGTGTTTGATGACGGGTGTTTTTTTTTTTCTCTCACAATATAAAATCTTAAAAATACGTTGCATAATAATGGAAATTTGTTCAGGATTGTGATTAATGCTATTATAACATGAAACTGACAATGTAATTTTATTTTGTACTAGTTGTTTAATTAATGCTTATTTGGAATTCATTGAAGGTTTATATAAATGACGGCAGCAAATTTATTTTAAATGTTTAGCAAAATATTCACAACCCCTCGCTAAGTTTCTCTTTTTTTGAATTAGAAAAATACGATATCAAATTTTTATTTTTGCATAGGAATGTAAAATACTGTATATAACGGCATTTTCCGGTTAGTAAAGTTAAGAAAGCAATATATAATAAAAAGCAATGTATACGAATTTTTGATTAGAAATTGAAATATGTATATTATAAAACGGACGTTTGATATTTAAAAAACATACATCAGCACCAATGCAATTCTAACATAACCAAGAAAAATTATCAATATTGCTTAAAAGAGTGTTTCCCAGAGTAAAAAACTGATTGCAGCCCACTGCCGGCAAAGTGTAAGATTTCTTTTTGAATATACATAACTGACTTTACCAACTAGATAAAAAATAAAAACATTCAGTGAGCTGCACACAGACTTTAAGGAAACCCAAAAGTATTGCAATACGTCATCAGTTAAGAGAATATGGGTTACTTATTAATTATAAGGATGCCGGAAATATGCATTTTTTATCGATTCGACATTACACGCTGACTAAAATCTGTATGAAAATTGAACAATAACACTTCTGACGCTAATGTCTCAACAGTAAACACTTCAAAGTATGATCAGCATATACATTTAATGCCATTATTTTCTGACAATGGTTTGAATACAACCATCTAAAATTAAGAAGATTTCCGTGGCGCCTTTATAGTTAACAAGAACTGGTTCGAACAAAAATAGTAAAACAGATATTAGAATCAATTGCTGTAGTAATATGAAGTCTTAAATATAATATTAATATTACCAAAGGAAGAAGGTTAAAATAAACATCTAAAATTCACCTAATAATTGGAATATTTTCATAAAAAAAAACACCGTCATGTATAAAATAAGTACTTTTGAATATGAACATCGAAATATTATTGTATGTGATACTTACTCATACATGATGCAGTATAAAATTAATGACTAAATTATTCAACGCAAAAGTAACATTAATTGCATTTATGAAATAGGAATCAAATGAACTAACCCAAGACAGATTTAACTCTAGAATTTTACTAGTTCTATATTTTTGTGATGCATAACAAGATTTTTCGGCCCGTATTACACCAAATGACATTATTTTATATCAAACACCAAAAGGTTAATAAACAAATGAAAGAATGCAACAGATTCGAGGACCGAGGTCTAGCAGTTCTATGATTCTTTTGTCAACATCTTCCATAAAAATATTCATCTGCCATTTTTGATAAAATGTAGAACTTTTACCACAGACATTTAATAATAAATCATTATCAATGGGATTGTTAAAAAGTAAACATGCAAGAGATGCTAAAAAAGGCGTTCTATCACATCTATGTGATAGAACGCCTAAAGATGCTGAAAAGCAACACCCTGGTGTCATGAATAACAACATTATGGAATTGTACAGTTTCATCTTACACCCTAAGTCAAAATAACAATTAACCTTAAAATTTGGAGTACAATATAATGAGAAGTTTTGTTGTGAAATGACATACAGAAGCTTTTGAACTTTAGATAGTAGCATGGAAAATTTAATGTGAATACACCCTGCAGGAAGAGTGTGAAGAGTGCTCACGGGAACTGTAAATAAATAAACAAATCGACTTGATAGGAGGTATCTTCCCGTCGACGATAAAATATCATAACAGGGTAAAATATTTTATAAAAAAATATTTATTCAAAGATCATTGAAAAATATGTGGCGCAGTGTAACACGGGCCGTGCCTTATGCATTGTAAGCTAACCTTCCCCAAATGAATACGACTTGGATGTAAAAAAATCATTTACACGTGTATAAAAATGGCATCACAATAATTTGAACCCTCTAACCTTACTTATGTGCCTAATCATAGCATAGTTATTTATACTTATAGTTGTTTTTTTTTTTTAATAAAATCATGTCACGCATTAGTGCATATGTTTTATTCGTTATTATTACATCATTAATATTTAAATTTAGGTGGGTAAACCTCATTATAAAGGTAAAATGTAACATCGATGCGAGCAAACAGACATATTGAGAAGTATTTATTATAATTACCCTCGCAATTAAATTATTATTAAATCAAAGATAACTTTGATCGATGCCGCTTGCTAACAAATATGAATTAAAAAAAAACAATCATTTTCTTTACTTCATTGCTGTTGAGATTTTTTACATTTTATAATGTAATTAACAATAGATTTAAATGACTGAAAATTTGCCGTATCAATAAAATAAATGTAAAATATACTAACATACATCGTAAGCTTCTATGTCTAATTTCGAAATAAACATGCCAGCGAGCTTGCGAACTTTTTTGCCGATCACTGTAAACATAATTGTTCACGTTGAATCGCTTTTGTCAAATCGCGGCCGCTTCTTTTGTTGCGAGGAGAAGTCCGAAGCTGTTCACTTTCCATTTCAACTAGCTCACTATCATCAGTCGTAAAATAAATTTGAAAACCATTCGCTTGCATCTGAAATTGTGCAAAATATTCCCAAGATGCTAACTTAAATTGGACTACAAAAAAAGCTTTGGAAAATTTAAATTATACTAAATATTGTTTCTTCGTTATTTTAATAAAATTGTATAAAGTCGCCACTCATTAAATATTATCAAAACAATATGAATCTCGAGAAAACTTTACAGAAATGCCTACATGGAATTATGTCTATTGTATAATTTCGATCAACAAAATATATATAGAAGTAACAAACTTTGAACAAAATTAATGCATTTACAGTCGAAATAGTTTTAACATGAAAACACTCAACAAGGACAGCATACAAAAGTTTTTCTTTTAATGAATAGTTAATAGTTGACAATATACAGACTATCACAATAAAGGGAAGTGTAAATTTTAACAGAAAATTAATTGAATGTTATTATTTTTGTTCGGATTGAATTTTATATTATTATTAAGTTTTCTTTTTTTATCTAACTACTTCCCTGGACAATTAATTTTACAAAAAACATTACAAAGAAATACGTATGTGTGTCATTACCAAAATTGAATGGCAACTTTAAAAAATAATAAAGTGTGCATTACTGCATATATGTCGTAAATGGTATACATTTTTTTCACACGTACCTAATGAGATGTGCTTGAGAATATACCTGGAAGAGTAAGTTTTAGCAGAAAATTGAGTTAATTGAATTTTACGAATTCAAAAATAATGGTGAATTTTTTTTTGATAGGAATGCGAAAAAACTTTCACTATCTTCGATTCCGTGTTTTTCAACTGTATTCTGAAAAGTATAATTACTTAACTTGATGAAGTATTGTGTTCTGTTTAGCATTTTCGCACATTTATGATTAATTCTGCAATGGCTTTACACAACCTTACAATTATTTAATTTATTGTTACAAAAACCTGAGATCTAAGATACTTCTGACAACTTACGTCGCCCTGCATACAAATACTACAACTTATTCAAATCTGATTTGAGATAATCATTTTCTACGCAGCCAATTCCGTTTTCAGTGAGAAATCACACTAAAAACACAGCGGCGGTTTAGACAGATCCGCTCGAGTCGCCGGGGAAATGTATGATGTTATCCCCGCTGCAGCTGGGCGTGGGGGACGACGGCGGATCCAGCGAGGCTCGACTGGCGGAACTGAAGCTGCTGGAGCTCAACTCTTCCTGTTCTCCGTCAAACGAACGACTCCCACCTGAAACCGTGACATGTGAATTAACTAATATGCACATTGTTGTATTCTGCATTGTTGTTTTGCTTCAAAAGGCTAACCCAATTCTTCAATAGATTTCATTTACTTTTAATCGATTAGGGTAACTGATACAGTGATCAATCAGTTAAGGGTATGGGCTGCTTTGATAGGTCAGCGCAAGCTTATTAGTAGGACATTATTGAAACACATTTTTTTTCATATCAAACAAACATACAAAGTTTTTTTTTTTTTTATGATATCGACTGAAGGTGCTTGATGGAATTTCAATATCAAATTTGAATTGTTACAACTTTGTACGATTCCACATGTTTTATCACTAACGACCCGGGTTTCGCTTTTCGGCATCTTCAGGTATTCTAGCACAGTGGTTGTTAGTGACGAAACATGTGGAATCGTACAAAGTTGTAACAGTTCAAATTAAACATACAAAATGTTTTTTGTATATTCATATTTCATAACATTAATCGTAAACTTATTTATTATCAAATACTGAATCAAAGTGTCATACAGCTTAATCAACAAATATACTCATTGAGAAAAATAAAAGCACAGTGCTGTCAAAAATATGTACTAGAACTGAAATATATGCCGTTGCAGGTGACATATAGGAAGAAATATCCATAACTGGCGATTATTAATACCTATATATTGTGGTTTACTGCCGTGTGGCCCATCACCAACGGGTGGCCGACAAGTGTACCTGTTATTCTATTATATAAGTTACTCTTTAAAAGTTTTATGTCCACCGTTATCATAGAAATAGAACTACAATGAATGTTTTTTTATGATAATCATTGAAGCTCACCAGTTTCCATTCCATATCTCAGCAATCCAATCTTCTTGACAAAATCAACAAAATAAAATAATCAGGATAGTGAACTGCAACTTGATACCTAATCTGTTCCCTGCTGGACAATGTAAAGGGTATTCTAACTCGGAATATTTAAAAAAATCAATTAGCAGTGTTGGTGTTGAATAAATTTATAAATATTATCAGGAAAAATTAGACTAAATTTATTTACATAAAAACAAATCTTAGGTGAAAGTTTCAACTTTTACATTGTTAATTCTCTTAGGTTTCTGTCAACAATCAACTCACTGCAATCGACAGTCTCAACGATTGACAGGTTAGCATTCAGGGGGTTGACAAAGATTTAGAGCTTTCAGAAGTCGGGGAACTGTGTTAGCACTCATTTATCAATTAATTACAGTTTTATAAATAGTCAAGAATCATATATAAGAAATATTTTTTATGAATATGAAGAATTACACTGAACACTGAAGCTGTTTCCAACTAAATGCCATTATTCATTGAAAAATGTGAGTTTAACCCCTGTATGCTTACATACCAACTGTTAGACCGCTGACTGCAATGTGTTGTTAGTTGCCAGTCCAAAATATAAGAAAGTTGGGTTAAAGACTGTTTTATATTGAAATATGATCTGAAAATAAAAACTACATGTAAAATTTTTGCAGCTGCTCATAATAAGATCTCTCTGAATTAATTGTTTGGTTAGTTTGCAAAACTTAAATATAGGGCAACATTCTCCATACACTAAAAAGTATTATTTTTATATGATGAAATTCGGCCAATTGTCGTTTCTTTGTGACGTTACTAAAGACAACCCATTCTAATCTTCTACTGATACAAAAAGGTTCATACTCATGTTGTAACTTGGTCCAGCAGATCTGCATGTTAAAGTCGTGCGGAATAATCAGATATCTTACATTATATATAGAGATATCTGGAATCAATGTTGTTCTTTTGAAGGATTGGACAAATCATTCTATAAGGCATAGGATGTTAGAAACGCATAGGATTGAGACTATGTTGACGAACAAAGTCAAAATTTGCCTAAAAATGTTGTTTTATTATCATCCCACGAACCTGTTGAGTGATATGTTAACGGTACATTATTATGACAACATAGAAATGCAGTCTTCTCGGTCTCTAAATAATATGCTCAAAGTTTGAATGGAAGTATGAACGGATTCATTTATGAATTTATAAAATTCTCTTTGCACCGATCCATTCTATGAAACATTCTCTTTCTTTTCAACCAAATCTTCCTATGCCACTCTCTGCAAAACGAGGAGAGCTTGAGAAACTAAATATAAAGCGAAGTCCATATGGTATATTATATGGACTCTACGTTGCATTGAGAGCTGAAACTTTAATAAAACATATATAAAAGGGAAGGCGGCACCGCCCCTGCCTATTACGGGTTAGTGGGAATTGTGCAATAAATAAAAATCACAGGAAGGTTTTTCAGTTTTTTTTATTTTTTTAAATATTTTATTAGCTACATTTTAATCTGGCTACAGAATGCAGCATGATTTTGAATTTTTTATTTGGTTTTAGAGAGCCGCTTTAAGCTTGTATTTAAAATATTTCTTTTTTTTTCTTTGTTTCTAATACATAAAAGAGAAGTTTTTGTGCTATGTGTCTCATAATATATTACGATTTTTGCTCCTTCGATTAACATAACAATAAATACTTACTAACTAAACGAGTCTCCCGACGGGAGCCACCGCGGGGAGACGCCCCCCGCGGAGGAAGCGAATACTGACAATAGAGGCGACAGAACTACTGCAGACGACCTTTTCTCGACATATTAAGATATAGTTTATAGTAGAATTCGAGGGAGCTAAATCATACAAATGTTACCGTTAATAACACTAGAAATAATAAAATTGTAAGTCAACATTTTTCATAATAATATCAACACTTAAATTATAAAATAATGAGAAAAATATCTAAAATAAATTAAGTAAAACTTCTGATCGCGGCGATGACGCCCTCTCGGTCGAGCCGCTTCAAAACGGCGACTTCGGAAAGTGAAGCCCGAAATATTTACAAATCAAAAGCGGCCGGCGAGAATGAGCCCCGTCGACAAAGAAAAAAAAAGCACTTTAAGTTATAAATACTTTTAGTTTTAATTGGCCGAATAGTTAAAAGTAGAGGAGAAAAGTGGGAGTTTGCGATAAATATCCACCGCGGCCGTCGTCCGCGCAGTAAACGAGATTAATTTTATCCTCTATTAACTATTGAACCGTCTACAAAGGCAGTATAATAATCCACGGACGCGGATTCCAAAACAATTATATTTACACAGATAAGACATAAAAACGACAGCCGCACTGTTAAGCGGACCGGTCACACCGTTAAGAATAAATACTGTCACACTGGAAACGAGAAACGATATCCGGAGCGGACCGGGTCCGCTCCGGACAATACTTATTTTGAAATGAACACATCATTGAATCGTTCCCGCCGTCGTTCTCTCAATTCACTGAAAATTATAATACACCTAAAACTAATACGCCTCGCCCGTTGTCCGCTTAATATAAAACTCCTACAACCGAAGATGGCGTTGTGAAAACGTGCCGACTCCCATACAAACGTTCGCGTGCCAGAGGCGATTGTAATTCGAAAACGGACAGACAGCTCGCCAAACGTGAAACACAAGCGGCAATTCAAAACTTTATATACAACCGTAAATATAAATTGTGAAAAAATTTGATTTCGATTTACGTCAAGTTTTCTGCAGCCATAAAATCGTCCGATTGAAAATCATCGAGATGCAATGAATAAAAAATTGGCAGAGCGGTCACATTACAAAATATATCATACTGATGCCATAACATTTGAGCATTTCGGCATGCTTCGTTATAAAACTCCACAATGGAGAACGTTCTGAACTTTGGTAAAGAAGAATATTAAAAAAAATCCTTCAAAAAGATTTCATTCGCAATATACTGACCGCCAAATATTTGAAGTTTTAAAAACACTATACTTAAGATCTAACAGAATATTCACATCGTTTCTATGCATTATCTTTTCCATATTTCACACATTCTCTACACCAAAATTCAAAATAGGACGCGCTCGAAGGTATCGAACGGTGGAACTATTCACACACCCACGCAGAGCGATGACATAGCGGTTATTATTCGGTCGATTATTTACATCACTGACGCGTCGAGCCCGATCGATTCTGCCGCCGCGAGAGAGCTGCCGAAACATCGAACGAGGGCGAGTCCCGGACGTCGCGCACGCTATATATTACATCTACTGACAATAGCCACAAAATAAATCTCATTGATGTTATTCAATAATATTATGTCTACAAAAAACTTAAGGATCAAAGTAAAACAATTAAATTTACAATAATTAAATCTTTCAAACTATAACAACGCCGGCGGGGCGGGCCGCCGACAAATATGTACAATGAGATCATCCAAATTTTTGAAAGTGTCGCATTCGTGATCTTGATAAGCCGAAGAACAAAATATTTATTAAACAAAAGCTCACACGGAATATTAGGTTTGAGGATTTTCTAATTTTTGCTTGTCTATTTCCAACTGAAATGTTTTCATTCCTTGTAAAAAATTTAGCACCCACAGTGTCAGAAGTCATTTCATGTTATTGCTGAAAATTTTGGTAAAAAAAAACACAATATTTAAACAACGAAATGAGCGGAACTCTCCTTCCGAGCGTCGATACGTTAGTAATCTCGAAAAAATCCAGATTCATAATCTACTTAAAAAGATATGGTAAACTCAGACGGTCCACGTTGGTCTGCCGCGCAGGGGGTAAATTTTACCTCCTCTTGCGCTTGGGCTTCTTCTTGTTGGTCTTGGAAGCCTGCGCCGGGTTGGAAGAGGCGACAGGCGCGTCCGCATCGGCAGCCGAGCGAGTCATTCTCGCCTCCTCGGGAGCGCCCAGACATCTGGCGTAGTCTTCGCTCTCGGAAGACGGGGACACGTTTTCCTCATCGGACGATTTCTCCATGAGAGGAACAGACCTGTCGATCGACTTTCTGCCGTCCCTCTTCGTTTTGTTTGAAATATTTGCCAATTTAGAATCAGAGAATCGCGGCATTCCCGGTGCGGCAGAATCGCAGCCCTCATCATCATCGGCGAGCTCCTCGATCTCGGGTTCTTCAGTCAAAGATCTCGACATGACGATTTCCGAATCATATTGATCTGGGTCAAAGCGGATGGTGAAATCCTCATTGCCATCGTCATGTTCTAGAGTCTCTTTAAATTTCCGTTCATCTGTTGAATCAGAATCTAAGGGGCCGAGAAGAGGCGGCTCCGAAAATCGACTATGATGCTCTTCCACAAAGCAGAGGTCGACATCTACGCCGGGAGTGTCGCAGACAGCCACGACAAGATTGCTCTCATTATAGCGTATAGAAATTTTGGATGCAAAGGATTCGTCGTCTTCGATGGCCTCAACCAAATGAGAGCGTTTAGCCTTGGTATCACCGGATGCTGCAGCACTCCAACTCATTTTTGGGGCGTTGTCCGGAGGGTCGGCACGCGGTTCCACCGGCCCTTTACTGGAAAAGGCGGGGGCGAAAACGTAGCCTGGTCGAAGTTTACCTCTTTTACTTCTTTTCCCTGCAGACCTGGAGTCCTCTCCGATCGGAACGTCTCTGGCGGCGGAGAAAGACAGCTCCTCCCTGGTCAAAATTTCTACATCTCCAAAATCAGGTGACGGAACGGCGGCCGGCGGAGGTCTTACTTCTGTCAGGAGCTCCCAGGCGGCTTCGTCGGCCGGAGCCGGAGGGGCTGTGAAGTTCATGACAAAAGTTTCAGACACGTCCTCGGCGACCTGTTCAATTTCTGGGAATCCACATGAGTATACTTTTTCGCAATCGGTAAAATAAGAATTCTCCTTTGGCAATTCAGCATCGCATTCTGCGCTGACAGCGAACATCGGTTTGACGTTGGGGGTGCGGCCAAATTCAATCGGCACACTCCCCTCTCGGCAGAATTCAATGCTTTCGACTGCCATTGATATTTCATCTAGATAAGAGCGCGGCGGATCTCCAATACATTCGGGAAAGTCCAATTCGCCCTCCATTTGTAGAGGAACCGAAGGAATTTCTTTTATCTTTGTAGTGTCGCGCTTGCGTTCCTTTGATTTCTTGCTAGTGATTTTTTTTTTGATCTCCACAGGAATGACTTCCAGGATAGAAGATGTATCCGCAATAACAGGATCGGAGGCATTTTCAACACGACGAGGTTCACTTTCTGC
This sequence comes from Himalopsyche japonica, assembly GCA_028555115.1. Taxonomy (NCBI): domain Eukaryota; kingdom Metazoa; phylum Arthropoda; class Insecta; order Trichoptera; family Rhyacophilidae; genus Himalopsyche; species Himalopsyche japonica. The sequence continues at coordinate 1,546,170 of JAHFWJ010000385.1, forward strand.
TCGCACTTTAGAAACGGGCGCTTCAAAAGTGATCGGCGTGTCGACGGTGACGTCTCCGCGGCTGTCCACTGACAGCCTGGCCGGGATGACTACGCGGTCGGCGAGGGGCGCCGTATCCGACGGGGGCGGTCTCGGAGTGGGGAAAGCGGGCAGACGCTCGGCTGGCAGCAGGGTGCGAGTGGAGAGAGGCCGGGCGGGGGGAGCATCGCGAGCGGGCAGGGAGCGGGGTGCGCGCACGACCGGTCGAAAGAGCGCCTCGTCCTCGTTGGAGAGGGCGTGCGAGTCGTCGGCGGAGGGAGAAGAGAGGGCGGGCGAAGCGACGCCGCTGGTGACGTTCCCGACAGGATTGACGATGCGACGCAGCCCTCCGGCGTCCTCGCTTTCACCGCTCCGACCGACCGGGGCCGGTTCCGCACCTGGACAGAAGAACAACCCAAAGGCAATCAGAACTAAAATTCCCAGATTTTCATTTACGCGCGCGCGCAATAGAAAAGCGGAGGAGGACAGAGTGCGGTGAGTCTTTCGTCTGGCGAGAGATCGACCGTCTCCCGCCGCCGCGGATCCAAAATAAAAACCGAAGAAAGTTAGTAAACGGTGAATGCCTTTGGCCCGTTCCCGTCCGCCGCCGAAATGGTCATAAATGAGGTCGATCGACATAGAGGAACGGGAAGCGTCGAAGGGTGAAAGAGAAGGTGGTTGAGAAATAAATAAAACCGTCGATTCCACAGCATCATTAGCAGGCGACAGGCGACGCATGCTCCGCAATTAGTTATTAATAAAAGCACAGTCGACAAGCCAGAATAAAAGCGAACGTTGAAAGAGACATGAGTATGGATGACGCATTATTTTATTTAGTCAAAAACTTATAAAATTGATATGATAACGGGACACGAGAATTCTAAATGAACATTCATACTTCACATTTCTGGTTATTTTTCAGTGTTATATGAAAGATATATTTTTGGTATTCAAACTATGATGGGGTGATGCCAAAATAGTTATCAACGATAGTCGTTTGTTTTTTTTTTTTTTTATATTCAGTTCTCTTTTGATTTCTGTAGCAGACAGGTTCCACTAAAGACAGCATAGAAAGCATACTAAAACAGAAAGATTGGTTCCAAGAAATGGCATAAATCCCATGCACCACAAAATTACTATGATCTGTATGAAACTTGTAGATTTTTGACAGGTTTTGTCATTACCTCTGTGGAAGTTCATTTCTTAAGTGCTTTATTCTTGAAACAAAAAAAAAAAAAAAACAGCTCCAGAAATGAAGCATCTTCCATTAGATATGTAAATTTATTATTGTAAGGACGGTGAATTCATTTATTTCAATAAATGAATTTAATTTAATCACATAAAAAACACTGTACGGATTTTGTCAAAATGATATTGAAAATTCTAAGCATGTGACAACAAAAGTATTTTAAATTATACATTTATTGCATTTACACAACCGTAACGAGCCCAACACCAGAAGCAGTAAATATTTGCCCATCGGCACCTCAATTCACCATAGAAATACAAGCATGCTTTCAAATTAAGAATGAAACAGAACCAATGACTCCAGGGTGACAAAATGTTTATCTATCCTAACCTTAAATCAAATAAGGTAAAGGGTTTGTAGAGTAAAATAGAGAATAAACAATCATTGTTTTTATATTTCCTTGTTAACAGATTTTGCCTTTCGGCATCTGCAGATCTTCAGTGTGGTTGAAGTCAAAAACAATATCAAAAAAATAATTTAAGTTACTTAATTTTTTTTTATCTGTGTCCATTCAAATGCTGAACCAATTATTTTGTCTCAATGGAAGTTTTTCTTCGAGAACAGTTCACAGGTCAATTGCTTTAAGCAATTTGTAGCAATAAAATGGGTTTAAGAGAGGACTAGTTGCTGGCCACTCACTTTCACCACACCTAGTTTTTAAAGATTGTAGGAGTGGGAGATAATTGCCTGTCGATTAAAATTAAATTCATCCATATTTTCAAAAGCCAGCAGATATTATCAAGTGATCAAAATCTGTGTAAACGTACAAAATTTTAATGATTTTATCAAAGGTCCGCCCGATGATGGTGATTTTAGTGATGTTGATTAATATAACTGACCTTGATCAGTGTCTCTCATGGCCTCCGCCAAGTCTTCTTTGAGTCTGACTTCGCCTTCTCTGTGCCCCAATTCGTTGACAGCTTCTCGACTTCCCGTCGGGCATTCTCGCGGGTTAGTCTTCGCTTTGCTGTACGCATCAGAAAGACGAGGCGAATGCTCCAATGAACCTGTTGATGCGAAACATTATATTGACAAATTTAACTTAACCACACAATAACAGATTCTCTAGAAGCATATTCTAAAAATGTCATCTAATTTCCAGAATTATCAAATGCCTGAACCATTCTGATGTTATATTCAAATGCAACATTTAGCAACATTGTTTTTTTTTAAATTATTATTCTGCAAAAGGTTGACACATAAAATCTATACATTACACAATGTTGTGCAATACTTCTAGAGACAGAATTCATAAATTCTATTTTTTTTTTGGTCATAATGTATTTTTAATTTTTGTGTGGCAGTTCTGAAAAATAAACTTAGGTAAACTTTTTGATAAAAAATAATAAAAAGAATTTGCATGTATTAATTGTTTTTGTCATAAAAAAAATTGAAAATAAAAAATGGTAACATTCAAAGTGGTAAATATTAACAGATACAAGCGAAAAACACTGCAATTTGTTTCCAACTCACTCGCGGAACCTGATTCAATCAGAACCGGCACGATGGGTCTAGCTCCAGGAGGCATATTGACAGGATTGGACCTCGCCACGCTAGGACCTGTGCCCACTTCCACGGCATCGCAATCCAGTAAAGACAATGACGTTCTGAAAACCGAAAACATACCTAATAATGCATCACTCATTCTTAAATGAATACATGATAACAATACTTTGTGAACAGTACACACTGATTATAGAAGGAAAGCGACTAAACTAACGCTCTTATTTAAACAAAAAACAACTACCAAAAATCAATGACAGATATGTTTAACATCAATATCACAAGAAATAAAAATAATTCAATAAAACTATGGTAATCGCCATTCCAATAATGACAAAATACAAGGCATTCCATTCCGAGTCAGAAATGAATGTGTAAACTATTTTGATACAAAAGTAGTGAAAGGTTTACCCGGCGGTGGCGTTGTATGTTTTGAAGACAAACTGTGGCCCCATCCAAAGCCTGCGGTGAGGCCCGGCGTGCGTCATTATCTCCACTTGACTCAGCCAGCGATCTTCCGCATCCAGCAGACCCTTATCGCAAGTACTCTGTTGAAAATAAACGCATTCATTTAATTGCATACATCAGTAGCAATGCATCGATAGGGATAATATTTGATTTTATTCATCTCTCCTTTTTGCATTCTATCACACAAGTGCAATAAAACTGACATGCAGAAAACACTTCACATAAAACCCAAAAAATGGATTGCCCGCATGTGCAATGGATGTGCACCCTTCTTATAAAGCTGTATAAAAAAAAATAAGCAATCAGGTATTTTTAAATGATACAAGACAATGAAATAAAGAAATTCGTACCTTGATGGAGACGAGAGGTTTGACGAGGACGTTGTTTGAGGGAAGCGGCGGAGTGATGTCATTGGACGAGGGCGGTCGGAACAGAGGCCATTTCACTTTCGCTTCCACCTCCACCTCTATAGAAGTGTCATCGCACACCTTTTCTTTCGGAATACCTGTTGACAATTCAATTTATTAATTTTGTTAAACTATCTATTCATTTTATGCTAAGATTTTTTGAAATAGACAAGTGTTAGTGAAGAGTTTTGAAGTTCTAATAATTATACTAGCTGCCTGTCATGAATGATAGATACCCTTGGACAAATTTATTCCAATAAAACATACTTAAACATACACAATGATATATCACTGTCATTTTCGATGAATAATAGTTACCTGTGGCATGTTTGGGGTGTATGTGGTACTGAATGAGATGACCGTGTGCCGACATGATGTAGAGAGCTTGGGCAACCGGCGGAGAAGCGTTGGGATGAGAGAGGGAGGAGGAAGGAAAGCGGGCGGCGTTGGCAGACCGCGCGGCCACTCCCCAGCAGGCGCACACGGCTAGAGGCGGTTGACCTTCTTCGGAAAGAGAAGACAGGCGCTGACGACCTGAAACAATCATCAAACTCATCAACTTATTGTCTCCCATTACTTATTGGCGTCAAATAGGCTGATTCTTCAAGTGAATAATCAACAGTGAACTCTAGACGAATGTTCGTATTAGAGCTGACTGATCTCTTCACTTCCCCAGTTATAATATAGAGCCTGCTTTTACATACATTGCTAAAGTGTCAGTATTCTGTCATCTGCATACTGTTGCCACTGTCAAAGTTTTTTAAATTATCAGCTTCAAGAATTACTTACTAAAAATTACACTTTGGTAATCTAGTCAAATTTTATAATTTAACTGGATATTTTAACCCTTTGAGTAGTGAGTTATTTTTTATGAAATAAGTTTTTTGGTTTATTTTAAATATTTTTTTTACACTTCATATAAAATTATGTGGTTTTTTTGTGGTTCAATCTAGAAAGAATATTTATTATTATATCACGTAGTAAATAAAGTTGTACATTTGAGAAATGCATAGTAATAAATGTAAATAAATTTATTCATTATGAATTTTCTAGAAACAATTACTTTAGTTTGAGCCTAAAAAAATAATTGCAGTCTGAGTAAACAGTTCGATATTGACACCGATTCCTAGAAAGGAAGCGGTTAAACAGACAGTAAATTTTATGATATATGATTAAAAGTGTAATTTCTTTTAATTTATTTTTGTAAAATTTTATTAATTTGAAACAAATAAAAAATGCAAGCCCGACTGCTTAGAATCATTGACAGATATATATGTGCACCATGAATATCTGAAGAAATTATAATTATTCAACAAAAAATATGGAACTTGCAATTGATAAAAGACATCGCAATATTTGGATGTACATGTACGGCCATACTGCTCAACGGGTTAATAATGTATTTCATTTCTAACTTTTAATTAACCCTATGACTGCTAGCGTCTCAACTGTTGAAACGGGAGATTGCAGCGTGTTGATAAATGATACATACTAAAAAATATATAAGAATTTAAGTGCTCAATACTTTTATTTACAAACTTGCAGACTAATAGCCCGTGAAGCGTATTTATTAACGAGACGACAAACATTCAACAAAACCAATAGATTCAAGTCAGAAATAGTTGCCAAATAGAGTTGTTCATACACAGAAGTAGAAGCTCGTGGGTCATGTTACCTGCCATAAACAAGCCCCACTGACCTGAGCTGTTTCTGGTTATGGTGTGAGTTGGTATGGTAGGCGTGGCAGAAGGGCGCAGCTGCGACAGCGGGTTAAGAGTGCACGGAGCAGGGAACGGCGGCAAACGGGGGTTTGGGTACCACGACTGGTTCATCAGATTCTCACCCACCTGTAAACGTGCAATAAAATTAACCGGGAACAAAACACAATAAATCATTTGACATTGATTCGATTGAATTGCCATTCACTTGGCAGGACTCCATTAAAACACAGTGAAAAAATAGCAATATATTTTAGCTATTTAGAACTAAAATACATTGCTATTTTTTCACCGATAGCGAGATGAAATCAAAAAGTGTGCGTTTAGCAATATTTGAATTATATAGCCTTATCGATACCACTTTGTCAATTATTACCCGTTATCAAATAATGTAAATATTGGCAGGCTTTTAATGCTGCTGAATTATTCACTTCTTTTATGTTAAATTAATTTTGATTCGACTGAAGTGATAAGAGTGTAAACAAAGAAACATGATGCAACCTATGCAATAATTTGCAACACTTTTCTTTGTTTATAACATCGATTGATTCGTGAAAATGCGATTTTTATTTAATGTCGTAGATGATAAATTCCAATTCAGATTAGGCTTGTTTATGTTTCACGATCAAAATGCGGGTTTCGCTTGTCAGCATCTTCATGCATTTTACTATATAATATTTAATTTTTTCCTTCTCTCCTTTTTGAAAATTCATTGTCAAGGTCCACGATTTTTTCATATATTTTACTCTTAAAATGTTTATTAACCTGTTCACTGCTGAGCCATGTAATTGATATTTCAACCATGAATAATTTAGTATTTGAATCTACAGAATTATTTCATTTGCATTTTGAAATATTCATTCTAATATATTAACCGTTAGAATGCTACGCGGCGCAAAAGCGCGTAATTTGTAATGAGAGTGCATTCTTATACATTTAAAAATAACTTTTATCGTTTTTTATATTATTTTAAAATATCACTGCTCGAAACCATCGTAAGGGAAACAAATCGATATGCTGCACAGTTTTTGGCCTCGCACACTGTATCGGATAATTCTCGAGCAAAAAAGTGGACGCCGACAACAATATACGAAATGAAAGCCTTTATTGCTGTCATACTCGAAATGGGAATAACGAGAAGGCCAACAATTAGTAGTTATTAGTAGCTATTTGTGCGGCAAAACATAATTGTTGAGCTATTTTTTTTTGATTTTTTATTTTCTAAAAGAAATAAAATACAATAATATTGATATCACTTTATGTTTAATAAACATTAATAAACAATAAACATTTTATCTTTATAATGCAAAAATAATTAATAAAATTGATTGATATTTGTCTAAGTTAGAGTGTTTTATTTGACACCATTATTTTTTCCTCTAAATTAATCAATATGTGTATAGCAATTTTCATTTATTTTTGCCAAAATTGCTTAGCACTAAAAAGTGGACGCCGACAACAATATACGAAATGAAAGCCTTTATTGCTGTCATACTCGAAATGGGAATAACGAGAAGGCCAACAATTAGTAGTTATTAGTAGCTATTTGTGCGGCAAAACATAATTGTTGAGCTATTTTTTTTTGATTTTTTATTTTCTAAAAGAAATAAAATACAATAATATTGATATCACTTTATGTTTAATAAACATTAATAAACAATAAACATTTTATCTTTATAATGCAAAAATAATTAATAAAATTGATTGATATTTGTCTAAGTTAGAGTGTTTTATTTGACACCATTATTTTTTCCTCTAAATTAATCAATATGTGTATAGCAATTTTCATTCATTTTTGCCAAAATTGCTTAGCACTAAAACGGTTAAGCAAGTTATTATTTCCTCCAACACATTTTGACTCGACAAAAGAAGTTTTCTAAAAAACAAACATGATATGCTTTAAATCTCTAACTCACGGGACTATTGGATCTGCCGTCGGCAGCTAATCCAGCAGAGCGATGGAACCTAGAGAGTCGGTTGACCACGTGCGGCGAGGCGTGAGTTCTCACACCCACCGCTCCCCCGTATGGCGTGATAGGAAAGACGTGAGTTGTCCCGCGCATTGTGCTAATGGCTGCCCACCGACAATCCAATGAGAGAGAAATATCCTGAAAAAATATAATTAAAGCGTTACAAATAGTCAATTTTTATTGGTTAATCTGCCTGTAACTTGCTTTCACATAAAACAGTATAATAAAAATCTTCTCAATGGCATCAAAGTTTAGATATTAGCTTTCCGTAGTTATCTATCGATGAGTTTAGTATCAAATTTGGTCTGATGAAAAATAATACTTTTTTTCATACCCAAAATAAAAAGTCAGCAATGGCAAGAAAAAGAATACAGCATTATTCACATAATGCGTATTATAAACAGATCAAGTGATCGTCTGCGGTAAAGTGGTCAACGTCATTCGTTTCCATGAAGAGTCTCACAAGCTCGAGGTTTTTCTCAATCGGTTATTGATTCTGTTCAAAGACATGGGTGTTTGTGAAGTCTGAAAATTCCCTACAACCGGCACAATCCTAAAATCCGGGATACGGTGAGATCGGCTAACTGCTAATTCTATCCTTACCCTACCTCTACTATCCCAGCTCTCTTTGTGAAACGAGATGTTGACCATCTCAGTAAGAAACAGTTCTCGTAGAAATAACTTCTGAAAAAATACCTCCATTAGACAATACGGTTCACATTGGAAGCATATATGGAATCAGTTGCAAAGTTGGTGTTTTTTTTTTAGGTTTTTGTGATGTTTTTTGCAATGATACATGAATTGAAAATGAATTTCTAACATTATATATTATGCTCAATAGAATATGTCCGGCATAAAACATTTTCTGTTTTCAGTGTGTCTAAATCAAGAAGCCGTTAAAAAATAGTTATAGAAAAAAAAATATTTCACCTGAACTTTGGCAGTTGTGTCTCCTCTGTGTAAAATATAAAGGTGATGCACGGATGCGAGGGTGGGACCGCAGGGGTGCGGATGAATTCTGAAGACGTGGAAGTCGTGACCTCTCTTGTCGGCGGTCACCAAGATCATCCCGCTGGCGTCGAACTTCAAAGCCACGATGGATTCGGAGTGGGCTAGAAAATGGGCGATCACCGAGTTGTTCGCTGAAGAGATGGAGCTGTCGTCCATGTCTGAGTTTTCTTCATCGTTAATTTTCCAGTTCTGTGAAGAAAAACATCGACATGTTTTGTACACGTTACAAGTGAAAGTATAATTTATCAATTCAGGTAGCAGAAATACACTTAGCCGATCAAAAACAGTATCGTAATATTGTCTATAGTGTCAATGAATGTTCTGAAAAAAACGTAAAACAACTGGAAAGTATCTAAAAAAAATATTGAAGAATGAACACATGGAAGTATATTTCAACTAATAATACGATTGGATATGATTTCACTGAAACGCTACTAAAATATATTTTCACTTTACTTACTATCAAATATGAATTGATGATACTTTGTAATCAAGTACCGTCAGTCAATATTGTAAAAATACAGTATCATTGTAACATATAAAATCTCACTGAATAAGAATCAACCATATGTGATCAAGTTTTCAAAATAATAATGAAATTGTTTCTTCCCCCCGCACCCGACATATGAATAAGTCTATGACCAAGGTCGTGCCCTTGTTAACAGCTATTAATTAACTGTTAATCACGTTATGTTTAAAAAAAAAACAGCTGAAATCCTTTATTCAAAAAGTTCATAAACTCACCAAAAAAAAAAACAAAAAAACTTGCAACTTTTCACAGATCCAACAATACAAACGACACTGTCAAAGCTAAAACAAATTTCAATAAGCAATTTCTAAGTAATTATTTATGATAAAAAATATCAATTCTTCTCTCTCACGAATTACCCAATTGATGAAATATAAGAATGGATCAATTTAAAAAAAGTATTAAAGTCTATAAAAATATTTATGACAAAAACAATACTTTCTTATTTTTACCCAATTAAAAAAATGTTTCAAAAGTCTATCGGATCAGTTCATTACGATTGCAAATTAAAAGGTGTTAAAAAATAATATTGATTGTCATATACACATAATATAATTTGAGAGTTCTAATTTCCGTGTTATGTGACTAATATTAAAAATGACTAATCAATTAGCAGTCACAGTAGCCAACTATGTCACAATGTAACCTTGAGAGATGTTTTTTTGTTTTCACAATAACACTTTTATTTTTTAATATAAACTTAACAGGATATTTTAAGTGTGCTTTCGTATGGAAAAAAAAGACATCGGTGGTCATACTGCCATCTTTATTATTGATAGACAGCAATACGGGCACTACAGTAAACACTCGAAACATATAAACAGATCATTGTGTTGTTTTGGTTAATGTACACCTTTTTTATGCTGCTAGTTCTTTACGAACCCTTTTCTGCTGAACAGTGTAAAGCATATTCCAACACCAAATACCTCAAAAAGTAATTCAATCGTGACAGTGTTATATGTGTTTGTATTGTATATTGTGTTGTATATTGATTTTCAAAACAAATCGAACTATATTTTAACACAAAAATTAGTTCAAACACAAAGGCTCTTTTAAGTATCAATACACTGTAATCAGCAATCTCGACAGTCAACGTGTTAAACGCTATTCTCACTGCTATTATCAGAGAATCTGTCAAACTTCAATGGTGTCGGTAATCAACAGTGTTAGGTAAGTAATGACCTCAATGATATGATTTTTTTTTCAAGTCGGTTGTGTCTGATGAATTGATTTCATAATAAATTCATCAATTTATGGTCGTATATAGAGTCGGTTGTGTCTGATGAATTGATTTCATAATAAATTCATCAATTTATGTATATCAATAAATATTTTGTATTAAAACTTAAAAAAATAATCATACAATGAAAGATCTACCTAATATTGTTAATTATCAACAGTACAGCAATAGCATCGAGAAATACTGCATTTAAATAAGAACAACCAACGTAAAAAAGATGTAAAGAAAAATACAAAAATCTTACTGCTAATGCTCAAAGTGTTAAGCATGTACTGCCTAGTTTCTATTAGTGTCTAGTCATTAGTAAACATAAAAATAGGATTGCGATAATTTTTTATTCACATTTAATTTTTAAATGAAGGAAAGCAGTCAAAGAACATGATTATTAGTTGCGTTGAAAACTCTGTATTAGAATGCTATCAGGAAAAAAGTTGTAAACAACTAATAAAATACAGTTGGGTCTAATAATCAATCAATACATTGTTTTTGATAGATAACTCAATGTGCACAAAGTAATTCTTTGTCATCGTGTAGTAGAAATTATAGGATGTTTTTGAAACAATGTTAAACTGTTACCTCCACATCAATAATGGTGACCACTCCAGGCTGAAGTTGTTCCGAATGAGGCGGAGAGGGAGACTGCGATAGACCGCCGGAACGGGAGCCACTGAGGCTGCTGGCCACGCTTTCGCCGAGACCTCGCAGACCCTTGCCTAACGATTTGGCCGCGTGTAGCACTGTTGCCGTGTAGCTGGGCACACCTTCCCCTGAAAATAAACAAAACATGACGCTTAGCAATTTAATTATGTAAGAAAAATAATCACAAACATGAAATATGTCAGAAGAAAAAAAACTGGCACTAAAAATGTGCGAAGTTTCTTTATCAATCTTTATGATAAAACACTAATATGCAACATTTTTTGGTGTCAAGACAAAAAAAAACATTACATTGTTGACTGATTTTTGAAAGATCAAGAAACTCATTGTCACATATTTGAAAAATGCCCGTTGCCAAGTTACGCAATATTTAAATTAACTGGCTGGATCCCAAATTGTGAGGTCATCGAGTACTTTACTCACATGGGCAAAATCTGTCAGCTGATTTTCCATAACTCAACAACAAGCCAGAGGAGTTGTAGGTTGTTAAAAGCAAAAAAAATAAAATGATAGTTTACAAAAGAAAATGTATTTGGGAAAGCCTTCACCAGTAAATTGTGACAATAATGACTGTGTGCCAGTTATAATAATTATGACACTCCAGTAAAATATCGCTTTTATTAATTAATTTCAATTAAATTCAGCTCAACTTAAACAAGTGTCAGCCGCGGTACAAATTATAATCATTTCATATAATTACACTAAACAATTTGAAAATAAATGGACAGCTGGCACCGCATCTTGTCAACATAAGATTAATAATAATAAAACTTGTTAAAACGCATTTCCAATGCAAATTAGCATACACTTATGTGCAAGCGATGGAGGAAAATTATTAATCGGTGAGGAAATGTGCAATAAATGAGGCATTCACTGCATGCATTCACGTGTTTATTACATATAAATTGTGCAATCAAAATAGGACATTTCGATTTCAAAGAATCTTATGTGTGCAAATGTGAAATCGCAGTCGACCACTTTTTCATTGTAAATGAGAATGAATCAGAAAAATTAGAATCAATTATTGACGACTGTTTGAAGATTAAAACCTGCACACATCTTTAATTGCCATTAAGAAATGTTTATTACTATAGTAATTAATAAGTGTCAAATAAAAGATAAACTCAAAAAGGAAAATCTACACACAATGGAGTGAATTAAGTTAAGTTAATTACAAATGAGTCATTTAAAATGAGACAAACGCTTGTATGAATCCAAACAGCTCACAACTGACATCAGCAGTGCACAGCTACATTCATATTCCAATAATTTCAAAATAACTGGCAGTTTCTTTATTTGCACTGTTTTTTAGACATAAATGTATTGAGCAAGCCACTTTTTTTTATTGCATACAAAGGTCAACTCAATAACAAATGTTTTTACCCTATCAGTGTGCACAAGAGACACCGGTATTGATTCGGCAACTGGCTGCAGATCAGTAAATACTTTTACATACCTTCGCACCCTCCGCTGCTCCTCTTCGTCGGAGAAAGTTTCCGATCCGCGTAAGCGAGCCAGCGGTCACCGAGAGCGATGGGATTTGCGGGAGAAGGCCCCCCCAGGGGGCACGGACACGGGTAGCAAGTGGTGACGGTTAGACGGTCTTCCAGCGTGCGAGCGTCGAACACCGCCAGCCTTTCGGCGAACGAAACGACAATCGATCTTTTGTTGGCCGCAACATCAAGTATCGGGTTTTTAAACTTGATACTTTTAACCTGATAAATTGGATAAGACATATCAAAACTTGAAGAAAGACAAGTACTTTATGGATTTGTATAATGTCCACTAATATATACAGTATATTATCAGGCATCAGATTCTTCTATAGGATCTTATTTATACAGTGGACAGGTGAAAGTTGCCTTCATATTTTTTGTTAACATGATATTATATTTAGAATATTCAATTGCGCTTTAATGACAAATATAGGCATTCACTTCGCGATGTTACAATCGCGATCTCAAGGTAAATTATGAATCTAACAGTTGATATAAAAGGTATTTAAAAAAAAAACTATTTAAATATTTTCGTTTTCAACAAATCCAGTCTTCAGCTTGAAACATGTATTAAAGTGTAAAAAATTCAAAAGTGGCGTGATGATCTGCATAAATGAATTGATTGAAATATTTAGAAACGTCACCTGGTCTCCTCCGGTGAGAGATATGAAGCTGAGCGAACAGAAAGGGACACCCGGGCCGGCCGAGTCGCACAGGGCGACGAGAGGCCTCTTCCCGATGAAGGCGTCGTCGCGGGACGGGGCCGGCAGCAGTCTGAGCAGCCTCACCTGCCCCTGCCGCCACGACAGCGCCTCCTGCGCTTCCCCGCCGGGCCGGATCGCCCACACCTGCACCCCCGAACCGTAGCCCACGACCAGCAGCAGCGGCGATAGATCCCCTTCGGAGCCCGCCTCCGGATCGGGCCCGGGAACACGCGCGCTCTCGAACCTCGCCCATTGCACGACGTCCTTGGGATCCGCCCCCGGACCGCCCGCCGAGGCTACGTCATTGATGAACCCCGACACCGTGTCCAAGATGCTCCTGTCGCCCGGTGGCTGAGGGGGCACCACCAGAGGGCCCCCCGCGCGCGACCGACGAGGCGACTCCGCGGACATTCTCGATAGCGGATACCTGCATCGCAAAGATTAAATTGTGAAAATTCGCCTGGCAAGGTGAGAGATACACCTCGAAAGCTGCCCGACCGCACAGAAATACCAAACAATGGGATGTGACATTCCCTATCGCGAACGTAATAATATCGAGTCGGACGGGTGGCCCAGTCAACAAAAATAACTCCGCGAAGGACAAAGGACCGAAGCTAATATTGCGAATTCGACTCGTCGGGTCGTCCTGGGAAATATTTCACCGACTCGGTCGAGCAGCCCAGCGACAATATAATCATATAGTGTGTTTTTTCTTCTTACCTTCGACTTTTTGAGCAGTATCATGATGAAAACATTTCCTAGTCCGAACGCAACTGCGTCATTTTTACTGACAGATGCGAATGTGACGTCACTTTGACATAAAAACACTAAATTTCGCAGTTTAAACGCAGATTTTTCACACGCAGATGTTTGAAAATCGTTTAAAATAATATAAATAGCAAAATGTTCAACAATAATCTCGATTAAACTGCTCTCGCAAAAAGTGGTGTCGACTAAACTAGACGTAAAAAACCAACAAACGCTGTTGTCAATCCGGACTACCTATCACTATCGAAAACAAAGATCAGCTGATGAACGCGAAAACATAATTTTTTCACCATTTTCGAAACATTTTCGCGGCGATGATTTATTTCAAAATATATAAACTAATAAATGTAATATTCTTCATAACTTTAACTCTAAAAAAAGGGTGCAGTGTTTATAACAAAGAAAATATTTTGATTCTGGTTGTTGATGACTTGAGACCTCTGTTGAAAGACTGGGGAGATAATTTGACGCACACTCCGAACATCGATTCCCTGGCGGCAAGCAGTGTCAAATTCAAAAATGCCTTCGCTCAAGTAAACATTTTCAATATTATCAAAAATTAAGATAAGACGTGTTGATGTGTTTTTGTATCACTATTAAACTCTGTACTTCCGACGACACAAAATGAATTTGAATTGAAGGTCAAATAGATCACTAATATTTATCAGATTAAATTTCCGTTATCAGTCAATTGAAAGTTTAAATTTTTGCATAGATGTGGGGTTTGTGTTTTATTTTATCAAAGCAACTATGACAGTTATTATTTTTTTAAATTAATACTCATCATCAACAGAAAGAAATAATTTATAATTATTGTCAATCCTTTGTAGAATGACTTTTAATGAGAATACAAATCGAAATATATTTGTACTACTTACATTAAACTTGACTTGTTGAAATTTTATACTATTCTACATGTTTTGTTACTGAAGACCAAAAACACCAAATATTTCAAAAATAAATTCATCAGTGCTAGTGTTAAAAATACTAATAGAGACTATCAGGACTAATGAAACTATATTTCAATGTAAAGATTAACTTTTTGTGTATATAGATTTATATGTTTATAGATAACTTATCACCATGAACTCTCTTTTAATTTTATATATAAACTATCAACACACTGCAAACACAGTTACGTAAGATTTTTTGTATTGTTCCCAGCAATCTCTATGCGCACCGAGTAGAAACTCTTTTTTGACTGGAAGGAGACCTGACACTCTACATCTGTACGATTTCTATTCATATTGGAGAGATACGTCTGGAAATTATACAACAATTCCACAATACTTCAAGGAAAATGGATACATGTCATATTCATTCGGGAAAATATTCCATCCCGGAATCAGTTCTAATTTTACCGATGATTATCCATACAGTTGGTCAGACCCACCCTATCATCCGTCCACAGAGAAGTATAAAGATTCTATGGTGTGCGTCGATGAAGACACCGCAACTCTTTCCAGAAATATTATTTGTCCAGTGGATACACAACTTCAGCCTGAGGGCACATTGCCAGATATTCAAATAACTAAAGCAGCAATTGATAAATTGAAGCACCACAAAGAAACATTACAAAATAAGCCATTTTTTATGGCGATTGGATTTCACAAACCTCACATTCCATTAAAATTTCCACGAAAATATTTGGGTATGTTGAAAGGTTTATTACTTATAGATAATACTTTTCTAATGATCATTCATTTTGATTTTTATAAATAAATAATAGCATTGTAAGGGAATTATTAATTTTCCTTATTAATATTTTATATATTAAGAGGTGGATCAGAAAACAGTTCAAAGTTTCTTTTTGTCAAATAATATCATATTGATAAACAGTCAAAAACGTTTACCACGAAAGCAAATAACAAGAAATGTCAGTCAAAACAATATGACCAATAAATACATTCTTTTAATATCAAACAATTTTTGCTTAACATCAAAAGATTTCGCATCTCAAATGAACAAAATATACTTAGAGATTTTTTTTTAATAGCAAATCAATAATTTTATTACTTTCATTACTACACTACACTATGTTTTCAAATATATTTTTTTAAATTAATAGTGCCCCTAATGTGATTTATTAAAACATCAATAAAGGTTTTTTTGTAAGAATTCTTACATTCATACAATTTGTTTAACAGAAAATATATGCTTTGTTCCCTTTTACTTCATGTTAACCATTTTCAGCTGTAGCATTTTTATAAAGTATTACTAACCATGTTATGACATGCTTGTTATTATGTTTGTGTTGTTTGATGTAGATTTATACCCAATGGATAAAATCTCATTACCTGATCAACCATTTAGACCGACCAGTATGCCATCAGTAGCATGGAACCCTTGGACTGATGTCAGAGAAAGACATGACATCAAGAAATTAAACGTTAATTTTCCTTATGGAATAATGCCGGCCAAATGGACTCTAAAGCTGAAACAGTCTTATTATGCGTCAATCTCTTACATTGATGATTTAATTGAAGATATTTTAAGACACATCGACCTGGACAACACTATTGTTGTGTTCACCAGCGATCATGGTAATTAATATTATTTGTTGAAAGCATCATAATTTTAAATGAATTTGAGTTTTAAATATTGTGCTGATGAACCAAAAGAATGATATATTTTAATTGTTGAAACTGTGTACGATTCCAAATCTTCAGACAATCTATCACATCTATGCAATAGAACTGACAGACAGTAAATAGTTTGCGTTACTTTTATACAAGAGCAATTACATAAAAAAATATGTATAGACTCTAGGCTAGGAGATATTATTAATATCTTGATGATGTTCAAATTTGGGAGATATAATCATATAACTCATATAGCCTAGCGAACATTATCAGTTGATAATGCTCATGATGAGTGAAACCGGTCGTGATCAAAAAATATTGTGTGGAACTAAGTACTAAAAAAATGTATTTTTATTATTTAATATATCATGCCTTATCAAGAAATGACAGTTAACACCTTAAAAGTGATATAGCTTAATAAAGTTTTCACAATAATAAACTGCATAATAAAAAGTGATTTAATACTTTAGAGATACCTCATTATTTTGAAATTTAGAACTTATTATTGACTAATTAATCTAACATCAAGTATACATAAGGGCTAAAGCAATGAAGAATGAGGGAATTTGACTGCTGGTTTTATAAAGGCAATGAACTCAACTGGACTCGAAAAATAGCTTTGATACACAATTTGTACTTTCATCTGACTTGAACGAAGTGTTTTATAATATAAAAATTTCTGGCAATATCGTATATTATAAAAGAGTATTGTTTTTTATTTTGTGAGATTTTTTCATTTCAGGTTGGTCCCTCGGAGAGCACGGTGAATGGGCGAAATATAGTAACTTTGATATCGCCTTAAGGGTGCCTCTAATGATACACATACCAGGACTCACAGACATTTCCCACACTTCCAAGTCCAAGCATCAGATCGTTGAACTCATTGGACTGTTTCCAACTTTAGCAGAACTCTCTGGGCTGACTAAAAAATTTCCAATTTGTACTGCGGTTGACCACAGTCAAATTTGCTCTGAAGGATATAGCTGGGTACATCTACTCGATAAACAAATGAAAAAGAATCACACCTGGAGGCATGCCGCATTCAGTCAATATCCTCGACCTGGACTTTATCCTACACTTCATCCCAACAGTGATAAGCCTCGACTCGAACAGATTAAAGTAATGGGTTACTCTGTTCGAACCAACCGGTATCGATACACAGAATGGATTAACTTTAATCACACCTCTTTCAAGCCAGATTGGGATAATGTACTCGCTGGAGAATTGTATGACCATAAGATTGACGATGGTGAAAATCTTAATTTATTTGATAGACAAGTATTGCAACATATCAAACGTAGACTCAGTAACAAATTAAAGAAAGGTTGGATGTACTATTAATATTCCTTTAACCAAATAGTTTTATTTCTATGATTATTTTACTTTGTTTAATTTGTATAGTAAAAACTATAAATGCCAGAAATACAAATTTGGTTTCTGAGTTGACATTTTTTTCAAATTGCCATACCTTATAAAATATTTAAAATATGTTAATTAGTTTCTTTTTTTTTTGTAATAATATGAAAAAATAATAATCAATCTCTTTACATTATCATTTAAAATTTAGAAGTTGTAATATACTGAAACATTAAATATTTATACAAAGTTAAAGGCCTCAAAAAGTGAATTACATAATGTGTAACTTTGAAAATAAGTGCTAAGTTTAAGTTTTTTTTTAATAACATTACTCAATGCAGTAAATAAACAACAACAAAAACCATAAATAATTGCAGTTTTTTAAATAAGACCTCTGAATTACAGTTTTCCTAGTGATGTAATATTGATTTCGATTTTTTTTTTTAAATGAAGTATGTTATTCATAACTGCATTTTCTCATTTCACAACATTCCTTTAATGCTGAAGTTACAGAAATAAAACGCATTTTTCATATGAAATAATTTAATTTCAAAGTAAAATATATTTATATTTATTGTGTAATAAAATAAATAAGCAAACTTCAATAAATATTAAAATAATTACTTTTTTTATTGTCGATTTTTGTTTGCACTGACATCTGTGTAATACACTGGCTTACATAATCTTCATTTCAAATAAATTTTATTTATATTGAATATTAACATACTATATAATGGATACACAGTTAAATCGTTTCGTTGTGATCTCCTAGGTGTCATATACAATATTTTTTTCTAATAAAAATTATGAAGTTGCACTCGTATGAAAAATTTTCCGCATACGTCATAAATCTTAATTACTGCTCGCTATCAACTTGTTCATCACTACTAGATTTAAATTTCAATTTGACCATACACAGTCAATCCTCCTACAGCGTACTCTCCAATAGCGTTTTTTCCCATAGCGATTTCAGTAGTTTTTCGTATAACAATCCTTTCTATAGCAATTTTTCTATAAAACGCTAAATTTTCCAAGTTAAGTCGTCATCGTTAAGTGAGAATTTTCGTAAATATACTATATATATAAAATGCAATAAAGAAAAGAATAATATCATGTAAAAATACAGGGTGCCCACCGGGAAGACTTACTACATTCTTTCGTTGCCATTTTGGTTGACGTAAATTTTGACCATAGCTCTAGAGTCGTAAAAAAGCACGGCTCCGACTCCGGTCATAACACCGCGACTTCACGACGCCGTGTCTGACTCTACAGCCTTGATTTTGAAAATTCTTTTTTGACGGCCAATAAAAAGATATTAAATAAACCAACGTGCTTTAATCGTTAAAAATTTTTATCACAGTGAACCATCAATTATTGTGACAATTAAAAAAATACGAGAAATTTAAGTGGGTGTGATTTACCACCAAAACCTAATATTTACCACTTAGTGAATGGCTTTGAAGAATAAGGCTCAGTATCAGAAAAACACAAGCTTGGGCATTATCAGCGAGAAGATCAGCTAATAACATTCCAAAAAAGTAAACCTCAGTTTGACTTGATGCAAAAAAAACCGCATTTATGAAGCTAACAAAAGTAGACATTTAGCTTTTATGGTCTTCCATGCATTACAGATGAAAGATAGATTTTAATTATGATTCAAATAATAGATCTGATCTTAATTTGAAAAAAATGTGGAAATTATACTAAAGAGGATTATTTTCAATGATTTTCAATGAATGTTGCCACATTTATATGATTCCATGTTACATTCTGCTTTTTAAATAGCGGTTAATAATAATAATAATTTAGTGGTCACTTAAAAATTGTATATTTATTCAAGGAATGTCCAAAATGGACGATTAAATTTTTATTTACATTGCATCTTCATGTCCAAAAACTTGTTTTATTACTGGAATTTCAGTAATTATTTATACGATCTATTGTAAGCGCAATGTTGAACGCTTAACAAAATAATAAATAAACGGAATAATGGTCATGTCAAAAATATTGTGACATCGTTGAAACAGCAACGCCTCTGTGGAGGAGAAGCGGAAGCACGCACAAGGCGTTTCCGCTAGCACTACTTGACTACAATGGCAGGAATGGCGGCACGTACGTCTCTATGGCAATGTTCAAATTTATAATCGACCATTCATATATTTCAATTTTTACTATTCAACACGGCCATAGTAAAGCAAATTAATACAGCTATTCAATAAAAGCGTCAAACCATGTTCCTATCCGGCGATCCTGAATAGATTCTGGTTTATTAAAGTTTTTTTTTAATAGTTACTTTTGACTGATTAGAGGGCTTATAGTTTATATGTAGCATCAAAATATACGTCTATATAGGTCGCAACAAATTTTAATTGACTTCAAATAAATTCATCTATCGTATTAGACCTATAAAACAGTGATGGCGAACCTTTTACATGAATTTGTCTGAGATCTCAATATAATATTTATTGACTGTCTGACGTGCTGAACAATTTTTGAAAAAAATTGGTATTAATAATTTTGCTGTAAATAATTAGTTTTTTTTTTTACTTAAAAATTAGTTGGATGAAGGTTTCATTAACATAACAATATTGTAGGCCAGAGATTCATTTACCCTTCAAACAACTTTTAATTTTAGAAAAAATGATTAAAAATTAGTTTCATGAGATTTTTTATTAAATACATGTATAGCTATTAAAATATATGTATGAGTTTTTTTGCTAAACCAAATTCTTCATATCCGGTTCGTGTGTCGTCAGTTTTAGTAAAATGTACGTCCAATTTAATTCATCTGTCGATCTACTTTCGGCACTTTATTATAAAAGTCATTTAGGAACGGAAATTAATAAAATCTCTTTTAAGATGTTCACTGTCACGTTTTTGTAAATATGCATTATACTTAATTTTTAAAACACAACTTTAAGTATTGTTTCCACAACATTATATTATTAAGATCTTGACCGGTTTCCCTCATTACTAACATTATCAAATTTAAAAAAAATCAAAGTGAGACTAGGTTTTTTATGTATTTGTAAAAATGAGTTAATTACTACCAGGTATACAAAACAAATGATTCAAGAACTAAGAATGGTTTCTAGATAGTGATATGTTAAATATATAAATAAAATAGTTTCTTAAAAAATGTTAGTGACCTCATAAATATCTATTTATTTGTAATCAAAAATAAAATCAATTTAAAGTCAACTATAAAATGGAAAATAAAATTGTATAAAACATTGTCATTTATTATTTCAAAAAAAGAGCATGACGTTAAAGTAATGTACTGAGATCTTTATTTATATTTCCTGAACTCACTTAGATTATTTTCTCATCCACGATTACAGTTAAAAATAATAGTCACGCTACTGGCACTACTATAATCGATAACAATTAATTCTATTGCGGCTGTAAATTCATTTTATTTGAGCATCGTCGCTATGTTGTTAATGGAATGGAATTATTTATTCATTGGTATTTGTCTATGGTTAATCTTGCGCAGGAAATGACGCATACAAACTAGATACAAAGATGGAGACACTTCCGCCTTAAATAATAATCATGATAACTTGATAACGAGACATTTTCCTGTGTACAGAATAGTACCTACTCAATCAGTAAACTAGTTTCGAAGTGTGCGTGTTATTTTCAAGTCCAATGCTGTATAACACAATGAAATATTTAATATATTTTTTAAAAATCAAAAAAGAAAAACAAATGTTTTTATAAGCAAATAATTTTCTCTTCTTACCCTTCAATCGATATGTAATATGAACTGCTTAACGAATATGATATTAATTTCTATTTTAACTTTGTGTTGTCATGTGTAAATATTAATTACCTTATTCATTGATAGTACTGAAAATTAATTGATTGTTCGCAATTTTCTGTAAGTTTCTGATTAGTTTTTCTTGTTAATGATTTACGAATTATATTTGATCGAAACATATTTTTCTTACTAAATTAACTTTTGATGTAAATTTTTTAGAGGTCCTAAACAGTTTAATTGCAAACTGGTTGACATGAAGCAGTGTTCCCCAACCGGTGTTCCGCGGCCCAGTGTTAGCAGTGTATCAAATTTCAAGAAATTCGCCACGTAAAAATATTGAATATAGGATTTTTTGCGCCTGCACGTTTACTTATATTCATATTTATTATTAAATAATAATAATTGGTAGGATGTTGCGAAACCAAGGAACTTAATAACAACTGTCAGAGGCAGCACTGCAGCCAAGAATATATAATACAATATACTAGCAAAGATACAACAGTAGGTTTCACATTAGTTTGTTGAAAAACTCATTGTTTTTTTATTATTATTTTAATTATATCACACTGTTATATGTATATTTATAAGTTATACTTATTTCCATCTATCACAATGTAGATTTAAAAACATTTCATAAAAAGCTATTCTAATTTCAGTATTAGAGGTTCACGATTTTTTTTCTTCTTTTTCCCGTTCAGCACAACTAAAAAAAATTGGGGAGCACTAATCCAAAGGATGTACAGTGAAACCTCGATTTTACGTTTTTCAAGGGACCCTAAAAAAATAACGGTAATTGCGGGAAACGGTGAATGTGGGAAAGCTTCAAATAATAATAATAAACAAGCAAAATCGTAAAAAATATTTATTTATTAGTTACCTGTATATACTGTATATAAAATTTATTTTTTAAAAAAGTCCTTTATGTTAGTTTGCTTCTTTGTTATTTGGCACTTTAATCTGAACAAAGACTTGTTACTAAACTTGTGACTAAAAGTTTGTGTGTACAGGAATCATTATTACCATAAATTTTAAACAACTCTACATTTGCATCATAAACAATAATACGCGTGTGGTGGATTTCAACCCAAAAAATAGCACATGCGTCCAATGCGTTACGCTTAACATGTACAGCGGATTCCAACGTGTCTAGACATAGCACCTGCACTCGGCTGTGTCAAACTTGCTTGCTGAGATACGGAGAAATATGCAATAAAAACGGTCAATCGGGATAATATTTGTGACGGGACCAAAATATTTAGACGGTTTATCGAGGAAATCGGGGAATCGGGAAACGGTCAATGCGGGATTATTTAACATTGTTCTTATGGAAGTTTGACAGGACTTTAAAAAATAAGCGTTCCAGCCGGGAAAACGTATTATGCGAGAACGGTTGATCGAGGTTCCACTGTATATCCACTTTAAAAGTTTCAACTGACAATTCCTGGTGGAAAGGCATTTTGTTAAAATAATAAAACGCAACTAACTATATTTACTCAATTTTATATCATCAAGATCAGGACTGGTTTCGCTGATCACAAGCATTATTTATTAAAGGCCTTATATTGATAATAAATGATACTGGCGTAAAAAGTAAAATATGCTTTATTAAATTTAAAAAAACACATTTATATGTAAATATACTAGAAACCTCAAATTGTTTTTTTTTCACAAAATATAATTATGCACTTTAATAATAAATTTATATTTTTTTAAATAATGCAACTCAATGTTCAACTCAAGTTTTCCACCACGAATGACAGTTTACACCTCAGAGGTGATTAAATTTTAATAAATCAACCATCGTATAATTAATTATATATTCCAAAAATGTCCCCAACTCTTCTTCCAATTTTTATGTATAAAAAGCAAACGTTAAACCCATCGGCTGCTAACGTCTCAACAGCAAATCATTAGAGATAATCAGGACAAATCGGAAGAATTCAATGCAAATATTCATTATTATTTCGATTTTTTTAACACTGAACACTGCCGATTTTTCCATCAAATGGAATACAACAATGGCGAAAGATATTTTCGAGAGATAGTTGTAACGACCTATTGAGAGTATTCTGCTTATAAAGCAAAGAATTGCTTAGACGATTTGTCTATGATATCATTCGGATCGGGCCCCGTGGGTCATGCCGATTTGGTTGCATAGATGGCAAATTAAAAGGCTATTTTTTCACCGTGTTATTTAAATAATTCGCATCGTCCTATGGAAAGCAAAAAGAACTCAAATCTCTGAAAAATCCACATTTACAAAACAATAAACTGCCTCAAAATACATTGATAACATATTAGTGAGCATTTGATTGCATAATAATCGTAAAAATTTAAATGAGCATCGATATGCAAAAATAAAAGTACTTTTTTACAATGTTGTTCTTAGTTTTTTATTCATTTAATTTTTGCACACTTAAATGCATATGTTACAACTAGGGCTATAGAGTCATTAAAAAACACGACTCAAGCTAAAAAGGGTTTATTTTTATCAGGTTTTTTTTCCTCTTTATTTGCATTGAATTAAAGGTCAACCAATCAATCCGGAAAATTGTTCATTGAGATATTCTACAAAATCGTCTAATTGAAAAAGTAATTAGAGTCGCTCGTTTTTCACGACTCCACGAAGTCCTAGTCACAACCATATCTTGAGGAATTTTCCTTGGAAATTTTGAAACACGTATAACGTTGGTATGCCTCGGAATACACCCTGTAATAAGAATGCGAAGCAGAGGTGATGGGTACAACGTTGAGTTTTCTTGGGAGCTGAAAAAAACCCTCTATACCGCCAGTTATTAACCCGTTCCCCATTGAGCCACTTTGATGATATTCAAAGACAAAATATTTCGAAATCAAAACCGTCGTGTTGGTATTATACAATTTTATAAAGATTTTCAATACAAATCACGTTATATGACACTACAATTTATTCCAAAAGGATTTTTTACCACTGTTCATAGTCTTAATATTTCAATTATCAACACCATAAATTTTGTCAGCAATCAGAGGGCTAAGTACGAAATGATAAGATCATTCAAAAATATAACATTACACAAAAAAAGCCATATTGTTTATGTTTATCCGTTCGGGTTCCGATTGATTCAGACAGATGTCAGTTGACAGAACGGTTCATACTGTTTGGATTTGAAAAGTAAAGGATTATCAAACAATATTTCATGTCATAGATTTACGATTTTTTCATTTGTCTTCATTTTAATTTCCTTTTCTAATTCTTTACTCATTTTATTTTTTGAGTACAATTTATAAAGCTAGAGCGAGTAACTTAAGACGTAAATTGATGTAGCCATATTGGAGATAATTTTTGGACGTTTTTTGAATTACTACACCCTCACGCAGGCAGGAGGTACCTACCTACGCACCAATCGTCACAAAACAACCAACGTCACATAATGTCAAATAGACGTGATCGCCGCATGAGAGCTCTGTCCTCCAAGTGTTTACTGAATATTATCAAATCGTTGTGTTTCTGACACGATATGCTTTTAGGATAAAACAAAATTTTCATATCAGATCGTCAGTACAGTAAAATTATATATTTTCACTTTAGTTTACAATTATTTACGTTTAATGTGTAATTACACGGTGGAAAAATAGCAATGTATTTTAGTTCTATATTTTTCTCATAAGATATAGTATAGATATAAGCTAGGTTGTTAAAACAGAAGAGAAGATGTATTGCGTACCTTTTCTACACAGCTATAGATAGATAAGCAAATGTACGTTTAACCATACTTCCATCCATATAAACCAACTATATCTTATAAAAAATTGGTAGAACTAAAATACATTGCTATTTTTCCACCGTGTTATAATGAAGTTCTGCCAAGTAAATGCCAATTCAATCAATAATCTGATGTCTTCAAAATAGAGCTTCCAAGCTTCGCTTAGGGTCACCCAAGTTCATTACCCGCCGTTGTTATCCTAAACTTTTGCCCATATAATGTGTTATGTAGCACTTCTTATGGAAAATGCATTATATTAAAATAATAAAACACAATTTAAGTTGTATTTACTCTTAATTTGTAATTTTGTAATAAAAATTACAACTGGATTCGTTTAGAGACTGTGCACTATTCTATAAGTTTTGTCAGTCATGACCTGGTTTTCAGCTTTCAGTCTCTTCAGGCATTCTATCACACGGATGCAACAGAACTGACTGTTCTGATTCTGTTGCATCCGTGTGACAGAATGCCTGAAGATATCGAAAGGCGAAACCCCGGTCATTAGTGACAAAACATATGGAATCGTACAAAGTTGTAACAATTCAAATTTTATATTGAAATTCCATCGAGCACCTTCAGTCGATATCATAAATTATATCACTTTTTTATGTTTATTATCACCGTAGAACTCATCTTTCATCGAGTTGACTTCACAAACAGGTGTGTCTCATACCTCAGGACAGGGGAAACCATTAAGATGGAGCGCTTGTTGAGTGGGTGGGTCAGAAGACGTGGGGAGAGGAAGTGTAGTTGACCTTGACGAGGTCAGCAGACACGCACCCAGAACCCAGCGCACAGTGCGCGGTGCAGTGTGCACTGCGCACACAGCCGCATTGAACCTGCGGACGAGCTCGCAGCGCAGATGCTTGCCTGCGTAAAACAATCGAACATTACGAAATAATATGTACCACTACAAATTTATCTCCGCTTTGCGTTGTTTTTGTACGTAACGTCAACCGGTCGTCGATCTCGCCGCGTCGTCTGAGCTCTGTCACCAAACCGCAAGTTTTAATGGTTACAATATAAGCCTACAATATAAACCGATTACTTCAATAAATTCCTATTTAAGAGATCAAATAAAACATCTCAATTTGTACCCACCAGCAAATACTACAGTTTCACTTTGTGATTCAAATTTTTTACCGGGATATCCGATGCAAATTCCTTAAGACGTCGTTACACGCACTTGGGTGTGCAGATGGTTAAATAAATTATTACTTTTGAATTTTTTCTTCCACCAAATTGACAGATAACATCTTAAAACTATTTGAAAATATATTGTTAAAATTAGATTCAGTCTATATATAGCAATGCAATACGAAATTAATTTGCTACACCGACGATTATTTCTAGTTTTTTTTTTTTAGATATATTCCGTCAAAATTTTACCGCACATAGCTTAGAAAATGAATGATATCCAACGACCAAACATTGCTGCCATTCCTGTATTAGGGCAGTGGTCCGAAACCAGTGCATTTTTCCAACAAAACAAAAAATGAAATAATTCGTCTACAATATATATTTTATGAAGACAAGTTGCACGGAAGCAGTGGACATTCAATCTACACAATATTATTAAAATAATATACAAAAAATCTACAGTTGAATGTGTATTTATGAGAAAATCAGGTAAACACTACAGGAAAAATATGTCATTATTGACAAAACTGTCGTCGGTTAATAATTTACATTTTTATATTGATTGATGATGCTATTTCGAATTGCGCCCTCATCAGAGTCATAGTCAAGATGAGGGCGCAAGCTGAAATAGCTATAAACTATATACCTTATAAATTTTGTAAAACTAAATTACATTGCTATTCTTTCGCCTTGTTGGATTTATATGTATATATAATATTTAGTTGTGGTGTTCTGCAAATTTTTTGAAACAGCGTTTATGTGCCGCAGAAGACAAAAGGTCGCGGAACACTGTTGTAAGGGATAAGTCCAGTCAGGACTACATATCAGCATGCCAGTTCGTTCAATGGAATAAGCAATGACAAATTGAAATTAAATGTATGATATTATTATGAAACCTGCATCTTGGTCTTACGTAGGTCTATCGAAATGAACAAACCTAGTTACTGGCGAGTGTAACCTGCGGTCGATACCACCGGCCGAAAGCCCACACATAGTACGCTCAATTTTCATAATAGAGTATTTGGGCCAACAATACCAACATTCACAGATAAAAAAAACATGGCAAAGTCGATGCGTGTTATATCACATAAATATTTTCATATGGTTATATGCGACACACCACTCGTTTGACCGTTAAGAAATCGGCAGTGCCGTAGATAAAAATATTATATCAAGCCCATATCACTAAAATCACATAAAATCCTGCCCCAACGTCATTATTATTAAAAAAACTCTAACATATTCATCGTGTTAAAACCTTCATATCGAGATTTTTGCGTCGTGTTTTTATATTATGAATCTTTTGAAACTTTAAATAATTGTAAATTTTCACATGTTTTGTTACTCGAAATCAGGGTTTCGCTTCTTGCCATCTTCGGATATTTCATTACACGGATACAACATAACTGACACGCAATAATTAGTTTGTGTCGGTTATATGCCAAACGAATTAAACATGGTGAAAAAATAGCAATGTGTATTAGTTCTACAAATTATGTAGTTGGAAGCTATTTCGGTTTACTCCCTCATCAGAACTAGTTATATAATGTGTTCCGGTGTTATAATGGAGTTCTGCCAAATAAATGCCAATTCAATTAATAAAAAATATACACCCAAGGGCCAGGAGATAAATATATATTTGAAATAATGTTAATAACTACTGATTTGATTATAATGACATTCAACTTGGAAATGGTTATAAACAATACCGCTTGTGCCTTCACTATGACAATTTTTTACCATCACCAACTAGAGTCTGAATTTTTCCATTTTAACCGTGTCAGTTTTATTACATTCGTATGATAGAATGTCAGAATATGTCAAGAGGCAAATCGTGGATCGCGAATGACAAATCATATGGACGTATACAAAGTTTCATCAATTTAAATTTGCCGTTGAAATTCCGTCAAGCACCCTCAGTCGATATCGTAATTTATTAAAAAGGATTTTATCTGAGTCTTTGTTAATCAATTTCCATTGTTCACAATATATAAATAGTTTTTATGTTGCAAAAAAAATTAACT
This sequence comes from Himalopsyche japonica, assembly GCA_028555115.1. Lineage (NCBI taxonomy): Eukaryota > Metazoa > Arthropoda > Insecta > Trichoptera > Rhyacophilidae > Himalopsyche > Himalopsyche japonica. Next base: position 1,574,516 of record JAHFWJ010000385.1, read on the forward strand.
ACATATTTTCTAAGTGAAGTGAAATCGGCAATATTTAAAGTGACCATACCGTCCTACCGTCCCGTTTTTGGGTAACCTGTTTGTTCCGTTGTCCCCAAGTACAGCTTCGGGACATCGAAATGTCCCGTTTTCAAAATTAGGGCTAGCTTGATTTCGGTGCTTAAAATAAATTTTAAAAAATCCTGCAAAGAATTCCATTCTTATTTAAAAACAAGCCCAGTTATACTTAAGAAAATTTGTTCATCAGAAAAACATAAAGCAACATACAATATTTTTTTTCATATTTATATTATTTATTCTTCTTATTTTCTTTATCAACATGCCTTTTCTTTTTATTAATACATAAAAACTATTTAAAAATACGTGTTTTCTTGAATATACATACTATTACGTAAAAATTGGTAGATGTCCCGTTTTGAGGACAAAAATAAATGGTCACATTAGCAATATTTAATATTAACATCGAAATATACTTTACAGTGGTACGATTAGTAAATAGATGTTATTTAACTGGTATTCAGGGACCGTTTGCAGTTGTGCATCGATGGTACCCTTTCAACTATGTTGACTCGCCACTGGCGTATAGCCTCCATTCACAGATGATTTAATAACAGATGACAACATTTAAGTATTGAATGAAAAATAATATTGAAGTAGTTCTATGATGTATATATTAAATTTGCGTTTCTGTTATTTAATGACAAACAAATCCAAGACGAACCATTTTATTTATTTTATACCTACATTGTAGAGTAGAGAACTTACGTTATTCGGTGCGTGATTTCTTCCAACGTGTTGTCAATTTCTCTTGCGATTGCTTACATCCGGTGGATTCTTACCGACAAACAACAGGAGATGTCACTTATTTGTTTATTAGCAGTACCTACTTACTTGTGTTAACTCGTCGAATCCCGGAGCCGTGTTTTGACGTGATTGACCAGCCCTTCAAAAACATTGAAACTAGTGACATCTAGCGACAGGAGAATCTTGAAACAACATGAACATACGATACAAACATTCCCCGTCCAGAGGTGACATTGTAGTGGCAATTGTAAACAAAAAAACTTGTAAAAAAAGTACTATTTCCAAAATAAAATACAAATAAGCCTGTTTATATAATATCAGTTGATAATATTCGCGATGAGAGGAACCGGTGCTAGTCATAAAAATATTTTGGAAATAGTACTAAACATTGTTTCCTAATAAATTTTCCCATTCATTCTTCCTAATGAGACGTTCACCATTGTGCTGAGCTCTTAATGGATAATTGTTTTCTCTTAATGTTGCTTGCAAATTATATTTAAAACACTGTTAAAATTTCATTTTTTAATTAATTTACTTCATTTGAATATGAATATGTATGACTTTCTACAAATTGCTTTCTTAATCTTAAAATTTTGGTTTTGTATACCTGTTAGCTTTTAACTGAAAATTTTGTAAAAATAAGATTGCACGTATTTTTTATTCTATCAGTTGATAATACTAGCGATGAGCGAAACCGGTCCTGATCATAAAACATATTTTTATAAATAGTACTAAAAAAATGTATTTTTTTATATTTAAATAACTTTAAAAAAAGATACCGAAAGGCGAAAGCCGAGTCGTTAGTGACAAAACATGTAAAATCATACAAAGTTGTAACAATTCAAATTTGATATTTTATATATATTATTATATTTATACGTATGCATAGATTACTGCATATATTAGACGACTAAAGTTAGGGAAGTGTATAAAACGTAGGTAATTGAAATTAAATATTGAAGTACCATCAATCGACATCTGTGAACATCTCAGGTCACCAAATTAATTAATTATCTACCAGTAATAATTACGATCCAGTTTTCTCGATATATAATTTCGTGTAATTAGTGAAATGTTTCTCTTATCTATAAAAATTTAATTAAATACAATTCAATATAAAAGTATATAAGTAAATAGAAAGAAGCCATTACACATCTTGATATCGCTACTGTAATGCGGGCCTCTCACCATCGAATAAATGAAAGACATAATGTTGATGTTAATTACGGTGAAGCTCAAAGTGTTAGACGCGGAACCATGGGGCTACGTTGGGTTGTTTTTGATAGAATGAGATTCATAGTTTCTCTACGAAGGTACATAATTAAAATACTAAATATAATAATAATGTAGAAATGCATACATATCAATTTAAATAAAGATATCTTTTTCTTCTATTGAAGGTTAGAAATTGAATTACTATAAGTGTCTGTATAAACGGATATTACAATAGATGTATACCATTTTATTCTTTTGTTGAAGTATTAAAAGTTCATCTATCTCTATATGAATATATGTATCCACTGTTCTATTCCTTTAGCTGAAAGGTTAATTTCGATGTCCACTTTTTTTCTTTTTTCTATTGGTTATTTATTTATTTATTATACGGTACAAAATTTACAAATTACAAATTCATTTCTTTTGCAAAATTAACATATTTGAACATAAAATTTAACAAATACACAGCAAAACAATCAACAAGGATTGCAAAAAAGTCAACCAAATAAGCTCATGAAATATCTACTTTAACTGAAAAATAGTATTCGCCTGAACTCACTTTCGTCCACGTGGAATATGTCAACATCCGAAGCAGTACTGTTGATATTTTTATAAGTACACAATTTATTATTAATATACAGTGAGTACTCGTTATCCGAGGGTATGGTATTGTATTAGTAGATAATGATCGTAATGAGTGAAATCGGCTATAACCTTAATGACATATTTTCTTGCAAATAGCACTAAATGTTGTGTTTCATTATTCAAATATCATTTTTTTCCATAAAGAAGTGACAGTTGAAGCTTAATTTTGGCAATTTGGAATCTTAAAATACCCACTGTTATATGATATAATATGAAACTGTTGATTCACACGTTGCATACGTCTATACTAACTGCTGTTTCATATTTTTTGGAGTGTAATAACATAAGCCATGTGAAAAAAAATTGATAGATATTTCCTAGATAATGTTGTTGAAACTTGAAAGAATTATGATTAGATTTCAACTCGCTATTCTTGTAACGTTGTGAATTTTTCAATACAACTTGTCCAAGTAATGATTAAATTAATGTTTCCGACTGGAGTGGGAGCACTAAATATATGGCTAACTCAGAACTATCCGACTATCTGACGATGGCGAGAGCCGAAATAGCTATCAACTATACCTTAAAGAAAAATCTAGATTTAGAATACATTGCTTATTTTTTCACCGTGTTATAATGGAGTTCTACCAAGTGAATGCCAATTCAATCAATGTCAGGAATTATATGAGAGGCTCCTAGCGTGAAAACTTTAAGTGCACCGGATTACGATATTATGATTTGTCATTTATAGTTAGTGCGTGCGTTTGCAAGTCTTCGCCGTTACGTGCTCTGAATAAATTGTCAAACGTAATTAATATGCCATAAAGTATTTCATTATAAATATTGTAATAATCGATGAGGACTTCTGGGCGAGTCAAAGTCGGCGTGGGTGGCCTGTTTTCTGTTTTTCTATCACCTTCACCGCGTTTGCTTTGCTTACACGTTTAATAAATTCATCATAGAAATAGACCATTAAGAGGCCATTTTGTTTCAATCAGCGCGGCGCCAAACTTTTCCCATCTCTACGCCATTTTATCGAAAGGACAAGTTTCCGGTGCAAGTCATCGATTAATGTTGCCATTGGAATTATATGTAACGGTGAAAAAATAGCAATGTATTTTAGTCCTACAATTTTTTTTATACTATATATTTGATAGCTATTTCGGCTCACGCCATCGGTAGAACTATGTTTAGACGAACATTTGCCTATCTACATATAGCTGTGTAGAAAAAGGTACACGATTCATCTTTTCTCCTGTTTTAACGACGTAGCTTATTTCCTGTTAGCAATAAACCTAAAAAAATTGTAAATGAAACTAAAAAGGCGGCTATATCAATGAGCTTACATATTGCTCAGAAATGGTTTATTGGATGGGGATGGTTTATTACGGAAACGAATTAGCCCCTCGCAATGGGCTGAGGAGCGGCCTCAGAATATATTAGTTTGTTCGTTAAGAATTTTGTGTGATAATCGATATCTATTTATTTCCAGCTGTTCCAAAGCCGTCATCTTTCGACCTTTTTTACAAAGATGTAAACGTGTTTACCCAATCCAATAAACCATTTCCGATATAGCCGCCTTTTTAGTTATTAACAGGAATGACACGTTTTTTTCCATAATAATAGATAGATGTCGCTAGCAATATATATATATAAATAACACGATATTTCCAATTGGAATATTTTATACGTATTTTTAAAAGTCTGTGGACACATATGTCCCTACGGTATTCGCGTTGTCCCCGCCTAGAGGACACATATACACGCGGTACTGAAACGGTTAAAAAGAATGAAAAACCCAGAAAGCGAAACGCTGAACGCTCTCTGTGTTTATGAGGCCTAAATAATGTCTCCGTATGTCCTCTACTGTTTCCAAATAAGACGTCAGGGATTCAAAGGTCGATATTCCTTATAAGACACCTAATATATTATATGAATAATAATTATTAATATAAAAAGTCTCGCAACAGCATCGGTGGGCAGACAATGTCAATTTATTATGGATTCTTTGGGAAAAATAGATGTGACGCAGTTTCTTTAGTTTGGTACGCATCTGAGGAATTAACATATGATTCCTTTATTGATTTAATTGGCATTTACTTGGTAGAACTCCATTATAACACGGTGAAAAAATAGCAATTTATTTTAGTTGTACAATTTTTTTATACGATATAGTTGATAGCTATTTCGGCTCACACCATTGTCAGAGCGTCAATTCAATAGCTATCAACTATATCTTATAAAAAAAAATGTAGAACTAAAATACATTGCTATTTTTCACAATGTTGTTAAGGTCATGTTGAAATTAAATAACTATCAGAAATAAAACCAAGATGACAGGAAAATAACAAAATGAATGTTGGACATTTTAATTAAATATGAAACGGAATTTAAAATATATTTTATTAAAGATTTCTGATTTGTCACCGGATATACACATACATTTACGATGTCGACATTGCTCTGGTTTCGTCTTTCGGCATCTTCAGACACAAATCCATCTGTCAATTAGGCTTCATGAATTATCATCATGTAATTTAATCTGTCGAAGATGTCGAAAGGCTTAAACCTACAACTTGTTGAAGTTTACGCAGCTTGAACGATTTACTGATTTGGCGTTCGCAAACACGCTAAAAAGTTAATTATTGGTGATCAGAATAAACAATTTCGTTTACTTTCTATAACGACGCCATCTTTGGCATGCGTATCGCAATAATGGCAACAAAACCGAACACGCGTTAATTAAACGATGCGCATCTAAAACCGTCTAATAGACAAGTACCATAAAAGTGTGAAAAATTTAATTATTCCAAAACCTGTATTTGATTAACGTTCGATTTTTAAATGTTCTCAGAAGGTAAGCATTCTTTTTTATTATTAAAATAACGCGCGTGTTTTTTCTATAACGTACCCAGCATCCTGAAAGTTATGCGAGAATATTTTTGAATGACGTCTGTAGCAGAATGTAATATTGTAGGTAGAGTAAACACAGCTACAACTTTATTCTGGCACATGCATGCATTGGCAGTATTAGTAGGGCAGATATGCTGAACATTTTTAATTTTGGAAAATGATAATATTTATTGAATCAACGTGTGCGGACTTTAAAGGGATTTTTACAAAGCTTACAATAGTAAAGACACCACTCAAATTGAAAGACAAAAACATCATTGAATATCGAGATGGTCAAATAATTAATAAATTTGAATTGTTACAACTTTGTACGATCCCACATGTTTTGTCACTAACGACCCGACAGGTCTGTTGCATTCGTGTGATAGAATGCCTGAAGACGCCGAAAGACGAAATCCGGGTCGTTAGTGACAAAACATGTGGAATCGTACAAAGTTGTAACAATTCAAATTTTATATTGAAATTCCATCAAGCGCTTTCAGTCGATATCATAAAATATTTAATAATTGACAATATCGACAGATATAAGGTGTTTGATGGGATTTCAATATCAAATTTGAATTATTGAAACTGTTGTCACTTCCGTGTGTATTGTCACTCTCGAATGGAGTCTCGCCTTTTGACATCTTAAAACTTTCTATCACACAGGTGTAAAATAAAAGACGATTCTTTTAGTGCGTCCATGCGAAGCCCTAGATGTCGAATGTCGAAACTCAGATGGTGAGTGATAAAACATATGAAAGTGTGCATATTTAATATATAAATTTTACAGCAATATATAAAACTAAACTTAAATTTTACACTAATCTAATATTTTTTTAATCCGTTCCCTACTGTAGTACATAAATTATTTTTCTTCAATGAATATTATAAAAAAAAAAAACACATCAAATGTGATGGCGTCAACCAAACTTACAGAGATTGTCAGGCAAATTAGGCTATATTTCGATACATAAAATTGAGGTATTACAAAAATACTTTGGCACATTTAAACCAATCATATACTGAATTGTCAACTGTCAAGACACCCCAATCAGCCGCCTGAGCAGTCGGTGGGTTAAGTTATATGACATCACGTAATGTTTTTATGAAAAAATGAGTTGCCCATTTTTATCTATTGAATTGGAATTCAAATAAATTGCATGTGATTTTCGATAGCTGTATCGGCAAACGCCAATGTCAGAACTATGTAATCATAGCTGAATAGCTAAGCTTTATAGACTGCTTAAGAGATAGACACTATCATCTCGCTTATCCAAGCATCATAACATTTACGAATAATTGTAATATTAAATATCAAATTTGAATTGTTTAAGCCTTATACGATTCCACTTGTTTTTTGACTAGCGATCCGAGATTTACCTTTCGAAATCTGTAGGCAGGATGCAACAGAACTGGCCGATTGAATGCTAACAATTCAAATTTGATATTAAAATTTCATCAAGCACCTTCAGACGATATCACAAAAACACGAGATTAAATATGGGATTGAGCTTAAAATTGCTTAATGGAAATATTTTATACAATCCCAAAAAATAATTTAATTCAATCGTAATAATAAATAAATTAAAATTTGATGATTATTTGAGTTACTTTTAATGTTAGTATGTATGACGAGTTGATATTCGTTCAGCCATTTAAAATATTATAAACTTTATTGTATCTGTTCATTTTGTTTTTTTTTTTAATAATAAAACACAGCGTTACTCAACTTTTCCATATGATTAAGATAAATGATTGATTGAATTGGCATTTACTTGGTAGAACCCATTATAACACTGTGAAAAATAGCAATGTATTTTAGTTCTACAAAATTTTGAAGATCGATTATGCTTTCGCTCATCGTGTGTATGATCATCAATTGATAATGCTCGCGAAACCGGTCCTGATGTTAATAATATAATATTATGAAAATAACACCAAACAAATCAATTTTTTTTAAGCGATACACTCCAAGGTGTTGAGGGATTTGAATAATTAAATAATGTAAGATAAATGGACCTTCAATATAACGATAAATACGAAGGTTTCAGATCGCTGTCGCAGTCAGTAGCGACTCTCAAAATACATACAGGAAAGCTACTTCCGGTCGATCTTGTTAGTGCTAATAACAAGCGCGCCGGAAGCCGCAATATGGCGCGGCGCGGCGTGGCAACCCGTGTGATACACAACAGATACACTCAATCTCAACTCTCAACCGATTTCAATCGCCTCGTTCGCCGCCCCCTTCTCCCCGCGCCCTCTTCTCTCTGGCAATGTTTCTTATAATTTTAGATCGACGATATCATTGAAAATCAATCCAATATAAACACACATAGTTAACCGTCCGTTGTCCATCAACATTATCATAAATTTAAGCCACTCGAGACTTTGTACTGTTCTAAATTGAATTAACATGTGTGTAATATAAAAAGCAATGGCGTGCATTTAATTCGAGCACGTACTGTTACTACTATGGCATCGAAATACTGGCTCAGTAGAACCACGATTATCCGGATTTTTAAATACTAACACATTTTTACGAGTTTTCAACTTTGCACGTGGCAAATCTAGATAACCAACGGATATATGGTCAATTATTGTTAGAAAAAGCAAAATTTTATAATATAAGATTAAATAGAGATTCTTCCTCCTTAGGGTTTACTTAAAAAATCAACGGATAGAATGGAATCAGAAAAGAAAATCCATAAAAAGGCAATGATACAATTTATTAGTCAATACAATAATGATGTAATTTATGATATCAACTGAAGGTACTCGATGAAATTTCAATATCAAATTTAAATCGTTGAAACTTTGTACTATTCCACATGTTTTGTCATTAACGGTCCAGGTTTCACCTTTCGATATCTTTAGACATTTTATCACACGGATGGAACTGAAATGACAGTCAGTCCTATTGTATCCGTCCGTGTGATAGAATGCCTAAAGACGCCGAAAGGCGAAACTCGGCTCGTTAGTAATAAAACATGTAAGGTCGTATAAAATTTTACCAATTGAAATTTGTATAATACTATGAATTGATTAGGGCTGTGGAATCTTTTTCCTATCATTCCTACTTATGTGCATTAAATTAAAGACCAACCTACCAATTCGGAAAATTGTTCATTGAGATATTTTTTAAAATCGCCTTATCTTAAAAGAAGTAATATAGAAAAATTTTAAGTTAAATATAGAAAAATATAACTTGGCTCTGAATTCATTTGCTAATATTGATACGTTGAATAGTGGAGTTTTGTTCCAAGAAGACGAAGAATTGGTTACATATTCAACGGACCGTACTAGGAATTTTGGATTTCTGTCCAAGATAAATATATTTCGCTCTCTACATAAAGACACTGAAAATTTTGTTAGTTTTCAACATCATATTGTGTGAACTCGGTTTTTCAACAATAACCAATATAATAACTGAAAGTCGAGAAAATTTAGACGAGAGATTATGTATATTTTTATTAAATATTCGATCTATAAATAAAACCCGAAAAATACTCGCTAATTGATTTTCGTATTAAAAAAATATTTTGTTGAAGGTAGTTTTAATGTTTTTTTTTACCACTCCACAACCCTGATAATAACAAGAATTGTGTCATTGATATATTCTGCAACCGTACTTCCTGAAAAAAAAAATCTCAAAATTTCTATTTAAGTCTCTCCACAGTAAGGGAATACAGTGGAACCCCAATCCCGCGTTCCCCGATTCATCGTTTTCCTGGTTGTCTCGTTCATTTTATATAGTACCGGTCATGCACCCATAAAAATAATGTTAAATCTTCCCACATTTATCTTTCCCGGTCTAAATATTATAGTTTGGTCCCGTCGTAAATATTATATTATCGCTTTTTGACCGTTTCTGTTGATCATATCCTGTTCCGTCATTTGCAGCGGCGTTGTTTGAATGGAGATTTTTTATTCCGATATAATTGAAACTGCTGTTAGAATAATAAGCGTTTGAGAAGCGAAGTTTTGGGTTCTATTTTCAAACTGAAGTTCCAAATATTTCTAATATAAAGATCATGACTGGTTTCGCTCATCGAAAATATTGTCAACTGATTCAACGTTTCGTTTTTTTTTTAAGTTAACATGATGCCTTTCCTCTATAAAAAGTGATATTTAACGTCTAGAAAGTAACAAAAATAATATTTGGGTTAGACACGGGTTCCTAGTAAATACATTTTGGAAACGCTGCTTTATTGTGATAACCACAAGTAAATTACAATTAAATCCAACGTTATGTTATCACATCTTGCCAGTAACAATGAACAAATAATTATTAATACTTGACGCTAAGAATATCATAAAAATAATTTGCGTTTTGATGTAATAATTCCGGTATATTTAGACATTATAATATGTTAGACATAAAGATGTATAATTATGTAATATTTACACGAAAGTATTTCTATTGTTGGCGATTTGATGGACGAGTGTTGCAAGTTGTGATTTGACATATATAGCCCATTATTGAAAGTTCATATTGAAACTTAATACATTTTGTAAAATTATAATAAACATTTATGACAAACCCGTCGAAAATTTTACTATTTATACATGTTTATAGTTAGTGACGAACACCAACTCGCCTGGGCAGCGTGGTGTTGCTATGTCTAAACAACCCCCCTGGAAAAAAAGCAGGGGGAGGTCTTCATCCAGCAGTGGATCGACCCCGGCTGATGATGATGATGATGATAATTAGTGAATATTATAACTTTTCTTCCCATTTACCAAGGATGGACACTCGTTACGTAAATTAGAGCAACATTATGGTTTTCAATATGTTGTAACGAGCCAAATCATACAATCATTCCGTGGTAAACGCATAGATCAAATTTATGATATCGACTAAATGTGCTTGATGGGTTTTCAATATCAAATTTGAATTGTTGAAACTTTGTATGATTCAATATTTTCGAATTTCACAACAAATAGCTGCTTTCAGATTAGATAAAGATATTTCGACATTTTTCAACCATCTGCTATCGGAAAATTCTTCATTTAACGCGGTAAGGTGTAAAATTATTGCATCGAAACACAGGAGATCATAAACTTGTGAAGGGCATTTTTAAATAATAAAACACGATGTTTAGTCGTAATTAACTGACCTTTTTAATGCTCGCGATATGCGAAACCGGCCCTGACTTAGAAAATGTAAAATTGTGAAAATATTACTAAGTATTGGTTATTTGTTTTTTTTATGTGGTTTTATGTTTAGTATTTACACGTATACGTCATAATGTCATAAACAAAATTAACAGTTTCTGTTTATAAATTCTTTTTTTTATTTTTGTTATGTTGGTAGTTTTTAATCCCGGTAGTGATAAATATCTTGTTTTATTTTTGTCAAATTCTCATTTTGTACGAATGTTAATTAAATATACCCAACCGCAAAAAAATAAATTCAATTAGACAGTTATGAAAATAGTTGTCTTTAGAACCTTTAGTGTAACTGCATTTAAGAAACGACGTCAATTCTGTGGAATATTTACTCATAATTTTATTCGGTGATTGTAATTATCGTTTTTTTTTAATCTTATATTCAAAATGAATTTCCCCTGCGTACTTCATTTAAGTTTAACTCGATTATTTAAGATCAGTTTATATTCGCAAATATTTCTTCACCGACGAACACTATTTTAAGCCTCGTCTATTTTTTACTCAGAAATTCCACGAAAAACGTTCGTCGGACGTAAATAAATTATGGAATAATATTCCATAAACAATCCGATCGATGGTTGGGCGAGGCTCATAAATTGTGTAAATCGAAATATAAACTGCCCACATCAATTTAATTTGCCGATTATAACGACATAACAATAAAATTTAAGTTGCTGTTTTTTTTTCACAAAGTTTCCAGGAATATATTCATATTCGCTATGAATGGCATTGTCTCCACACGTAGCCGGTAAACAGAAGGTGGCTTACCTACGTAAACATCAAATTTTCTTGGAAACATTTGTAAAGGACCATTCATAATATCCTTCGTCAATGAAGATATTCTTTTTTTATACTTAAATTTAAAAAAAAAAACGGCATGGTTGAGCTGCAAGCCTCTCTCTAGCTCGACTATTGTTTGGGCTCCGAAGAATTTGAAATATACCCTCATGGTGGCAAAAATTTCAGAAGAAAATTTTTCTTAAGAGCGTATGGCTTTATCCAATAAGGCATGCTCACATTTAATAGTTTGAAAACTCGAGGAGAAATTTTCAAGATATATATTTCTTTTGGCTTATATGAGTAATTCGTGAAATCCATCGTTAGCTGTCATTTGTCTATTTCGAATTGTCATATTGCCGTGTTTTGGCAATTTAAGTGCGCCGTAAAAGTTAGTTTAATCATGTTATAGTTTTTCACATTAATTTGATTGCACCGCTCAATATTATGACTTCCAACACAGAATATTAATAATATTTTTTATTATCTTTGTAGGTTTACATCCTTTACCGGGATGCAAGGTAAGAGACATTATCTATGTTTATTGTTGCCTTTAGACGGTAGTTTGATTTTGTTTGTCCGTAATATATAATTTGATAATACCGAATATTTTGGTATTCAAATCGTATTCTTAGAAAAAATGCGGAATTTTATAGGGTGATAAAATTTATTGGGTAAATACTTGCAATAAATATTTTGAGTTATATCAAAACATCGGTCAATTTATTGCCATGTGTAGGGTATCAATATGTAATGACTTACTTGATACCAAAGGGAGAATTTTGATAGTTTTGATAACGTCAAATTGTATGTTCCTGATATTTTAAAAAAAATTGTAAACATACATTTTTTTTACTTCTTTGCTCTTTGGTTTTTTTAACCTTTTAAATGCCGGGAGAAATTTACATGTCAGGACCCGGAGTGATCGCAATTTCTCAATTTCATCGCAATATAATGTCGCGTATTAATATTTCACATGATTGTAAGAGTTTCACTGTACGCTTAAAATATTGTTACATAATTTAAAACAATCAAAGTTGACTATATATTGAGTGCCAAATTAATGCGCGTATACGCGCTCATTTCCTATGACCGGCCTGGCGTGCACGAGATTATAAAGCGCATTAACAAAAACAAATGAATTACGAAATAATTTTTTTTCTTTAATTTTAATTGGCCGTTTGCAATTTATTTTAAGCAATTTTATTTGATTTGAATACGTTTTATAAACAGTATTTTACTATTATATTTTATACAGGTTCACTGTAAATTATTTTGTGACGAATTCTTCCTTCCCACAAAAAAATCTTTAATGTACCAGCAGAAAGCTTCTCGGCGTGACTTTCAAGGAGTATCAGGGTCCATCAAGGTTGAATTTTGGATGAAATATTGCATGTTTAGGAAATATTGAACTAGATATTTCTAAAATTGGATTGTTGAACGGATGCAACAGAAATGAGTTCAGTGAGATAGAATACCTGAAGGTGCCAAAAGGCGAAACCCGGGTCGTTGGCTTTGAAGGAACCATTTAGATTTCTTCGTTTCCTGGTTTATTCATTATGTTATATTCTGAGGTTTCATGTTTGGACATTAAACAATTACATAGTACAAAATTTTGCGCAATACCACTGGACTACAGAGCCTATCGGGTTTCTCGAAGCTTGTAAACGTTTATAAATTTTATTTGTGAATCAATAACAAACCGGCGACTTTCCTAAGTAGCAGACATTTTCGCGGAATTACTGAATACATTTTATAAATTCAATTTTATTTTTTCCGAGAACATCCAGTGTTTTTTGAAACCTATGTTTATATTTACTCTTGTAGGAAATTCTGAGGCCAGTTCCCAATGAGGCACGGAGATTAAAATTATAACCAACATTATGACCCTTAACTATATTTAATATAAGAACATCGAATATGACAGTATAGCTGTATTTTTAAATTATCTGAAAAAAACCTTTTTGAAACCCCCATGTACAGGATTTCCCAGAAAATAAAAACACGCTTGCGACATCCGGTGATCTTAATTGTTCCTGTACACGTTTGAGAAATGTGTGCTGTTGATTTAATATAATAAACAACTAATTGCCATTTTTAAAAAACAAAATGAATAATGATTTGCAATAAAATTCGCATAAAAAGAATATTCTTTATCACCATTTTTTTAACCAAATTATCGGCGTTATTTTGATGCAAGCCAATGTTGAAAGTAGCACGTTTCACCATGGCCATACATAATATTATAATCACATTAAAAGCTGAGAAATGAGCGTTGCAAATGATTAATTTTGTTGTATTTGAGGAGTAGTATAAAACGTCAAAAATGTTAAGTTGAGGGTAACAGTTTCAAATCGGAATGACATCTGCAAACTTCACGTTGATACTGTGCACCGTTTGTGTCGCTTTTTGTGACGGACTGATAAATTTATTTATATGCATAGTTTCTGTTTTGTAGTTGAGATACATTTGTAATAATAAAAACGATTTTTTATTAACATTTAAACAATTTCTTATATTTATGTTATAATCAGGCCCAAGACGAGGAGGAATGTAATATCTTACAGTTTAAAAAATAGATGAAAACATAGTTTTTATTATTCTTTCCATAATTTAACACTTTTATATTCATGACCGGTTTCGCTTATTGCGAGCATTATCGACTAAACTCAAAATGCGTTTTTATTATTTAAAATATAATACCTTTTCACAAAGAAATGACAAATTTTTAATTTTACAACTTTGTACGATTTCACATGTTTTGTCACTAACGGCCCGGGTTTCGCCTTTCGGCATCTTCAGGCATTCTGTTGCATCCGTGTGATAGAATGCCTGAAGATGCCGAAATGCGAAACCCGGTTCGTTGGTGACAGAACATGTGGAATCGTACAAAGTTGTAACAATTCAAATTTGATATTGAAATTCCATCAAGCACCTTCAGTCGATATCATAAATAATGAAGAAATGACAATTAAAAGGAATAGGAAATATGGAATAGTAAAGATGTTAGACATTTTTTTCATTCAATAATTACCATGATATTGAAGATATTCACACGTTATAGTTTTGATTTTGTGAGTATAATAAAAATATTGAAGTGGTAAACCCTACAGTCTAATATGAAAAATGATAATGCTATTTATAAAAGAGTTATGATCGTTTTTGGCTGATTTTTTCAGATGATATGATACTGCTTGATTATTTTGATTAACATTAGGATTCGCATTTTGGTCGTAGACAGCTTTAATTCGAATTTGAAGTTTACCGTAGAAGAGCGTACCAAATACAGATGATACTATTGTCACCCAAAAGACCGACCGATTCACCAATGAGTCGCAGATTCAATGATGATTATATAGATAATGCATTCAAAGTCGACCGGCTTGCACTATACGTGGAAGAGTCCAGTTCTGTCCACTTACCGACGGCCAAAGTCGTCAGTAGATTTCACAAGTGGCCACCATTTCCACCTAATGAAGCGAAGTGAGGTGAGATTCAGAATACTAATTGACGCGCTATTAATATGCGTTGATTGTATGTGAACCGGAAGTTGGCAACAAAATTGACTCCGTCGTGCCATGTCGAATCTACACATGGACTCCGAAGAATCTCACATGGACGGTATCGACAAACAAGGCTTACAGTTATTTCAAATCACAATAATATACAATACAGTAAGTTCTCAGCTTACGCCATGAAAAAGATGATTGAAAATATTAACAAATCGTCATTACTTGTGATTCGAAATTCATAGATGACTAACTAGTTATAAAGTCTAAGGAACTGAAACTTATTCTGGAAGGAGAGAATTTAATCAAATTTATCAACAGTTATTTAATGAAAATGATCATAGAATCTTTTATGAATCTTGATGATCCGAGAAAAGAAAACTCTTTTACTGAATATTTTATATTTTTTATATTATATTTTATAGTATTTCCTTTTTTTACGCGAATTCAATTATACGCGATTTTTTTGGACGGCACTGTTACATTTTTTTACGCGCTTCACTCGTTTTTACGCGATTTTTCCCCAAATTTGTATTATAGAAGAAAATTATATATGATGATAGGCATGTACGTATCATTATTTTTTTAAATAAAAAAATATGAGTATTTTTAAAACGGAATTTATTATAAAAAAAAATTACCCGTGGAACAACAAAATAAATCCAATGTATCAAGAATTAACTCATATCAAGAATCTCCGAGCAAAATTCAAGATTTTGAGCAAGAGTCCGAGCAAAATTCAGATTCATGCAAAATTCAATACTTTCGTTCAAAAAATCGCAAACGATTTCATTTCGCAACTGAAAGTGACAGCAGCGAATAATTCGAATTGCGAAAAAAAATATAATCTCATTATATTTTTATAAGCAATAAAGACATGAATTTCTTTTTCCCGAATTTTAAAGAGGAAATTTTGGTTTTTCATACGTTTCTAGTACTTTTGTATGCATTATTTTAATTTTTGGAACCAATTTATCAAATTATATGAAATTTGTGATTTTTTACGCGCCTTTTTCTGGAACCAATGTATCGCGTAAAAAAGGGATTGGGTGTAATAGAAAGTAAATGAACAACAGAAGTAATTTTGTACCAAAAAGATGTCTGAAAATTTCAATACAATCGAAAATTATTTAGCAGTCTTTTAGGGTTCAAATTGTGAACCAAAACGATTTGCGAAAGTTTCAAAAATGGTGAATAATGCTATTTATTATATGCTATACTGTCATGAAACAAAAGAGCGACAAAGCAAAAAACACTGGACTGTACTAAAAAAATAGTTTTTACTTAGATGCTACTATGTTCATGTTTACATAAAAATGATTGTATGCATAATAATGTTTCATTAAATATATATTATGAATGAACATTCTATAATATTTTGAAGCACATTTATGGTTTGTTCGACTTACGCGAATACCTCTGTAACGAATTAACCACGTATGTCGAGGACTTGCTGTTTAACATTATCATATTATCATGAGGTAGTTAACATTAAATACCGATGATTTTACATTAGCAGCGAAGGCTATAGATAAAAAATGCACATTTATTAACGATAGCTTTATTAAATTTCAATTTGTAAAGCTTCCACATACTTTGTCACTAACGACCCGGGTTTCACACTTTCATTAAAGGTTAGAATCTCTATTTAGACTTGAATTGAGAAATATTGCCTTTTTAGAAAGTTTTGAACTAGATATTTTTAAATTTGATTTGTTGATCAATCACACGAATGCAACAGAACTGACTGTTGCATCCGTGTAATAGAATTTCTGAAGATATTGAAATTCCACCAAGTACCTTCAGTCAATATCATAAAATCGTAAATAACTTTATTTAACAAAACGTTAATTTTTGACTCTTACGGGAAGATTATCTACAGTTAATTCTTGATCGTCTGTGGAAAGACCAACTATAGACTAGAAAACAAACAACACATCATATATTCGCGGATACAACAAAACTGACAGTTATGCTACATCCGTGTGATAATAATCTAGTGATTTCCTTATTTAATCCAGATTATATCTAATTTATAATATAATTATTATATTATATATAATCGAATTGAAAAAGAAAAACAATTGAATGTAAAATAAATCCAGTTTTTTTTAACTAAATTTAGATCTATAAATTGTAACTCGTACCTTGTAATATAACACACACGGAGTTTTATACATTTTGATCATCAAAAAAACTTTCCGTTATTCAAAATATTAAAGGAACACATTTCGCTTCCAATTTTAAAGCAAAAATTATATTCTTTAATGCGGATATCCGGAAAGTAGAAAACTTAAAAATAGTTATTTATTTTACTTCTACGTTCGTTTATGTTCACTATTTCAGTGTATCCTGCATCCGGTGCCTTTCATACGAGTAAGATGCATTGTGCCAACGTTCATACAAGCCTTAAGTAGAGTAAGAGATACAGTAATGAGCCGCACAGTAGTTAAACGTAATGAATGTATTTAAAATCGCACATTAACGCTAACTCCTGCTACAACATGTCAACCCGCAAAAGGATACACTTCAGCTCTATCAGATTTTTACTCGATATTTAACAGCACTCATTCTAACACCTTGTAATCTTTTTTTTAATTCATTTCAACGGTGGGACAAAAAAATTGTTTATTATATTGTAAGATTAATCTCTTTGGTTCAATTTTTTATAAAATAAAAATCGTTTAAATAAAGCGTCTGGCTTGGAGTGCAATCATTCATAGTACATTATCGACATTTTTTATTTATTTTTTGTTACTGTTATGAAATATGTTAAAAATAATTAAACTTTTGTTAAATATGAAATAAGATGTAGAGAAATACTATAGGAAAAACATTCATAATTCATGGGAATTATAAATTACTCAATTCAAGTTATATTCTTGGCGACTAGTTTAATCTTCCCAATTCCCCCTTGTCACTTACGTGAGATTAGTTCAATGAGTCGACAACTTAATAAACTAAATTCATATATTACATCACCTGATGTTTAATTCCTGCCGTTATCCGCCAACTTGACATAAGCAGGTATTGCTAAGTCTAAAATTACCCATTCGTATTTTAATGACAATTGATTACTATTTTTTATAAAATCGTTTCAGGAAAAACTTATTAACAGTATTTAACGTTAATAAAAATTATCACAGGCAATTGAGTGTCATTTTTATTTAATCAATATTTTTGATAGTTATTTCAGTTATTGCTTAGAGCATAGCTTTAAAGGTTTGTGTTTGCCCTTGGTAATTAGCTTCTTTGGTATATAACCGATGCTAACTGTTTATTGTATGTCAGTTATGTTGCATCCGTGTGATCGAATAGCTGAAGATGATGAAAGGCGAAACCCAGGTCTTTAGTGACAAAACATGTGGAATCGTCCAAAGTTTTAACAATTCAAAATTGACATAAAATGCGTTTCAATAAAACTCTCCTCATAATAATAGCTTGTGCCGACCGATCAAAGCAACCCATACACCTGACTGGTTAATCACTGTATCTGTTACCCTAAGTAAGTCGGTACTTACAACGAAATAAATTTAATAATAATAGCTTTCACAGTAAAGTTTCATTTGACAATCACGACGTCATTGCTATGCCAAGCTATATGCTATTAAATTAACTATAAGTCAAAAACTTTCCACGCGTGAACGCTACACAAAAGTCAAATTATTGTTAAAACATCTCAAAAAGGTTTTCAATATTTTCTTTGTGTAAAGAGGTTACTTTGTGGAAATTTATTCATATTATAAAATAAATCTGTATCGAGTCACCTGAATGAAAAAAAAAACATTAACAATGGATCCCTGTATAACGGGTACTTGTGCGTGTAGAAATTAGGGGAAAGGAGGCCCCTAATTTCTACACGCACAAGATAACAATTTATAAAAAGGAAGCTTAAAAAACATAGTAGTTACTTTAGTAAACCGCCCCATAACGTCGCCCAAATAGAGAAGTTTCTTATAGCGTATGCGACAGCCCCCGTATAGCAACCCCGCTTTCATCGTATTTTTTAAGCGACACCAAATTTTCAAGGTCAAAATTTATGTTTTCTTAAATAATTATATTTCAATAACATATTTCTGAATTTTATATTTTTCAGTAGTTGTTTGTCCCCTGATCTCACTAGACGAATTCATTGTCTACGACATTTAATATTTAAAAATATTAAATAATTTTGAGTTATTTTTTAAATAATAAAAACACATTTTTTTTAGTACTTATTTCCACAATATATATTTTGATCAGGACCGGTTTCGCTCATCGCGAGCATTATCAACTGATAGAATACAATTTACAAACAAGTCTATTTATACAAAACAAAAAATTAATTTGAGCTAATGGTAGTAGGTGTGCAAAACCATGGGTACAAGAACTAGGAAACAATTTACATAAAATCATACAATATTGAAGTGCAGGAGCACTTACTTGAAATTTACATGAGGACCCCAAATTTCTAACTACACAATTGATATTGAGACGATTTTTTTTTTATTAAATTTAAATTTGATATTTGCAGCGGTCACTATTATGAAATCGCTCTTACGGCCAGCAGAGTTCCAAGAAGACCGGATGCTTCCTACAGATTTTCAATACATAACTTGTTTCTATACTAAACGTTAACAATAATAATTTATGGTACATACCATAATTTACAATACAATAATTTATTTATTTCAATAGTACGCTCTTCCTTTTACGAGCGCAAGAGTTCTGAGAAATAAAAAAAAGAGTCAAACGTCATTTAGCTACGAATTTAATAAAAATATGTAATGAAGTCATAAATGAAACTAAAAATCTCTTATAATTTTCAAGGTTGGACCAACCACGACAATAAAAAATATTGCCTAATCTTTGCAACAGTGACATCTACAAATTGGAATATAAAATTATTATAAAGTATTGCAGGATTTTACTTTATATCGATCCGTGAGGTAATTATTCATATTGACTGTATCATTATCAAAAATAAAATATTAGACCTGTGAAGAATCGTGAAAAATGATCGACTCTGACTAATTTTTCGATTAGACGATTTTTAAGAATATCTCAAATAACAATTTGCCGGATTGGTTACTTGATCTGTAATTTAATGCACATAAATAAGAAAGTTAGGATAAAGCCTGACAAAACTTTTTTTATTCGGAGTCGTGTTGTCGATCAATGTCAGAGTTGAGTTTTTTCACAACTCCAAAGCCCTGCAAAATATTCTTATTTAAACAATATTAAAAAATTAGTACTTTTTTCTCTAATATATAATACTAGCGTGTTCCCGGCATGCGATGCAATGCCACTCAAAAAAAAGAAGCCGCGACTTTATGGAAGCGCCACGTCGGGAGCCTCTCGCCTTCCGATTGGATAAATCCGACTTGAGGCAAGGCCGGAGCCAATTAGAAACGATAAGCTTAGGTTATGTTTTTCTTACCGAAATTTGACAGTCGCGGCCGTATGTGTTTTAATTTATTGGAATGCTTTTGGATGCACAATGTTTTTTGTTTTTCTATCTTGTGCGTACACAAATAAATCAGAAGGTTTTCCAACGCGTGAGCAGGCCACATACAGCAGTCCACGTGAGAAGCATGGATTTTCCAAATTTAGTCCACACACTTGTAACGACTGTCCTTGTGCCTTATTGATGGTCATTGTTGGCAACTCGCAATGGAAACTGCAGACGCTTAAATTCAAATGGCATATATGTCGGAATCATTGGGATGCGTGGCAACAGTACATCTTCTCCTTTGAATTTTCCTTTTAAAATTGTAGTTTCAATAATATTCCGCATCATTTTTCTTACAGAAAGCCTGGTACCGTTGCAAAGTCGCGGTGGATTTGTATTAAGGAGAAGATTGATAGGCACGTCAATTTTCAATGTTAAAACATGCGGTGACATGCCTGGCAAATCAAGTGAATTCAAGAATTCTGTTGGATAATTGACGACTTTGTCTTGATTCGTTATAGTATCGATGGACTTATACTTTGTTGCTTCTCCTGGTATTTCATTTAGTATGCTGAAATTGATTGCATTGACATCCTTGTTTTTGGCTGCTAATATAGCACGTGCATTGAGCCATTGATGATTTTTATGATTGTGTGCAATATTTCGTCTATGGTTGCGGTTATTTTACAGAAATTTGCTAGTAATGTGATACATTGTGCGGATTCCTCTATTGCCATTTTCCCATTTCCTATATCCAACAATTGTTTTGCGAAACATTCAGCGGATGCATAATGTTGTATTGTATCGTAGTTGTACACGCATATAGGACTTCAAAGTGAATCTATGTTATGTACGCATCGCCATAAAACGCATGATTTGAGACATGCATTAAGTTCATCGGCCATTGTTGAACGTGATATAACAGGTAGAGTTTGTCGAAAATCACCAGACAATAAAATGAGAGCGCCACCGAAAAGTTGTTTATTTCCTTTCAAATCTTTTAGTGTGCGATGAAATGCTTCCGATGATTTTTTGTGTGCCATAGTAGATTCATCGCATACAATGATTTTACATGATGTAAGTACAATAGTTTGCCCGTTTTAGAATTTTTGTTGATATTGCACGTTGGTTTCTCAATTATTTACATATTCAATGGCAGTTTCAGTGCTGAATGCGCTGTTCGGCCCTTTCCAAAAAAGTTGCTGCAATTCCAGATGATCCGATTGCTAGTGCAATGTTTTTTCGTGATTGTGTGACTGCCGAAATGAGTGAAATGAGAAAGGTTTTACCTGTGTCTCCGGGTGCATCTATGAAATAAAATCTACCACTTTGACTTGTAATTGCATCCATGATTGTGTCATACACTGTACGTTGATCTGAAACCAATTTCGGAAGATTCGTTTGAACAAATTTACTCAATTCATTCACATCAAAGTGTGTTTCTCGTTGGAAATCACGATCACGTCAGTCGTTTTCAGATGGATTCAGCGCAACCATTCCCAATTGTACCAATGATTTGTTTACTAAATTATTACTAAACATATGTCCTCAATCAATAGCAATGCCTCATTATACACGTTTGGTGTGAACTGAACGTGTGGATTTTGAATTGTTGCACGCAAACTATGTAAAATATCTTCACTCATGTAGTCTTTGTATCTTTCCCAAAGATCATTTGGATTGGATGGAAAGCACATTGTTAATATTACTGCAAATAACGCACGTATTTGTTGTGGGTGAGCAGTATTCGATGAATCAGCGAGTGAAGTGTCCCAATGTGCATCGTTTTCTAGAAGATTTAATTTGAGGCAAGCTTCACGATAAATGAAACATATTCGACCGTTTACTGTTCTCACTTCTTGGAAGGATGTCCGTCCACGTATGTTGATTAACAGTAATCGCAAGTAAACGCATTCTGCATTATTTGGTTGAACAGTGTACAGACGGCCTAATGCGTCGGTTGAATATACATTGTAATGTCCTTCAACTGCTTTACCTTGTTTGCGACGTTAATTTTTTTTTCTGATGCTTTCCATCTGTAGAATGTTGGCACTTCAGAGTAAGGTAGCGTCTTTGCAAACATATCATCCCTACACAATAAAACAAATGCAGTTAACGTTGTTGGCTGTGGTGACAATACTCTTTCACGTGCATTTTCTGTTGTGAAGTACACTCGCTGTCCATTTTCAAGGTGAACTGCCAAATGAGTAACTGGTGGATGCCGTTCATGAATTGGAAATGATAAAATGCGCCATATTGCTTCATTGTTACTAATGTAGCATCCCAGTTGATATTGGTTGATTTCATCAGTTGATAGATGCAGTTGAATTTCCCACTCCAAAAACTGCCATATCGCTTCCTTTGTTGACATATTTACAAATTTATTTGATGGATTTCACTGAATTACAATACTCGACGTTGATGTGTGCATTGTACGTTTTCGAGAGAAGCTGTGAATACGGTACAATCCAATGATTATCAATTTCAACCTCATTGTTTCGCCCTTTTCTTTCGTGCTTGAGTTGTACTCTGACCTATTCCTTTTCGTTTGGGTGGCATAATTGATTTCACAGTGAATGTTTGATATATTGAATAAATTCTTTCTATATCACACACGGTTTATACGTAATATTTATTTAAATTCGTTCTGCCATGCGACATAAAACCGAAACAAAAAAGTCGGTAAAAAATAGAACATTGAAATACTTTTAACGAAAATCGAACTTTGTTTCAAAATATTCATTACCTTACGTAAGTGCCTACAGGTGAGTGAATGTGACAGATTTGCGTCGTTCTTGTTTTCGCCGTTGCTATGGATACAATGTGTCATAAATGGCCATTCTGTGTTTCAATAGTCTTGTATGAAAACATGTTTTTCGTAAATATTCAATTAATTTTTGTAATCAAATCAAATTCTGAGTATCCTATCTTTTGCCCGGTAATCTAAGCAATAATTCGACAAAGTTTTATCGCAATTGGATTAATGGTGTAGGAGTTTATAAAGGACAGACAGACAGACAGACATTCATTTTTATATATAATTATAGAAATTCAAGGAAACTTAGCTGTCAATAATGTTAATAAATGTTAAAAATAATAATGTAGTAGTTTATATATCGATTTTTGAGAAGGTGGTATGCTAAAAACCTTCGAGGGAGTATACTTAAAAAATCGTAAATTTCATATCGATCAGATGAATGGTGTAGTAATGCATAAATGACAAATAGACACACAAACATTGATTAAAATATAAATAAATAGATTAAGATCGAGACCGATTACTCTCAGTCCGAACACTATTACGTGCTACTATCCTAATTAATACGAGACAATTATTAAAAAAAATTATCAATTATTTATTCTTTTGTGGCTCAAGAATCAAAGAAATAATTAACAGATTATCATTAAGTATATAAATATATATATATATAAAGCATCAATCAAGATAATCCGAATTATTCAATGGATTATGCTCCCTAAAATATTTAAACGTTTTATTGATTGAATTGGTATTTACTTGGTAGAACTCCATTATAACACGTTGAAAAATAGTACTTACAGTTCCGACGATGGCGTGAGCCGAAATAGCTATCAACTATATCTTATAAAAAATTTGAAGAACTAAAACACATTACTATTTTTTCAACGTGTTATTTAAACGTTCTCTATTTGATTGTAAAATTTTCATATTCATTATTCTTGTATATTTAATAATTATTTCTTATCTCTTAATGGACTTTTAATGTGGTTTTTTTATTACAAACTGTTATTTTTTAATTTTAATATAAACATAAAAAAATTGTAATACTTCATTTAAATATGTTTTGCATAGTTAATTGTAAATTATTTTCTTAGTTCTAGAACTATTTCTTTGATTTGTATACCCGTGTAATTGTTATTCAAAATCTTGTGGAAATAGCCTTGTTTTAATTTGTATTGTATCATGCGATAACGCTCGCGATAGGCGAATTTGATCTTAATAATACAAAAATTTATGAATAGTAGTAAATATTATGTTATATTATTTAAAAGTTTTGGATCGCGCTGTATATCGTAAATGGCTAAAAGCTAACGAATATACCCGTTTAAGATTTTTACAGTCACATCTTGGTGGAAAGGCATTATATATTAATTAAAATAATAAAACACATTTTTAGTACTATTTCCACAATATATTTATAATTGGGACCGGTTTTACACATCGCGAACATTATCAACTTATATAATACAAATTATTATACAAACAAAGCTATATATACATTTCTTTGGTTAATAATAAACAGGTGTTCAAAACCAAAGGTTATAAGAACTGAGAAAATAATTAACAGGTAATCTTACAATATATACCAAAATAATTTTTAATAGTTTACAAATAAAAAGTTAAGGGCTTTTCAGTTCTAATTTGTAATCAATATCAAATTATGAGTACAGAAACAATAATGAAAAACTCGTTAGTTCAAAAATAACCTGCGCTGGAAACATCCGGATCATAAATATACTATGGATGTTGTATTAATAATTTATTTATATATTTTTATAATAGAATTTAATTAGATACAAGGATTTTAAATGGAGAATTTTTCGCCACCGAAAATTTTAAGCCAAGTAGTGTTTAATGTCATCTTTTAGAACTAGCCCCCGTTTTGAGATTTAGTCTGCTGTTTGCACGCTACTGTATATCAGATGATAAACACTTCAATGTTGGCCCGATTTGGATTCATTCAGGTGTTATAATTAAACTTGTATGCCTACGACATAATAATTTCGATCGGTGAAAGCGTGTACGGAAACGACCATCATCTTACACAAGATGAGAGCCTCCCCACGCCTTATGCAAAATACGTGGGAAAGATAGAACGGAGTTGAATAATTTACTCGCGGTACGGATATATTTCAATATTTTTTTAATATAAATATATAATGTGTGTGACTAAAAAAATATGATTCTTAATAAACGCCATTGACGGAGGTGTACAAAACAAACGTAAGACATTTTGTAATTAACCTGTTGCCTGCTGAGATGCGGAAAAAGTATTCCAATACTGAATACTTAAACAAAAAAATATTGAATTATATTTTAAAGCAATCGAATGACTTCCATTGCCAGGACGAATCAGGCAATCTTTTGACACGAAAATTAGCTTGTACAAGAAAGTTTTTTTCAATCATTTTTTTAATGTATTTTCGTGCTTGCTTAGGCAGGGGGTAAGAATAAAATAATAATCGCACTTATTATCGTAATATGTACAAATAAATTACTTGTATTTCAAACTTAAAATAACAAGAGCAATAAACATAAGAGTGATACACCTTTTCCAATTATTGTATAATGTTACTAAGGTATCATAATGTCTGGGTTCAAAGATTTAAGTGAACTTAAGGACATGCATGAGCATATTACTATGTTATATTACAGATATTAGGCAGCCATCATGAATGACAATATCTACTGGAACAATTTTTCTTATTTGCGGTCATCACAGGATTTTGCTGCGACAATATCGATATTTTAAAACGTGTTTTATTTTTAAATTAGTTTATACCCGTGCGGCCACAAGACATTTTCATATAATGCGACAACAATAAAATTTGGCGAGAGAACCACTGTTCTAGAATGAATCATAAATATTGTTCTCTATTACATATCATTCGGAATTCGTCGCAAGTAGTATGACAGTCGTCATAGGTCCTTTTCTGTTGATTTTTCTCTTTTTACGCTTATTTCTAATTTGATGCTTCGTTACCGGTGTGCCGTGGGACCATGGATATGTGTGCGTTGGCACAATGCCTTTAAAATAATTTATATCCATTATTTTTTTTAATTTTTGTTTATATAAGGCCGTGAAAAATTTATTTAGAAATTATTACAGAACTTCTTCCTGATACGTTAAGAAACATTACGCCTGGGAAATTTAAAAAGTTTTTCATATCGAAATGACTGTCCAGAAAACATTCAGACTGTACATATTCCTATTATGTGTATAAACTACGTTGTGTTTTTTGATAAAAAGATTTTTTTACGTTTTAAAATGTTGGATATTACTTTTTACTAATTTATAATAAAAACTCACATCAAATAAAAATTAAGTTTTTAAGTAATTGAAAAACGTTACTTAGGACAATGTTTTATAGTTTCACACATTTTTAGTTTTGGTGTGCCGCAAAATTCTCCGCAGTATTAGGTGTGTCGTGGGTGACAAAAGGTTACAGAACACTATTCCAATTGTCTAAATACCATAGATTACTGCAGAGTGCTTTTCAAAGGTCAATGTAAAAAACATCGCAGTGCTTTATAATTTTTGTAAGGAATCATTATTCTGTTATATTTATTGCGATATCGGCCCTTTAAAGTAATATAATTGATGTAATTTGAATATTCGCGTGAAAGGGAAGTCGTAAGGTCAAAATTGTATGCTAATTCGACGTTAAAAATACAAACTTTGTATTTTCTTACAAAACTTTTCGTCCTCGTCTTCCCACGGCACTTCATTCGCCCACTTGCTCACTCACTCACTGGCAACATTTTTCCTTTAATATCCTCAAGAAGACGCTTACGGTTGAAGTGGTCCGTTTATATTATAATTATGAATAACATGTTTTTTTTGAATTCAGATTTTTACTCAGAGTTATATTTTCTGCATAAAATTTTACAGTAAAGATAAAAAAAAGCCAATATTCGATTCGCTTAATCCAGTAGCGAATTTATTAGTTAATAATTGGCAGAAAAAAACAGGACTAGAAAATACGTTTGACTGATGATTCGTATTAATACATTAACCTATTATCTGCTGAGCTACACGATGGAATAATTCAGTAATATCGGTGTGAGCCCAACTTATTTAAACTCTCAGACTAAACCAAGCTATATACATGAAATTATTGACACCGTTAACTCTCATATATAATAATTTAAAACGTCAATTATTGACACATGAGCTGTCTTACCAATTGATATGTAAGCAGGCATAGGGTGAAAATGAGCATCGGGTACAACAAGTAGTCAAGATGACAATGAGAAATCTCATCTGGTAGATCTTGATTAAGCACACAGATCCAACGCTGAAAATGAATGAGAAAATCATAACTCATAATATATACTGTGGTGCCTCCTAGTGTTCACAGAAGATATTAACTAAAATATTTGCAAATAAACTGGTTCAGAATATATGATAGTTTTCCAATTGCATAAGACATATGAGTTTTAACATGGAATATAACGCCATCTAGTCTACAAAAAGAGAGGCTAATACATAAATAATACTAACGCTACTGACATCTAGTATGTAATGAATGTGGCAAATATATAAAGAAATAGATAGGCAGTTACTCATCAGGAATTCGATATAACGCTAAATACAATACGTTTTGTCAAAAATTTCTTTGAATAGATAAGAATTGTGAATCAACTGCCCACAATACATTGACTTATATTATGTTGGTTTAGGCCAGAAGTGGCCAAAATTTATACATATCATACAACATATTAAGTATACCATACGCAAGTTTTTTTCACATTTGAGCAAGCAAATTTTGCGCCTTCTTACATTCACGATTGGGGGTGGAAAATAGTCTAGTTTGGTGAAAATATACCAGGAGCACAGTTGTTGGATCTAATAAGAGAGATAGAGTACTCTAAGTGAGATCAAACACTTTACACACTTTTAAACACAAAACACCAGAGTTTTTTTCTCTCTGCTCGCTAGTAGAAGTCCTAGCCTATCCTTACAAACCTTTCTAATAAGATCACAAGTTTTTGAAAAGTTCCAGATTTACGCTATACCTTTTTTTTGCGCGGATTCACCTTATCGCGGTGAAGAAAAATGCATTTTTATGTGCATTCCAAATGAATCATTCCTATTTCCCTTTTTTACCTATTTCAATTTTGAATAAGTATTTTTAAGATTACATAATATGGATTTTTTAATTGAAATCATGGGTTCATTTACACAGTTTTTTTTTAAATAATGGAACCTTTTTTTTTATTATGTATGAGTTATTTGCTTTTTTATGTGGTTCCTGTTAACACGTGTCTCTGCAAAATATATCTACCTCATAAATCAGGGGATGAGTGTAAATTTATAGACATATTAAAAAAAATACACAGATTTATATAGCACTGAGGGACTTAAAATCTAAAGATGGATTTGGATGGAATAGGTGGGTAGATGCAACGCGCCACGGCTTGGCTACCCCTGGTTTACACTGCCAGTTGTTACTACACGGATATCGTATTATTATCATTGACAGGAAATCATAACGCCTATCAACAAATTCCGACTAGATATAATTCTATTCTAAAAATGTAAAATAAGTTTATTTTATGAAAATGCGTGGTATTAGGACACAAGAATACGATGTTGTATGGCGTGGGAGACCAACCAGACGACAGTGATCGTCCAGCGGATCGCAAAAAAAAACCTAGTCCAGTGGTCAGCAACCTCTACCGTGAATAATTGAATTACCCACTACATTTCGAGTGACCTGCCAAGGAAATATGAACATTTGTTTATGCTTCACTTTTAAGGTGTTCGCTGCTATTAAATAATAGCTGTACATTGTTTATATCGGAAGTAGTAATAAGAAAACACAACGTTTAGTACTATTTAAACAATTTTATATTTAACACGGTGAAAAAAATAGCAATGTATTTTAGTTCTACAAAATTTTATAAGAAATAGTTGATAACTATTTCGGCTCACACCTTCGTCAGAACTTGCAATCAACTATATCTCATTAAAGTTTGTAGAACATAAATACATTGCTATGTTTTCACCGTTTTATAATGGAGTTCCACCAAGTAAATGCCAATTCAATCAATAAATTTTATATTCTTAATTTACTATATCAACTGAAGGTGCTTAGTGGAATATCAATATCAAATTTGAATAGAATACCTGAAGATGTCGAAAGGCGAAACCCACGTCGAAAGTAACAAAACATGTGTTATCGTACTCTTACGTTGTTTATAGTATAGTAATACGTATTTTAAATTTCAACAATTCAAATTTTATAATACGGTGAAAAAATAGCAATGTATTTTAGTTCTACAATTTTTTATAAATATAGTTGATAGCTATTTCGGGTCACGCCATCGTCAGAACTATTATTTATAGCTCGCGATTACCGAGGCCCTGATCTTGATGATAGAAAATTTAAACAAGACTATAATTGACTCAAAAAAATGTTTCAGTTGATAATGCTCGCGATGAGCGAAACCGGTCATTATCAAAAAACATATTTTGGAAATAAGTACTAAAAAATGTGTTTTTATTATTTTAAAAAAAAAGACAAAAAAATACCCATCGTGAATGTGGCTTTATGCAATAAGCGACAATAGGTCATAAAAAATCTATTCAAAAGCTCTAAACTCATATTATATGATACATTCCAAGAATTGACTGACTGGAGATATATAATAGTAATAAATGTGTCAATTTTTTTTTTACTATGAACGAAGATTTCAACCTAAGTATTAGTCAAAATATCCTAATGCTATATCCACATGATAGGTCAAAGTGGCGTAACCACTTGTATTAGTTATTGCTTTTTTTTATTAAGGGTTTTGATTCACAATGCTTCGATTAATGTATGTACCTACATATCAAAGAATGTAATAAACTGAAATCGCAATTGTGGTGAGATTAATATGTGGGTCGAATTCTTTCGGTGGCGTAAGGAAAAAATTTGGATGGTTTCCGACAAATAATGTTACATCATTTTAATATATTATATAGCCACGTAAAACCGCAAATTTCTCGTTTTCAACGCAACGCTTTTTTTTCAAGGAAATATCGAAAATTCTTCTTTAGATAATAACACTTGTTGAGGAATTCGTGTTGCTTGCTGACACGTGTTAAATAAAACAACCACATTACGTTTTCAAATCACAAAACCGCGATAAAAATAATGGGCCCATTCACACTTCTTTATTTTTTCCGATCACCATGACCAAGTGGTTGTTATAATAAATGAACATGTGTAAAATTTTATTTTTCGATTCATTGCTATGATTGATATGAAAATAAATTGTGGAAATAGTACTAATATTATGCTTTTCTATCAAGAAGTGATAATTTACACCTTAAAAGTGAT
This sequence comes from Himalopsyche japonica, assembly GCA_028555115.1. Classification (NCBI taxonomy): domain Eukaryota; kingdom Metazoa; phylum Arthropoda; class Insecta; order Trichoptera; family Rhyacophilidae; genus Himalopsyche; species Himalopsyche japonica. The sequence goes on from JAHFWJ010000385.1 coordinate 1,604,993, forward strand.
TAAAGAGGATTGTCAAATCAATATCGAAATAACGTATTTTTCGCTTTAAATCGCTTAATATCGTATTTAAAAAACAATACTATTGAAAAACAATCCAAGAATAAGTTGTTTTCCTCCACACTACAGAATTTGTTTATTGAAATCTATGTTTCCCAAACTTTTTCATGTCACGGCTCCCATTAACAAATATATATACATTAAAAACAAAACTTCATTACTACTTGCGGAATTTAACCCTCTGACTGTTAATTTCTAAATTGTTGCTACAACTGGTAGTAGTTCGTTGTCAGTAAAACATAATAATTATTTCTATAATATTTCAACAAAATTTTATTTTTAAGATCACGGCCAGTTTCGTTTAACACGAGCATTATCAATTGGTACAACAAAAGTTAAAACAATGCTAGTAATACATACAAATAGTAATGGTTTTAATTATTATTGTTTCCACCAAGAAGTGACAGTTAACATCATTCAAGCAGTTTGTGTGTAAATAATATCCAATAAATTACGAGTTTCATACTCTACCATCTAATCTAGCTGATCATTATCATCCCGCATTGATCATTGTTGTTAACTTCCATTACGGATATCACAGGCTCGAATCCAAGGTCGAATGACTTTTTGGTTCGAAGGTATGTATAAATAAATATGCAATATGTTTGTGATTTTTTAAAATTAACTCCCGTTCACCTGATCTTGAAAACACGGGCATAGAGAGAACGAACGGCTCACTGAAAACTCTATCTATCCTTCTTTGCGTCACTCATTTAATTGAGAGAGATTGAGCAATAGAATACCATGCATTTTTAGCGAAACAAAATCTGTCGAGAGACCTATATAAGTTTGTGATATTTTCCACACTAAGTAGTGTTACTCGAGCAACAAAATAAAGATGTTCAATCTTAGAAGTAGTTTGGGAAACCCCGCACTAGTTTGAATAGACTATATTATTTGTTACTCAATAATAAGATGAGATAGATATTGGGCTGAATAAGAGTGAAGAGGAGGCAGGGAAAGTGAGGAGTGAGGTTTGAATGAAGAAGTGAGTAGACAGGAAACGCCGTATAAATGCTTCCTTTTTCTTTTACTAGGGGGTACAACTTACAGCTTACAGTTCAACGTATTTATTATTTTTTTATTTATTATAAAATGGCGCTAGGGGCCGTTCAGGTCCATGGCCGACTGCACAACCTCTCTCCAGGCATCTCTGTCGAGCGCTCTTTCTCTCCAGTTGACTATCCCCAGCCTCTCAACATCCTTTTGAATGTTATCCGCCCATCTCCGTCGAGGGCGACCGAGAGGTCGGGTGCCAGCTGGTGTTCCTTCATAAGTCTTATGGAGAGCTCTAGACTTCTCAGATCGTACAACGTGACCCGCCCATCTGAGCCTTCTCGATCTCAAGACATTAATGATTCTTGGTTTGTATCGGTCGAAGAGCTCAGCGTTCGTACGAATGCGCCACTGGTGGTTTTCATTAACGGGTCCAAGTATTCTCCGGAGGATTCTGTTTTCAAATACTTGGCCTTTTCTTGTTTTTCTGTTAAACCCCAGGTTTCACATCCATACATGACTATCGGCTTAATGATCACGTTGTACACCCGGCACTTGGTTTTGATGGACAGCATTTTGGACCTAAACAGACTATTTAGCGCGAAGTACGCTGCATTTCCACTTCTGAGTCGGTCAGCAAGCTCCAAAGTCATCTCATTTCTAGAGGAAATATTAGAGCCCAAGTACTTGAAAAGAGAGGTTCTCTCGAACGAGGAGTTTCTTATTACAATGTCTCCAGAGGGTTCGTTGCCTCTTGTCATTTTCAAATACTTAGTCTTTCCCACATTTACTCGTAGGTTTAACCTTTTTGCTGTGTCCTCCAAAGGAGTGAAAATGTCTTTTATTTCGTCTTCAGATTCTCCGAGCACCACTAGATCATCCGCGTAGCCCAATATTTTGTGGGACCCATTCATTATAACTCCGCCTTCTGCTTTCATTGCCTCTCTTACGGCTTTCTCTAAAGCTAGGTTGAATAGCATAGGTGATAAGGAGTCTCCTTGTTTTAGTCCTGCTGTCACCTCAAAAGATTCTGATAGACTACCCTGCATATGAATTCTGCTCTTGGATCCATCCATACATACTTTTATTATATTTATAAGTTTTGATGGTATTTGGAATTCCTTCAATATATTCCAGAGAGCTTCTCTATCTATAGAGTCATATGCAGTTTTAAAATCCACAAAGAGACAGTGAACATCTTGGGCGTATTCCCATTTCTTTTCAAATATTTGGCGCAGTGTAAAGATCTGATCAGTGGTGCTGCGGTTTCTTCTAAAGCCGCATTGGTAGTCACCGAGAATGTTTTCAGCATACGGCAGAACTTTTTCGAGAATAATATTTGACAGAACTTTGTACGCAGTAGGAAGAAGAGAGATGCCACGGTAGTTTGCACAGTTGAGTTTGTCTCCTTTCTTGAAAATAGGACAAACCAGTGACTCTTTCCACTCTTCGGGGATCTTTTCTTCTTCCCATATTTCTTGCAGTAATTCAAGCATGGCGTTAAGAAGGGTTTCTCCTCCATACTTGAGTAGCTCTGATGGAATATTATCATTGCCGGCCGCTTTGTTATTCTTTAAATAACTAAGTGCTCCCATTAACTCTGACTTACTTGGTGGTGGTATTAGAGGTTCTGCTGTAGCGATATCTGGCGATTCCAAAGGTTCATCTGGTGCAGAGCGTTGAAGTAAACTTTCAAAGTGGGACTTCCATATGTTAAGCACTTGCTCTTTGTTTGCCACTATCTGGCCTTGTAGGTCTTTGATTTGTAGCGTGCAAGGCTGAAAGCCTCTCTTTTCGATGTTCACTTTAGAGAAGAATGACCGGGTTTTATTCTGTTTTGCTTCTTCTTCCATCTGCTCAAAATTACTTTTGATGAAACTTCGTTTGCACTTTCTCAGATGCTTTCGGACCTTTTTGCATGTCTCGTTATATCTTTTCTGTGCTTCTTCGCTTTGAGTGTTTTGCAGATAGATCGCACGTTCTACTCTTCTTTCCTCCACCATTTTTCGGCAGGTATCGTCGTACCATGGGCACTTAACATTCTTGGGTGCCAATCCTATCGAGGCTTCCGCAGCTTTGACTATACCTTCCTTTAATGATTTCCACCTCTCATCGATATTAAAAGCTTCTCCTTCGGTGGGTTCTACCATATTTTGAATTTGACTGTTCAATTCACTTCTGTAGTTTTCTCTTCCTTCTGGAGTTTTTAGCTTTTCCAAATGGTACTTCACTCTCGTCTTCGCGTTTTTGCGGACTGTCTTTTTGAGTTTTTCCCTAAAGGTTGCTATCGATAAATTGTGGTCCGTATCACAGTCAGCGCCTCTGTAGCTTCGAATATCTTCGATAGCTTGCTGGTGTCTTCTATCAATTAGTAAATGGTCAATCTGGTTGAATGTCTTTCCATCCCTTGAGTTCCAAGTCACTTTGTGAATGTTTTTATGAAGAAAAGTGGTACTTCTGACGATTAAGTTTTTGGCGCTGCAGAAGAAAGCCATCTTTTTACCATTTTCATTGGTATGTTCATGTAAGCTCTCTTTTCCAATAAAGGGTCTGAACACAGCTTCCTTTCCTACTTTCGCGTTGAAGTCTCCCAGCACACATTTGAAATCATGTCCCGGAAGTCTATCAAAGGTTGCCTCAAGAAGATCGTAAAAATCGTCCTTTTCGGCCTCATCTGAGGCCTCTGTCGGGGCATGTACATTCACAAGTGATATATTGAACCATCTTCCTTTGATTCTGAGAACACATATGCGCTCGCTTACGGGTTCAAAGGAAAGTATAGCATCAGCTACTTCCTTAGCAACAACAAAACCTGTCCCGAATACATGTTTTCCATCTGTGTTTCCGCTGTAGTAGATAACATGTTGTCCAACTGTCATTTCTCCGCTATCCGGCCAACGGATTTCCTGGATGGCGGTGATTTGAACTTTATATTTTGACAGTTCGTCCACAAGGTTTTGAGATGCTCCTGCTCGATAGAGACTGAGCACGTTCCAAAATCCGATTCGTAGTCCATTTTTCGTTCCGGGTCGTCGAGGTTTGGTTATCCTGTGTCCGAGGCGTTGTACGGTGTTCGTAACAAGTTTGTGTTTTTATGGGAGAGGGTGGTTAGCCCTTTGCCCAACCCCCAACCTGGAGGGCCAGATCTGTTGGTCCGCGGGAGATACTTAATTTCTCTCCTACCCTTCAATACCTGAAGAGTGTTCCCCTATCCGCCACCTGGGGACACGCTCTCTAGGGGTTACAGACTCCCCCGAGAGACAGTTCAACGTAGCTCCACTTAAAAGCTGCACGCTCAGTGTACACGTGTACCATAAATTATTTGTCTAATAAATTAGCAACACCAATTTTGCACAAATATATCCAGTGTAAAAAAATAAAACTGTACTAGAAAAATTTTGGCACGAATTTGTTATCGTTATTTCAAGACGAGCGGCTCGTTGTCATAAAATCAGTTGTCAAACAATATTTGATAAATAAAATTTTTGAATAAATTTTCCTATGATTATTTTTAAAATTCATTTTGTGTAACGCTTGCTGGACGACAATTTTCGATTTTGCTCAACTTGGAATACCAAAATATGTTTTTTTTTTTTTTTTTTAATATTCTAGACTCGGGTAATTGATTTTTTTTTCATAAGAAACATTGTAATTCATATTGTGTCACATTAAAAGTTCATTTTCTATGGGCATAAAACTTTTTTCAAGAAACACTGCATGTCAATCCACCGTAGCCTTTTTACCACCAGAGCACACCATGCGTACTAAACGAAGCACACTATATTTATTAATCATAGTTCATAGCACTGGCAATGGTGGAAGCAAAAATAGCTATCAATAACCATGTAAAGTTAATTAAATAAAAAAAAATAACAATCGTATCATTTTTTTTCGAAAGACAATAGCGCATAGCTTAAAGATCGATCTGTGCAGCTTTGTATCACGCCAAGTAAATGAGGAGTAGAATCGAGTATTCTTTTTATCAGTATCGCGTTATGGCTGTGTAACAGCGGCTGTATACACAACGGGTAGACATGGGGCCACCAACTTGTATTCAAGTGAATTTATTTGATTCCAAATTATAACGGCGCAGTTAAAAAAAAGTTTTAAAGCTAAAAGCTTTTCACATCGCCAGAGGTATGATTGAACTAAAATTAAGCTTAGTCTTAGTTAATCCCCATTTCTGACTACGCCGAAAGCTGTAACAGTTATCAACACCCATATATATATATATACATATATATATAAATTTCTGTCTGTTATATGTGCTGAAAAGAGAAACCCAGGTCACGATGACAACACGTATGGAATTTGAATTGTTACAACTTTGTACGATTCCACATGTTTTGTCACTAACGACCCGGGTTTCGCCTTTCAGCATCTTCAGGCATTCCATTACATGAATGCAACGGAACTGCCCCAAGCCAAGCAGTAAATTGCAGCTAAAACAAATTTAATAATAATTAACACAATTGCCTGTGATAATTTTGATTAACGTTCTTGTTAATGAGTCATTCTTGATGAGGTTTTTCAACCAATATTTATCAACTATTATATTTATAACATTAAAATATAAATGGGTTTCTTTTTTTATATAGAGATGCTTACTTATTTCAATCTGGTAAATAACGATCAAACTTGAATTGTTGACAGTTTTCACAATTCAAATATTAAATACTGTTGTATCACGATAAAAAAAATCAATGTAAATATAATATATTTTTTTTAATTTCATTGATTTAAGATATAGTATTTCATCAGTGATCGCTTAAAAAGATCGTGTAGAATCGTGTCGTCAAAAATGGCTTTACGTCGGTTTGTTTTATCTTCGCAGCTTTCAGGTAGACGATGCCCCTCGCCCTCCGCCCCTCCGTTAGGCCCGCACTCCTCTTGTCGTGTAGCGTAACATCTGCTTCGCTCATTGCACAGCTCATCTCGTTTTGTTCCGAAAATCAAAACTTCGTTTCTTCCAGGGAAGTGTGGTTAAAAAGCAAAGCCTCTTCTTGAAGGGTTGCCACCAAGATGAGAAACCGCCGCCTAGAAAAAATTAATCAAAAATTTACCATCGTTCAATGTTTCTACCACTAGTGGTGCGCAAGGAAATTGAGATATTTTTACAGGAGCCAGGCATCGATAATTTTATCATAACATTATGACGAATATTAAATTCGGCAGAATTGTCAAAATGTATTATACAACATTTAATTTTTTTATTTAGAACCTTCTACTTCTTAGACTTATTTTTTCGTTCGTCGGCGCGTGTATATTTTTAGTCGACAGTTCTAAGAAATGAGTACATAGAAGCGAAAACGTTTTTTATCATTTTTTATACAACTTCCGAACTATATCTATATATTAACCATTCTACAAAACCATTTTGTACATTGAAGAAAATAAAAAATACAAGATAATTGTCAAAAATCACAGATTGATGTGTGTAATTTTCATAAATTAAGAAATAATATTTTATCAAATATATATATAATCTGAGAATGACTTATAAAAGCTGTCTTTTAAAATGTTTACTGTAACATCTTGATGGAAAGACATTACATTTAAACAATAAAAATACAATGTATAGTATATTGATTGCATTAGCATTTACTTGGTAGAACTCCATTATAACACGGTGAAAAAATAGCAATATATTTTAGTTCTACAAAATTATATGAGATATAGTTGATAATTATTTCGGCTCCCGCTTTCGTTAGAACTATCTTATGTATACACAATATATATAGTACTATTTTATGAATTGGGCCGGTTTCGCCCATCGTGAACATTGTATTCGATTCTGATAATTGAAGAATGATCGAAACCGTTCTTGGTTTAAAAATACACAATAGTACTGAAAAAAAAATACGTTCAAAACATTTTAAACTTTTTTATATATCCAATAACTATAAAAATTACAGCTTAACATTGACAGTCTGTTGAAATATTTTAATTCCAATAATACTCTTTTGGCAGAATAAAAATTACCGCATAATCTTAAAAAAAATGTTTCATGGTGTGTGGTAGCCCTGTGTGTTTAGTGGCGGACCTTTGTTCCAAATGCAACCATTCAACACTCATTATTTTTTATTATCTATGGGGCAAAATCTTCATTCTCTTTCTACTTATAACGAAACGGTCATACGTTTACCTTCTACCTACCTATTTTTATTATTTCGATACACTTAACTGACTCTGCGATCTTCATTCTCCAATAATGCAATGATCCTTCAAAGGTATTTATTATATGAATGATTCATTCAATTTTCAACAACTCACTTAATGGTTTAATATACCATAAGGTATTGTGAGAATTTACGATAAACCAGAGATAAATTAACACTTTTTTTAGTTCACTTAAAGAGTATTAACTGTCACTTCTTGTTGGAAAGACACAATGTTAAATAATAAATCACAATTATATCCATTATTTATTATTAATATTTATTCATAACTACACGATACAAAACTTACAAATTATAAATTCTTTGCTTTTGCCACGTAAATATATTTAAACATTAAGTATTGGAAATTCAAAAAATACACAGCAAAACAATCAACAAGGATTGCAAAAAAAAGTCAACCAAGTAAGCTCATGAAATATATACTTTAACTGAAAAAATAGCATTCGCCTGAACTCACTTTCGTCCACATGGAATATGTCAACATCCGAAGCAATACTGTTGAAAATTGTTAATGCTCTTACCATTGGCATCCCTATTGGCAGACTGGTTCTACACTTTGGAAGAACAAACAAATTATGTACACGATTTCTTAAAAAAGTATCCGGAACACGCAAATTGATATTAATAAAGATTATCATGACTTATTGGGTTTATCGCGAGGACTTTTAACTGATTACAAAGTCTCAACTGTTAAAAAGGTTCGTTTTATAATAAAGCAAAAATATCAATTGAAAATAGAATAATATAAAAAAATGGCGTTGTCTCTCTCCATCTGGGTTTCAATCTACATATGCTTCGGAAAAACGATTTCTTCCATAGCTTGGGATTATCAAAGTTATTAATAATTTTTATATCAAAATGAACTTCCACAAAGTTACCGCCGAAACCATCGAAAGCTTGTGTTCATTTTAATGAGCAGAATTGTGACAGTACGGTCTTTTACAAAGATCTCAAAATTCTGCACACTTCACCCATCCTATTAGCACACACCTGTCTTTTCAGAATCCTTATTGCACAGATTCTAGACAAAGCAACAAAGGTCTAAAGGTTCGAAACGGTGGGCAGAAACCACAGAATCGGGGGGATAAAGCAAAAGGTGCAATATTCTAAAGATAAGCCTTTTCATTCAATGGCATAATATAAAAAAATACATCTTTAATATAGCTAATGTGTAATATCACGATTCAAATTTCTTCGCCCTTTTTAATATAAATATATAATATAATTGAAAACAGCCGAACAGGAAATTTGAGTGAACCGAAACATTGTTTTCGCGTTGAGCCACTGGCTGCAGTATATTGATACACTCAACAAAACAAGACTGTTAAAATTGTTGAGACTTCCATTGACATGCTTGATTTTGTGGTAAAATATAATCTAGCTTAATGTTTTAATTGGCATTCAGTTCTTATACATTATTCTTCTGATGAGGGCGTAGGCCAAAATAGCTATCAACTATATACATTATACCATATAATTTAAGGCGACCCATTTTCATAAAATCCGTGTGACCCGCGACCCCTCATACAATCCAAAAGCATACAAAAAAAATATTTTTTTAAAAGACCGTATAAGTTGCCGACCCCCAGGTTGGGAACCTTTGCCCTATAAGTTTTGTAGAACTAAAAAACATTGCGAATTTTTTCACCGTTTCACAATCTAACATGCTCTGAAAAATTAATTTTTTTACCATTGGACACTATTAGTGTTCGTTTGTGGTATTTGGTGTTCAGTATTTATACGAAACTCAGAAAACATTGCTTGGTTAAAGGAAATGTAGGAAAACTCTGGCAAAAATATACTTGTTTTTGTGGGAGTCTAGTGTTTTAACAACTCCACAGCCCTGATAATAATCAACGTAAGAGAATTATTTATACCACTATGAGCGAAACTAGTCCTGAAAGCAATAACATAAAATTGCGGAAACAGTAGTAATCATTATATTTTATTGATTGAATACATATATATATATTTTAGTTCATCTGCAGGCAACCTGTGCCACGCGTGCCAATAGATGGCACGCGAAAGGACTTTTGGTGGTACGTCTTGAAAACGAGTTATTAAAATTTTCGATATGTTTATTGTTTAACCTAGTATTTAAATGATTTTTTTGCAAAATAGCAAGTGTTTGTGAGTTTTGTCACTAACGACCCGGGTTTCACTTTTTAGCATCTTCAGGCACTCTATCATACGGATGCAACAGAACTGACGACTGACTATCACAATTTGTTGTTATTGCAATCTAATGTTGTAGCAGTTCAAATTTGATATTGAGATTCCATCAAGCACCTTCAGTCGATATCATAAATTATAAAACATATATATTGCCAAATCCCTGTAACAGCTGTTCCATACGAATGTTAATATAATAGCATGAGAATGGTTTAAAGTTAATAAAATAATGGAAATCAGATATCATGAATTTTTAAATTTATTTTTTAAGAAATCATATAATTGTTCTCGTGGTAGTGTTTACGTGCCTGCACGCCAAGGCGTTTAGGTGGTTAAACATATGAAAACTGCGCTCGCAAAATCGCGTATGTAACATATTTTTGAATATGAGAATACTGCAGTGTTGGCAGGGTGCGTCTGTAGATTGTTGTTAGGTAGTCATTGGAAGCATACCTATAAAGCAAAGGTAAGGTACAATAGGTAGAAATTGGGCGTAGGTTGAAGAATAATAAGTAGGTAGGTTAAGCACCTGGCAGGTTTGGACGTCGCACCTCGCTCCGCACCTTTCGCCCCTCACCGCACAACTGCCGGGACCCACTTTTCAAGATATCCCAACAACTTGAATGTTACACTTCAATGAAGCTTTTTAAATTATTCACTTTTCAAAATAATTACAATGAAAAGAAAGGTGAGACCATCTGCGGCTTCATTCGGATTTGTAGATCTACAACCACCATCGTCTTGTAGCTCTCCTACATTTGATTCTTCTTCTTTTTTTAACCGTTTCACTACCACGCAAATAAATGACTACTATGTCCCAGATACCGCGTGTTTTTGAGGTCGTAAAGAATCATAAAAGATGAAATATTAAACGAATTGCATTATGTTCTTCCAGTCTTTAATTAAAAGCTGTTACAATTCGTCAATAAGTATATGACTGCCACAGCACACATTTTTTTTCTTCATTAAATTATCCAATATATATTTGCAATATATATACAATACAATAATATAATATTCAATTATATAGACCCTATGTTCCCAACCTGGGGGTTTTATTATTATTTTGATTCAAAAGCAATATAAAAAGCGTGAAAGACTTAAAGGTCGTTACTGGCAAGAATACCTTTCCTGTATTGTTTATTACCTTAAGGTCTCCAGTTGGCACGTTTGACAACAAAACAAATGTATACCACATTAAAAGAAAATAAAACAAACGAAAGCACTATGAAAAGTTTCATATTTTCATGTTGAGGTTGAGGCTGCGCAGGGCCAGCCAAGGGCACACAAGGCCATTTACACTTCCGGCCGACTGGAACGAAGCGATAACAATACTCCAGGGACGAACTAGAATAATAATACTAAACTAAACTAAATACAATCAGTAACAGAATTATGTTCTTGTAATTTATTTCAATGGATGTAATTATCAAGTATGAATCCTTAAAACTTTGATATCTCTTAGCCCGGGGCTTACATTATTAATCGTACAAACTATAAACGTTTCAAATTTAGTATTCATATTCTTTTAAACACCCTCAATTAAAATATCAAAAAATGATTGTTCAAACTACAGACTTTCTATATATATACACATACACCTATCCCTCGATTTACAAGGATTAAAAAAATGTTGAAAATAACTGGCTATGATCATCAATGTTATCGCCAATTGTATTTGTTTGTGCGCCCGTCTGCCGGGGTATTCATCTGAGCGAGTCCATTTATAGGCGAATCCAACTGTATGCGTTCCACTGTATGTATGTCTCTTCCCGCCATTCGGCGTTTATCCTTGACTTGAGCTTGACGTTAGCTACAGCGACGCAAATTGTGTTTGAGTCTTTAACTTGAAAATTTTCATTCTTCGTGAATATCACTAGAATTATGTTTAAACGCCATTTTCTTATCTATATACAGCTGTGTAGAAAAGGTTACAATACATCTTCTCTTCTATTCTAACAACCTAGCTAATATCGTGCTACCAAAAAAAAACAACTAAACTACACAGGCGACACTTTCAATATGCTTAAATACTGGTCGGAGATGATTTATTACAGAAATGCATTAGCCTTTCGCAATGGTTTGAGGAGCGGCGAAATAGCTATCAAATATATCTTATACATTTTGTAGAACTTAAATACATTGCTATTTTTTCACCGTGTCTCTTAATATTTATTTGTAGTTGAAAATAAAAACAAACACATATCCATTAACAGTTAACAATTGATTATGAAATACTCATTATTTATTAATTGTTAATTATTGACTGATTTAAGAGGTTTTTATTAACTCTGACAGTGATCAACTTAAGTTCTGTTGATAATGCTCACGATTAGCGATACAATTGTGGAAATAATAGTAAAAATTATATATATTTTTTAAATATAATGCTTTCCACCAAGAAGCAACAGTCAACACTTTAAAATAAAACAAATCTTTTTATCAAATCTGTTGTGAGCTTTATTTTCACTGGGTTAACATAAATAAAGTCAGACTGTATCGACTCTAAAAAGTAAATTGGACAAGAATCTTGTAGCCCATTTCGCCGAGAATCTGATGGGATCTGTAATTTTTAAAGATCGATTGGACGTCTAGATCGTTTTTCAAGTAAATTAAACTAATTGATAATGGTTACCTGAAATATGCATTAAAGAAACTGTAGCGAAATCGTGACATTGCGCAAACAATCCAGACGACGTTTGCACCAATTGACTGTCTTCTTTATATCCACTATCTAAACTACCTCAAACGTTCGTGCAATAACAGGAACGTCAAAAAAACTTAACTTATCTTAAAATGTATGCCATGGTGGTAATAAACAAGTCACAGATACATCAGTTTGAATACATTACACACAGACGAAATTTCCATTGAACTTAAAATGGAAATGAGATCCTAATAGTGTTATTATAGATCATAGAAGTCTGTTGAAAGACGTTCGATTGGGTCGCCGATGTGGACTTTATATAAATATTGAATCGATAGCTCATATGGGGCTCGGTCTATTACTATACGTGACACGTGTATCGCGTTGCTGAGAAGCATCTTCAGACTGACTTTATCAAAAGATGAACAATGATTGATTAAATTGGCATTCACTTGGTAGGACTCCATTATAACACGGTAAAAAAATAGCAATGTGATTTAGTTCTACAACTTTTTTTAAAGATATAGTTGATAGCTATTCGACTCACGCCATCGTCAGAACTATGCTTAAACGAACATTTGCTTATCTATATATAGTTGTGTAGAAAAGGTTCGCAATACATCTTCTCTCCCGTTTTAACGACCTAGCTTGTTTCTTGCTCGCAATAAAACTAAAAATTTACGAAATTTTAAAAATCTATCTTGATAGTAGATATCAAATCAAGACTCCTTTATAACGTGGTAAGTGAATTGTGAATCTGTTTTTACTGTTGGTTGATCTCACTTACTTTGAAACTTAAACTCAGAGCCTAAGTGTTTGCATCTTTGTAATAAAGGTCGCAAGATGACGGCTTCAGAACAGCTGGAAATCAATAGATATCAACTATCACAAAGGATTCTTAACGAACAAATTAATATAAGTCGGTCGCCATCGCTCAACCCACTACAGGGTGCTGTTTTGTTTCCGTAATAGACCATTTCCGTGTCATATGTAAACTTATTGATATAGCCGCCTTTTTAGTTTCATTTACAATTTTCGTAAATTTTTAGTTTTATTGCGAGCAAGAAACAAGCTAAATCATTAAAACAGGAGAGAAGATCTATTGTGTACTTTTCTACACAGCTTTATAAAGATAAGCAAATGTTTGTTTAAGCATAGTTCTGAGGATGGCGTGAGCCGAAATAGCTATCAACTTATATATCTTAAAAACATACATTGCTATTTTTTTCATCTTGTTAACATCTTCAGACTAACTTTATCAAAAAGTAAACAATGATTGTAGTTCTTAACTTAAAAATGAAGGAACGATTTCCATTATAGCTTAATACCAGCCTTTGGAGGCGAAAATCTCAACCTACAAACATAAAATACCTGTCTATAGAAATTTTTTACACCTCTGAAAAATTTTAAGTTCACAAAATAAATGCAAAATTTTACTTGCTTATAATTTATCTGTATCCAAAGAGACTCATATATTTCATTGCAGGTTTTTTTACACAGTTTGACATTCAAAAATATCAACCCCTATTACAAAAAAAATAATTAATGCCTAATTTTGGGATGTGTCCTTGTTCCACCCTGTCGTCAGTTAAGATTTGAACAATGGGGCATTATTGTTTTACGTCTGAATTCGTCAGCTGAGGGCGGTTCGCGGAGGAGGTGAAAGGGGAGAGGGCGGTTCCAGCATCAGCAGCGGCAGAAAGGGAACAGCTCGGCAGACGAGGAATAGAATCTGTGGCAGCAGTCCCAAATCCGCCCACGTGACACGACTCCTTAACATTTTATTCACAATAACATGCAGAAAGCCTCCCAACTAAGCTTTTTAATCCAAACATATAAATTATGATATCGACTGAAGGTGCTTGATGGAATTTCAATATCAAATTTGAATTATTACAACTTCGTACATCTTCAGGCATTCTGTCACACGGATGCGACAGAACTGATGTAAAATGAACAATTAGCATCGTCTATATACCAACGTTATTAATTACAGGAAGACACTTGCCCCAAGGCAAGCAGTAAATTGCAGCTAAAACAAATTTAATAATTTCAATAATTTAATAATAAATCAATGTAAGTTTCAATTAAAAATAATATAATACATAACTGACGACTCAGGGGGCTTGATGGAATTTCGATATCAAATTTGTATTGTTGAAACTATGTCACCATGTTTTATAACTCACGATATGGGTGCACTCGTGGAACTGACAGTCAAACAGTAAAATATTCAGTTATATTGCATCCCAGCGATAGAACGACTGAAGGTGAATGACAAAACATTTATATGATTACCTGTAAATTATTTTGTCAGTTCTTGAACCATTGATTTTGTAGACCTGATAACTTTCAACTGAATTTATTTTTATAAATATCCCTGTTTTAAATTTGCACTCAGTTGATAATGCTCGCTATAAGCGAAACTGGTCTTCATCTTAAAAATGTAAAATTGTGGAAATATTTCTAAAAATATTTTTTTTTCTCGATAACATTGAAAATAACAGCGGTATTCGAATGGAAACACTTACAAAGTAACTTTTAAAAAATAAACAAGGCTCAATAAATTCAATGTTTATCCTCAACAACTAACTAATTCTTGCTTGTGACATTAGTTCGACGAGTTAACAATCTGAAAAATTTAAGTTATTTTATATTTAATACCGGCATAACCTTAAAAATGGAAGTTGATAATGATAAAAACCTTTCACAAAAAAATCATTTCTCTATGTTTTACGAAATTACATTTCCAAAATTGCATGTCATTATGAGAAAATTAGAAGTTATTAAAATTATGTCAGAAACATTTTTTTTATTTTCCACCCTTAGGGTCTATATTTATCGGCTAAAAGTATTTTCATATATATCCGATGCAATCTATTTATTAAGTCCTATTTCATCTTCCTGAATGTCTGAAGATGCCGAAAGGCAAAACTCGTGAGTGACAATACACAATGTTTCAAAAATTAACACGATGAGAAAATAGCAATGTATTATATATTAATTTTACAAAATTTATAAGATACTAGCTGGTACCCGGCGCGTTACTGCCACTGAAAAATTAATTATATTGTATAAGTACCATTTATAGTTCTGATGCGCGTGTAAGCTGAAATAGTTCAACTCTATATATATAATATCTGATAAATTTTGTAAAGAATGAATACATTGATATGTATACTCTACGTTATAATGGAGTTCTACCAAGTAAATGACAATTCAATTAATGAAGTTTCAACATTCCAAACGTCGTTCGATCATCAAATCGTATTGATTGAATTGGCATTGAGTTGGTAGAACTCCATTATAACACGGTGAAAAAATAGCAATATATTGTAGTTCTAAACATTTTTTTCAAATAATTCTGACGATGGGTGAGACAAAATAGCTATCAAATTTGTAGAACTAAAATATATTGCTATTTTTTCTCCGTGTTACTTTTCAACATCTTCAGGTTATTTATCATGCGCATGCAACAGAGCTTACACATGAATAGTGCAAAGTTTCAAAAATTAAATTCATATATAAATAGCTTACAAATGTATAGTTGATAGCTAGGTATTTCTGACGATGGCGTGACCCGAAATAGGTATCAACTGCATCTTAAAAAAAAATTGTAGAACTAAAATACATTGCAATTTTTGCACCGTGTGTTTAACGTCAAAGCCTTTGCAAATGTAATTTGTAGTTTAATAACATCAAAATTCATATATTTGTGTAGTTTAAAACAAAATATTTCAGTTTCAAAAAAGGTCTTTGGAACGAAAGGTTGCGTTGTAATGATCGGTGGACGAGTTAACTTAGGTTTCGCAGATCTGCCGTCGACCGTGTCGAACGGGTATGTCCACAAAACCGCGTAAAAGAAATTTACAATGTTTTGTTAAGCGTTTATCGGCCTCACGTTGAGTAATGCGGCCTTTTGAAATAAATCGCGACCGAGGACTACATCGTTCATATATTTTATTTATTATTTTTTTGAGTGCGTGCAAATTTTTGTTTTTTGCAACATTTGCGGTCGTTTTGCGTGTGCACGCGTTTCTGTTGACGTGTCTTTTATACACATTTTTGACATAAGGCAGAAAATGTTTTTTCACACAACGCTTTCGTACCAGATATATAAAAATACACTCCTCTCAAAAGCCAATTATAAAGAAACTATTCTTTTAACGCACATAAACAATGCAGGACACATAAATTTACGTTTTTGCTTCGAGTTAATTCGCAAATGCGGTAATATCGGTATCTAACTTTATGAAGATTATCAGAAGTAGGGATTGCATTACCAGTACCAGATTATTTACCGGTTAACCGGTAAATGGCCCAAAATGCACCAGCGGTAATTACCGGTAAATGAAAAATTTACCGGTTTTTACTGGAAATGTTTTTATCGCGAATTAATGCCAGATACAGGCGTATTATAACGAATTTTTATTATGATATATGCATGAGGGAGTGAATAGTTTTTTTTCAACTACAGTAACATTGATAAAAAGTTTTTTATTCGTCACACTGGTGTCATTTGTCATCGTAATCGTGGTCACCGTGATGCCCACTCCAGGCTGCAGGCTGCAGCTGATTCTAGTTTTTATGGGATAGATAGCGAAGAAAATTCGTATTTAGATACATATTCAACTATGTTTTCATTATACCAAAGCAAATAACCATTTATTAATAAACTGCATAATCCAATACAATGTTTTTTATTTTATTTTAATTATGAACTTATATTCATAGATATAAATTATGCATACATGTATAAAATATACATACTACATCAATAAGTCAAAGGATAAACTAATAGCTTAGTGTATGAATTTCTTACAGGCAGGTAAATCAAATATTAAATTTTCGTAATTTAAATTAATCAACCTTTGTGTGACAAATAATAAATTATCTGATTTACTTAAAAAAGTACATTTAAAACATACATATATTCACCTGAAACATATTTAAAGTACATTTTATGACATTACTATTCACCTGAAATGTATTTAAAATGATTTATGTTTCAATCCAGGATACCATTTTTAGTGAAAGTAGACACGTACAGTTATACTTTAATGATATAATCCACGTCTTTTTATTTTTTTGGGAGCGAGCAAAGGTTAACAAATCTTTGATAGAGATGAATACTCAATATGAATTTTTCAAACAACTGCTAAGCGAAGAAAATTATGGATTTGTTCGTTAGGATGTTTACAGGGTAACCCAAAGATTTATGAGCTTATCGATAGATAAATAAAACATATGCTACTGTGTAGGCTGTTGTGATACATTATATTGTAATATCCAACGCGAGATATAAAAAAAAACTGCCGACGTGCGAGGAAATATGATACAATGCGTAATTAATTGCGTGTGCTAAATATTACAACATCGATTAAATATCAGCATTTTTCATTCATTATATTGTGAGTTATTTAAAATCGACATCAAAATATTTGGAAATCCCTTACCCCATGTCAATTTCAGCGCGTGTGTCACCTTCTTCAGAAAAGAAAACATATTTTTGCTATAATTTATTTATAACATTTTTAATTTGACACATGATACTATGACAGCGAACGAACTCACTGAATAGAATCGCCTCAATTGTTGAAATGGAAAATTCCAGAGAGTTGATACTACAATAAAAAATAAACTATTTTTGAGTGTCTGAATATCCTTTTCACACTTCAAGAAGTAGATGAGGTAAAAAGTAAAAACAGATTTTATAAAATACACTTCTTCTTCGTGCATTATCGGCGACATAATTTCAAATGCGCCCATTAAAACGACTTCTGTGATAAGATCTTTGTAAAAATAGTTAGATTACGGATACATAGGTATTAATATCTGCACCGTTAATTATTGCCGGTTATGGTTTGATTTGACATGGTCTACATCGGTCACGGGCAAAACGCGGCCCGCGGGTCACATGCGGCCCACCGCGTATTTTTCTGTGGCACACGAGCGTGAAAATGTGAAAAGATTCACATTTTTATCGTTTAACGCTTTTATAAAAAAAGATTAAAAACAAATATAATAAAAAGATTACTTCCATATTAAAAATGGTATTTTATTTGCGGCCCGCCGCTCATTTTGAATTCTTGAATTTGGCATTTCATCCTAAAAGTTTCCCCCCTCTCCCCCCCCTGTCTACATTATATGTAACACTTTCATCAGCAGGACCAATTTTTTGCCAGCACACATACAAAATAAAAACAAAAAATTAATTGTGTAAAGAAGAAATAACTTAAGTAAAATGTTTTGAGTTTGTAATGTTATTAGATATAATAATTTACTGTCCTCTATTTGGGCCATGAATTAACATACCGCAGACCACGAGTTAGTCAACTATGTCCTACTGTAATTTGCCGATGTCATCAAAGAACCGTCCAATTATTTGTAAAATTTTGACAATTTAATTTTAATTTTTTCTTTACACCATTTTTTGCCGCTCTCTAAATATTCCGTCCCTGGCAATTGCTCGATTCGCCCCCACCAAATCTGGGCCTGACGTTTGTTAGGATATTCACCCTTCACATATCGAAGATACGTATAACCGTTAGTGGGAAACTTAAGGTCGACAATAATGATACACAGCCCAATAATTTCCCTCAATCAATTATTACGGAGTGACGTTTAAAAAAACCAGCTACCGTTGATAATATAACAGGTATTTATATACTTACCTCCAATCACTGCCTGCTTCAACTGTACCAATTGTGCTTCAAAATATATAGGTAGAACGAGGAATATTTTTTTAAATATAATTTAAAAATTCCGCTACAGAACTATAATGTCTCAATCGTGGAGTCGGAGTTCTTAAAAACAAGCGACTCTGACTACTTTTTTATAAAACCTTTCTAAAGAATGTATCAATGAACAGTTTGCCGCATTGGTTGGTTGATCTGTAATTTAATGCATATTAAAAGAAAAAGTAGGAAAAAACTTGACAAAAACATTTTTTTTAGTCGGAGTCATGTTTTTTTTAACGTTTCCACAGCCATGGTCTCAAAATCACATCAAACCACCCTGTAACAAAGTGAATGATGCTCTAAGGCTACTGCGTAGTTTATTGATTGAATCGGCATTTACGTGGTAGAACTCCATTATAACACGGTGGAAAAATAGCAACGCATTTTAGTTATACAAAATTTAGGAGATGTTTTTAGTCGGTTGATATAAACATTGAATTCAAATGGGCTCTACTTGGTTCTTAATTTTTTTTTATTAAAAGAGTTGATGTTATTGATTGAATTGGAATTTACTTGGTAGAACTCCACTATAACGCGGGGAAAAAGTAGAAATGTATTTTAGTCCTACAAAGCGGCGTGACGTGACGATGGTGAGCCGAAATAGCTATCAACTATATCTTATAAAAAAAAATTCGAACTGAAATACATTGCTATTTTTTCACTGTGTTATACGGGAGTTCTACCTATTAAATGCCAATTCAATCAATAATCTGATGTCTGTAAAATAGAGCTTTGAAGCTGCGCTTGGCGTCACCCAAGTTTATTACGCGCCATTGTTATCCTAAACTTTTGCCATCGATTCATGGTAACGCCGAAACCAACTCGTTTGAAATGTCGCTGAATTTTATCTAAAGCGTGATTTATTACTTTGACAAAACCTATAGGATTAAAAGCGCAAGTAAAAGTTGCCGCACAAAACTCACGGTAGTGAAATTGAACTGTATCTTTATTAATAGTGGTATATTTCTGCAGTGTGATCCCAAAATGGTGGCCATCGATTTTAAATATTCGAATCTATTCAATTGAAGACATTCATCGCATTGAATCGATAAAGATAATCACATGATCCAGAAAACTTGTTATAATATAACTCACCATTGGTGATCGGATGTATAAAGGCAGTGCGTTGTAATCTCTGAGCAGAAATATCAGTTTTTTGTCTTGTTGTTAAAACTGTCGTAATACTTAATGAACTTCCTGCGCTTGGGCCCGCAGCCTGCAGCTCTGGCAGCGGTGGCGAAGCCCGTCCCGCGGCCCGCGAGCCACATCCGGTCGCGGTGCGTGGGAAATCCTCCCGACACCACACCGGCGTTTACGATTTTTTTTATTTTCGATTCGAAAAGGTTTCCGGCGGTCAGGTGTAAATTGATAGAACGACAATATTTTTATTTAAACAATTAAGACGTTACACAATATAAATATATTATAGATTTTTGCGAAAGGTTAATACAATATTAAAATTAGTGGAGCAGTAGATGCGTCATAGCTATGGATGCCAACCGTCCCAAATTGACCGGGATTGTTCCGGAATTAAAATCACCGTCCCGAACTCCGAATGAATGGTAAATTAAGTTAGGAAATGGCTGATAATAATGAAGATGTTCAGTTTTGAGCTATTTGTCCCGGAATCGTTGCACAAAATTTTAGAAATCATAGTCACAACAACACAACCAAAGAGATAACAAAGTTTAAAAAATCTGAAAAAGGAAAGTAACCTCGCCTTTCGATTAATACAAGGTCAAAATCAAAATTTTATTATCCTTGATAATATCGAATTGTTCGTTCCAGGATATTCATTTTTGAGGAATCGTAACAAATTTATTGTTCTTCTTAAGTTTAGAACAGGCCTACCAATGGTAAGAGGATTAACAACATTCAACAATATTGCTTCGGATGTCGACATATTGTAAATTTCCGTCTATTGTAAACACTTCACTATTTTCCTACTCGCGTCATCATTGATAACTTTATTTGGCCCAAAATGAAAAATATCAATCATACGTTTTGCCCAATTCCAAAACAACCTTCCCTTGACGAAATTATATTAGACAAAAACAATAATCCAAAGAAATCGGTTGTTTTATAAATCTTATAATTAGCCAAATTAATAATTAGAAAAAAATTTATTTGCAAAACTTAAACGAAGTAGAACAGCAATTGATAAGCCCACCATTATGTTTATTTAATTACAGCTGTATCGCATTCGTCTAATGAAATACATGAAGATCCCGAAAGACGAAACTAGGGTCATGAGTGACAAAACATGTAGAAATGTACACAGTTTCAACAATTCTAACTACTCAGCAAAAAAACATATTCAACAACGTGTAACGTCTTTTAAAGGCATGTAATAATTGCTTGAATAGGCCTGACTCGCTCTTTTTATTCATAAATTATTTTAGGTACATATTATATCTTTATTTATTTTTCACCGATCAAATACGGACAGCAAAACAAAACGATTTTATATTATACATTGCATATTCATCCCGCCGTCGTGTCCGAAATTAAAATACAATTTAAATTCAATGAAAAATCAACCGATTCAAAATTACTATGAAAAAACAACCAGTTGTTTGGTTTTTTTCTAGAGAAGACCGAAATATAATCGTCACAAAAAGATCGAAACGAAACGTTGAATGAAATAATCGCCACCCGGCTTCCGATTTACTCCGCCCGATGAATGATCTCTGATCGCCATTTATAATGACGACCCGTTCTGAGGCGCAGTTGTTTTTTTATGAGGTTAGAAGACCATACTAAACTTATTTGCGCGGCTTCCGGTCTCTAAGTGTCCCAAAAAAGTTCATTCGAATCAAAAAAACGCTCCATACAAAATGAAACATTAAGCCGCGATCTCACTGCAGCTTATCGAGCGAATACGTAAACACAAACATATTTTTCTAATAGTTTATAAGATTTCTCACCACATAAGCGGTTTCGCGGATAATAGTTTATCTTGTATAAAACTCAATAAAATTTATAATTTAAAATAAAAAAAGCAGAAAATTATAACCGTATTTCTTCAATTATATATATTTTTAGGAAATTTTAGAAATAAACAGGCCCAATTAAATTCAATTTGAGTATTAAATGATCAGAAAATTAGCTCATCCATGAAAGTTTTGACATTGTTAACTGTTTTATATTTTTAAGTGTCCACTATCAACACGCCGCAATTAACTGTCTCAACAGTTGAGACGCTGGTCGTCGGAATATTCATGACCTTCCAAATATTTATTTTGGATTAATGTCTTACTCGTAAGATTTTACTTCTAATATGATAATCATTCCATCATTTGATTTATATTTCTACGTAGAGTTCGTATGACGATGATTTCGAAACATGCAAACCACATGTTATATCTGATAACACAATACGTGGAATAACGAAGGTGTGATTTTAACTTGTTAATACGATATAATTTATCAGCAATTATAGATAGCACCGTTATGTTATCATTGAAAGCGATATCGTATGTTGGAAGATTACAATTAATGTGAAGAGACTAATGCTAAATTGAATCATTATCAAAAAGCCAAAATTTTCTTCAATAAATTTTATAATTATTCATTGAATCGTTTTCCATAGACGCCTTCGAAAGGTATGTAAATATATTAGAATTGCACAAAAGCTTCAAACAAGCATGGTTTAGAAAACCAATCAAGCATACTCTTTCGATAGTATAATACAGTGTTTCTCAATCCTTTTTCGCCTGTGGCCCCTTTTTAAGATATTATTTTTGGTGTGGCCCCTTCCACTATTTTTTCCATAAAAAACCACATATTAAAAATCAAATTTTATTTCAAATACCAAATTATGTTTTGTCTGTTGAGAAACAATGGTATAATATATCTAGAGATGATAAATGATTAGGACGAGTTGCTAGCAATATTGTCGTTCTGTGTCAAATGGGGAACTATAATTATATTGCATTCAAATTGTCGCGACATCATTCCAAGTTGAACAAAGTGTTAGACTATTTTACATGCTATAATATATGGCCAGGTAAGCGCATATTTACATAGTTTAATGTTGCCAGATATTATATAAAATAAAATCCTGATTTATTATTAAATGATCTATTTTGGAGAGAATACTTATTTGTAAAAAAAAACGTTCATTTCAGATTAGCGGAAGTATTAACATCGTATCACCAAATTTTATATATTATATAATAAAAAATTAAGTGACAGTTGAGGTAAGACGTCTTTAGATTGGGCACGAGAAAGTTAATAAAAAAATTATTGTGATTATGAGTGTGTATAAAAAAAATCAATTTTAATTTTTTTTATAATATTAGTATTACGTATAAAAAATGCCAATCTTCAGCTCCGATACAATCCGATAAACTCACAAATTAATTTCGCTTTGGATCTGCCAAATGATGAAAAAGTCTAAATCTTCCTATGTCTAACGGCACTCGTAGTGCATACCAATTGTAGCGTCAATAGTTTTAATTAAAAACAGTAAATTGTTCAATTGAATGTGCCATTATCCACGATGATAAAAATTAATTTAATTGTTATGGCTTTGAACGTTGTTGTGAAATTCATCAATATCCATAATAAGTCATCATGTGACATCATTCATGTTTTTTTAGATCGATCAATGTTGCCAGGTTATAAAACCGTCAGGTATGATTATTATTATATGCACGATGAAATCGGCCAATCGTAGGATGCATAACTAACTTATAACAACAACAGAATGGTCTGATTTTATTAACATCCACGAAGGAAGTAACTATTCAAAGTCCACAGTCTGACAGCCGGTTATACATTGAGGATTTTTTCACTGCCTATGATATTTTGAGATTATCAAAATCTGAACGTAAAACATAACCGATGCGGGACAACTCATTTAGCTTAAAATGCGAAAACTATAACATCGAAATTGATAAATCAATTTACTGTCGCTACTTGGTGGGAAGGCATTATTACATATAATATATAAACAATAAAACACAATTTATAGTTATATTTCAAGAATTTTAACTTATTTTTATCAGGACTCGTTTCGCTCACATCGAGCACAATCAACTTATAGAATACAAATTTAAGGTTATGTATAATACACAAAATTTTGATTAAATAATTAACACCCTGAATGCTAACATATCAACTGTTGATACGGCTGATTTTTAGTTAATTAATTGATTCTCTAAAATCTAATAATGTTAACAGTGTTTTCGCGTAGAAGCTAAACCTTGTGTTAAAGCGTTGTCTCACAATGTCCGTAACATTTACTTACAAACAATATTTTTTGAAGTATTCGGTGTTTGAATATCTTTTACACAACTCTACAGGTAACGGGTTAATTGTGACAATAATACTGAACACTGTGGTTTACTATTTTAACACAAGGTCTTTCCACCAAGAAGTAATAGTTAACACCTTGTAAGTGACTAAAAATTGTATTATTGTGAACTGTGATTTAGAAATTGCCATCATCTAATTCTCTTAATAGTTATTACAGTGGCATAATATCAAATAAGTCCGTGATTTCTTTTTTGTATTCAATTAATCATTTCATTCAATATTATTCTATAACGTCAACTGCAATTTTCTTTATTTTTTTTAACAGTCTGCGAAACGTTCTCCGATGACGACTTCCCAGGGCAAAGTTAAGGGGATAGGCAAAATTGCAGCAGTTGATTGTAGTTTATATCATTGTAAGACCATTTCTTCCATCCATCCGATCCTAAAAAAAACTAGGTGTAATGAGAGAGGTTAGCTTTTACCTTTAGTCCTGAAAAAAAAAGATTTATAATGTTACCTTGATTGAAAATCTCTTGTGAATTAACTGAGTCACGTTACTGTAATAGATTCAAAAGACGAATTTGTTACCTGTAAGTTTTACCTGAAACCTTAAAACAAAAGTCGCGTCATCTGTCGTTTTATCTCAATAACTAAGACCCGTTTTAGGGACCAGTTGATTCTGTTTTTTAAATCCTTTATTCAGAGTTTTTACGACCGCAGTGGGTCGAGGAGTTAATTTTCCACCTTTTTTTGGTTTTATAATGCCCGGCCGTGTAACAATAATAACCCAATCAGGAGGGTGAACCATTACTCCCTTCCGGCCGTGGATCGGTGTAATAATTTATCGGCTATCCCGCTCGATCGCGCAGTCGCGTCCCTGTCGCTCCCGGTCTCGGCCATTATCGACCGTGTTCGACAGACACAAAATCGGCCCGTCAAAATGGTCCAATATCCGGTCCGTGTTTGAATTTCGAACGGTCGTTATTAACGTGGACCGCGACCGTGACGCGGCGCGGCGGTCGGTGTTCGATGAGCGGGTTAATCGACTTCCGCTGACAATATTTTAAATCTCCCCGATTTAATTTATTCCATATTTCATCTAGCTACAGCATCCGCACATCCCCGCGACGGTATCATACCTCACTCGGGCGTTAGAAGCAATTTTATCGTTTTGTTGGCCTTGCGCTCTTCCCTAATTCTAAAACAGTGGTTCTCACGTGAAATTTCACTGTGGCCGCATTATAAACATCAGCAAGTCCGTCTGTCATTTGTCACAGCTGTGTATGATTGTCGTCTTCAGAAATAAATTAATACAATTTCTGATTTTTAATACACCTGCGGAGCTACGAAGCATGATTAATAGCATTTACCTATCTATTTGGTCAGTATCTAATTCAACTTTTTGGTCATTGTATTAAATATTTTCTCAGTAATAGAACATTGAATAGAGCAGTGGTTCTCACTTGAAATTTCACTGTGGCCGCATTATAAACATCAGCAAGTACGTCAGTCATTTGACACAGCTGTGTATGCTTATCATCTTCAGAAATAAATAAGTAAAATTTCTGATTTTTAATACACGTGTGGAGCTAGGAAGCATAATCAATAGCATTTACCTATCTATTTATCAGCTGTCCTATGGAAATGTTTCGTGGCCACACCATATGTAATAAAAATAGTTTCGATATATATTTTTTATATAGTGCACTACACTGAATGATCTTTCACAATTCACAGTTGTAAGTAAAAATTATTTAATAAAGCAATTGTTGTTAATTCTTAATTAATGGTCAACATATAACTTCAACCAAAAATTTTGAACAGTTTTATTATTAAAACGCTCACGATGAAAAAAAACGCTAAAATTGTAAAATTTTAATTGTTACAATTTTGTACGATTCCACATGTTTTGTCACTAACGACCCGGGTTTCGCCTTTCGGCATCTTCAGGCATTCTATCACACGGTCCGGTCATATGTGTGATAGAATGCCTGAAAAGGCGAAACCCGGGTCGTTAGTGACAAAACATGTGGAATCGTACAAAATTGTAACAATCCAAATTTGATATTAAAATTCCATCAAGCACCTTCAGTCGATATCATAAATAACATCAGGCATGATTGTAGGCTGCAGCATTTTTACATTGCCTTTGTAATTATATTTTTTTTTTGCGAAAAATGCAAACTAATTCTCATGAATTAAAACTGTGAACTTTATTATCAGGACTGTGGAGTCCGAGTCGTGAAAACGAACAACTCAATAGAACGAATCACAGAAGTGTCATTGGATACATTCCTGTGAGAGATCAATTGTACGCCACTATATGGAATCGTAAAAAGTTTTAACAATTCAAATTCCATCAAACACCTTTAGTCGATATCATAAATTAAAAATTGTGACACGGTGAAAAAATAGCAATGTATTTTAGTTCTACAAAATTATTTTTAACAAATATAGTTGATAGCTATTTCGGCTCACGCCATCGTCAGAACTATGCTTAAACTAACATTTGCTTATCTATATATAGCTGTGCAGAAAAGGCACACAACACATCTTCTCTCCTGTTCCAACGGCCTGGCTTGTTACTTTAACACAATGACACTAAATTTTCAAAATTCTAAATGAAACAATAGGTGTCTATGACAATAAGATTATATGTGGGACGGAAGAGATCCTTCTGGAAGTAAATTAGACCACCCCTTTGTGCTACAGCTGGACAAGTGGCGATACTATTATGTTAGTTTGGTCGTTAAGAATCCTTTGTGATAATTGGTGTCTATTGATTTCTAGCTGTTCCAAAGCCGTCATTCTCCGACCTTTACTACAAAGATGCAAACATTTAGGGGCTGAGTTTGAATTTATATTAGGAGAATGACGGCTTTGGAACAGCTAGAAATTCCTGAATGAAAATGTTTTCCTCCCATCACTCAACGCCATATGGCATTTGTAATGAAAATCAATGAGAAAGAGTGTATGTATTATGTTATTGAATTTTAAAAAATCTGTGTGGAAGTTTGCACAAACAATTTTATCAAGCAATCCGATACACATAATAGTTATTGTGAATCAGTACTAAAACATGGAGTGAGTCGAGTTTGTTGTGCTCGGTTTGTACAATGTTGAACGATTTGCAAGCACTTGTTTCTGTTTTCCGTAATGAATGAACTCGGTCACAGTGGAAGTGTACTTAGTATAGTCAACGAAATTCAAACAGAGCGTTGACGAGAAATTATCACCAATACATATAAATGTGTTATTCTCAAAATATTTGAGTGCAGTTAATTTACCTCTCTATTATGAACACAGGGCTGTGAGTCGTACCGCGCACCTACGCACGACACCGACTAAAATAGTTTAATTTTGTTAGATTTTATTTCTACCTTTCTATTTATGTGCATTAAATTCAAGATTAACAAACCAATTTAACAAATTGTTCATTGAGATATTTTTCAAAATAACCTAATCGAAATAGTAGTCAGAGTCACTCATTCCTCAAGACTCTTTTCCTCACGAATTTTATTTGTGAATTATTTTACTTCATTTAGATATACACTGTATAACTGTAATTTTTTTGTCGATTCCGAAGACCTTTTGTTTTGTATACCTCTTAATTTTCTTCTCAAAATTTTGTATAAATAGCCTTGTTATATTTTTATGACCTGTATTTAATGGGTCAGTATCTAATTCAATATTTGGTCAGTAAACTAAATGAATGGTCAGTACGTATTATAAACGGCCAGTATCGACTGGTCAGTATGAATGTTGTCAGTTATTAAATTAAACGGTTTTTAAATTAAAAAAAATTAGTAAACATCGACATTTTTATCAAAGATTTATGACCAGGATTATGAAAAATAAACACATGAAATGTAGAGACTTCTTAAATTTATATAAATAATACTATTCTCAAAATTCTGGAGTTTACAATATTGGCTACTCTGGCGATACTTTTGTCGGTGTCCTTACTTTTTTACTGACAATTTATATATTTATTACTGACGATTTCTGAAATATTTACTGACCGAAAATCGAATTATATACTGACCAAATAATTAGTCGCGTATTTTTATTGTATCAGGTGGCAGTTTTTGGTATGATTAAAACCAGTCCTGATCTTAATAACAATAGTTAAGCTAAGCATCATATTCCGCGACTAGCAGTTGTTAATGTAAATTGTACGTAGACAGTCCGTTTATTGCAGTTCAACATATTCGTTGTATAGACTATTTCAATAATCATATTTAATTTGACTTTAATAAACGAAAATATGTTTACTTAAAATACATAATCATCCATATTTTTTCAATCTCATTACTATTGAATAATGATCGCAACGACTGTTTCTACGGGGAACCACCACGAAAAGTGTTTTTTGTAAGCTTTCCGAACTAACATCGATGACTGTCTCTTAGATCTCGAATAAGGCACGATATTGTCAACAGGTGTATGGTATTTTCGATGGCAATTTTGTGGAAATCCATTTTCCATAGAAATCAGAGTTGATGAATTCATTATTCTACTTTTTTTTTTTAATTTGATTATAACCCACTCAATACGTACAGTAAAGGGAACATTCATACCGCGCTCTTCATTTTTAAGTTAACACACTGACTACTATCGTTTTAATTGTTGAGACAGCTAATTGTAACGTGTTGATAGTCGATACCCAAAAATATGAAAGTGTTAACAGTGCTAAAAATACCCGTAAAAGCTAAGTAATCTTTTTTTGCATCAGAATGCTCGCGAAGATTGAAACCGGTCTTGATCATAAAATATACTGTGGAAATAAGTTACAAAAATGTATATAAAATATGTATGCTTTGAAATATTGTTTGCGTGGTTCAGCAGGGAAAGGGTTACGAATTAGATTCGCTGCTTCGCTTGATAAAGCGTAACCTTACGATACAGTAAGTTTGAAGATGCTTCTTAACCGGATGGCTGCCTGAGACGAGATATTCCGTCAAACAGTCCGTGATCGACACGCCTGAGACGAGATGTTTCGTCAATATCTTCAAACGTATTTTCCTTCAAAAAAAATCTTTCTATTAAAATGATTCTTTGACAGGACACACACTGATATATATAAGAAAGGTTTAAAAACATTTTACCATAGCTGTAAAGGATTTCTATATCGATTTTTCGCGATTTCTTCGAGTGTTCGAACTGTCACTTGACAGATGTCAATAGTTTCAATGCAAAAAATGAATTTTCTACAAAATTCTTCAAGAAAACCAGCTTTTTATGATATAACAATAAACAATTGGTGAACCTTTATTTATTATTTATGTATATGGAATTTAAAAAACATCGGAAATTCACATTTTTCGTTACAAAATATAGCTGGCGAGCTGGGTACTGACTAGGGATTCCAACTCGGATATCCGGATATATCCGGCACTTTTTAACAATTCGATACCCGGATATTTCCCCAAATAGTTTCAGTTTTACTATTCGATATCCGGATAGTTGAAAATGATGACTAATTGGAATCCCTAGTACAGGCGCATATTTTTTTCTGGCAACCAAAGGATTAAAGAAGCGAAACACATTTCACACATTGTTCCACATCAAGTGGACTAGTTTGAGTTGTCGTGTTGTAATTGGTACATAAAACAGAGTCGTTCGTCGGACACAAAGTTGAAGCAATTGAATGAATTGTTATTAAAAATTTTAACGCCCACCGCGCACCGCTCCGCTCCGGTTTGCGACGCGTTACGTTTGCAAGCTGCCGGTCTCGCGTTTCGTCCAATACGAGATCTCGGCCAGCATTAGATGTGTTCGAGTACTGTACACATTTTTAATTCAACACAACAAAAAAGTGCGTACACAGTTGGACCTAAAATTGTTCACAAGTGTATCGCTCGAATAAAAAAAAACAGAGCAGTAACAATCTACAATAGTTTATTGATTGAATTGGCATTTACTCGTTAGAATTCCATTATAACACGGTAAAAAAATAGCAATGTATTTTAGTTCTGCATTTTTTTTTATAAAATATAGTTGATAGCTATTTCGGCTCACGCCATCGTCAGAACTATGCTTAAACGAACATTTACTTATCTGTATATAGGCATGTAGAAAAGGTACACAATACATCTTCTCTCCTGTTTTAACGACCTAGCTTATTTCCTGCTAGCAATAAAACTAAAAAAAATTGTATATGAAACTAAAAAGGCGTCTATATCAATAAGCTTACATATTGCACGGAAATGGTTTATTGGACAGGGATGGCTTATTACAGAAACGAATCAGCAATCTACAACACACAACAGTCGATCGAGATTTAGAGTTAAATAAGATATTAAATACTAATCTTAACCTTGTGCACTCGACAAACAATAGCGCACAATTTATTTTTACCTGCCCTCAAATGCAAAAGTTATTTAATATTGTATAAGTGAAATTTTAATTGACACTGAAAAGAATACATTATTAACTACATGTCAATGACACGGTGAAAAAATAGCAATGTATTTTAGTTCTACATTTTTTTAATAAGGTATAGTTGATAACTATTTCGACTCACGCCATCAGTAAATGCCAATTCAATCAATACATGTCAAAGACTCGCGCCAAGGTAGTGTCAACCGACACAAAATCGAAAAATCAATGCCGCCGCTTTTTGAATGTAAAAAAAATTTTGTTGATATTAAATTTGCTTTATGCCAGTATTTTTAACCCTTTGAGCGCCGCCATATTTAATTCGAGAAATTTAGCGATACACATTATTTCGTGGTTGCAACACACAAAGTGTCGATGTAAATAAAATATATATATATATATATATATATATATTTATCTAAATGAAAACATTAAATACACAAAAACAATAAATATTATATATTGGCATAGCCCTATGACAGCTGTTCCACTTGAATGTGAACAGCATGAGAATGGTTCAACATTTATAAATTCTAGAATTGAGATGAGAGTCTACTGATGCCTACAATATAATTTAAAAAATCCATTTATACTCATAAATGTCCACATGGTAGCAAATGTAGACTCAAAAATCGCCTAAAGATATTTTTTTTAATAATCTGAAGTTATTGATTAAATATTCAATTTAATCCGCGATATTATCTTATTTTGAAATAGACAAAGTAGATTTTATTTTCCTATTTAACAACTTATTAGATAAAAAAAAATGAATTTATTGCGACACATTTAATTATTTTTATGTGACTAGTTATTTTTTTGAGTGTAAAGCAGGGATGGCCAACATTTAGTCATATACAAGTTCAAATGCGGCATAGGTACATCTATATGACCTTTTTTACTTTATTACGTTCATAATTGGGGTGTGATATGTAAGTATGGATAGGGTTGGTATCTAGATCGCTAAGAAGAGTAAAATGAATAACTCAAAAACCCAACAAATCAATTAAGCCACACCACTTCAAAAGACACTCGTTCATTGGAGCACCGATCTACGGTAGGAAGAAATGATCTTTAGGACGAGAAAGTGATCGCAGTCGTGGTCACTGATAGTCTACAACTAACAACTACCGTAGAGTTGGTGAAGATATCTCTGAATTGCAATTGTTGCATGTGATGAGATAGTCAGACCATTGCGAAAGGGTAATGCATTTCTGTAATAAATCATCTTCGAGCAGTATTTAAGCTTATTGAAAGTGCCGCCTGTTTATTTTAATTTAAATTTTAGTTTAGGTTTATTGCTAGCACGATATAAGCTTGGTTGTTGAAACAGAAGAATAGATGTATTGTGTACTTTTTCTACACAGCCTTATATAGATAAGTACGTTTAAACATAGTTCTGACGATGACGTGAACCGAAATTGCTATCAACTATATCTGATAAAATTAGAACTAAAATACATTGCTATTTTTCCACCGTGTTTTAATGGAGTTATACTAAGTAAATGCCAATTCAATCAATATAGAGAAAGATCTCTGAGCGGGACGAAGCAATTGGAGTAGTTTGTCCTCTCCGCTCGCTAGAAGTTTTTGGACATATGTTTTGTAATCTTTTTCATAAGATTATATTTATAGATATAAATTATTTTGTCAATCAACTATACTCACTCAGCTGTTGAAAACATCTAAATTCAATTACGAAGCCTACTTCAAGAATATGTGCAAGGATGCAATACCCTATTTGTAATCATTCAAGGTGCCACGGTTTGGCCACCTCTGGTCTAGAACTGCAAATCCACGAATTTTGTGTCGATCATTTCTAAGTGTCTACTTAGTATTAACTTTTTTTTCCTGATATTTAATCCGGATAACTCTTTGATATAAATAACAGTATCGGTTTCGCTCATCGCAAGCATCGTCAGCTAATTAACAATTGTGTCATAATACAATCTTTTTCGAAGTTGAATTGTTACAACTTTGTACGTTTCAAATTTTATATTGAAATTCCATCAAACACCTTTTTTACCCTGCCAGATTGTTTTTAATTTTCTTTTTATTTTTTGCACCAGTTTCGTAACGTTATAAACATGGCAGTAATAATTAACGATGGTGCCTACGACAATAACGCGCCTCGGTGAAAACAGAACCGCACTCAGGTGTTGTCGAGAACCTATCGCTTGCGCAGCCTCCGCCCTCCGTCGACAAACTCCTACACTGCCTGCGCCCGCGATCCCGCCCGCGCAGGTGCCAACGTGTTGGTGTCGACGATAGAAACTTTCGTTCACAAGCTCTTAGGAAATCACAAATGATTTGAAATCGTTGTGTTTATTATTCATCGGAGATACCATTCGGAAATATCAGTGATGCACAAGCCGCGGCCCAAATTGGCATGTAGTTTATCATCAAATTGTTTATTGAATCTAAAATAATGTATGTTTCATCTGTGAACAAATTACACAGTAGTAAACGACTAACCTAACTTAACCTGACAAAACAGAATGTAGATTTTTTACAAATGTCTTCTCGAAGAACAATTTCTCACCATATGTCAGAAGGCTACGATTTGTGTTAGCTTTTTGGTCTAAACATAGAAACTGTTTGAACAATTATAACCTCGGTGCTGTACTTAAGATAGTAACCATAAACAATGAACCTGAGATCAAAATCCATGCTGTCAGCATTCAGTGTCAGAAATCTCACTAGGGTTGACACAATGTTGCCTCGTGCGAATATTCACATAATGTAGATTGTAAAATGATTGAATTAACTGATAAAACTATTAAATTAAAAATAATAACATGCATGCCTTCTCTAATATAATTTCTGAACAGTTTTACCCTTTGCGGCCCGTGAAATATTAGAAAATAAATAAATTGGCCCTTCCCTTTAAGAGGTTGTACACCACTAGTTCAGATACTCACAGGCTGGCAAACCCGCTTGTCAAATGACTGTAATAGCAGTGGAAAAACAAACTATTTACTTAAAATTTATAGCAATTATACCTTCTAAGAACATTGATACACATTTTAATAATTTTTCAATATATATGTAAAACAGCCCACTGAATCTTGAGCCGTATCCTTCAATTTTATTGTTATTTACGGTACTTGTCAATTAGACGACCACATTGTTTTCCCGCTATATTTAACTATGGATCGCCTAGGTATGCATTCGCTTTCGGTTTTACACGAATTTTTAAATAAATTGACGAATGATTTACTTTACACAACAAAGAATAAATAAAATTCTTTCATACACATGCGCCGCATATGAAGTACATATATTTATGTACAAATATATTTTTTCTAGCATTTCAATAACATCAAAACCCAGCATAGTTAATCATCAAGTCTCTCCACATTATCACCAATAGAAATATATAATAATAATTCGCGTGAAAACACAAGAAATAAAATAAATTTTTGACAGAATCTTACCAGTAATAATATATAATACTAGCGTGTTCCCGGCATGCGATGCAATGCCACTCAAAAAAAAAGAAGCCGCGACTTTATGGAAGCGCCACGTCGGGAGCCTCTCGCCTTCCGATTGGATAAATCCGACTTGAGGCAAGGCCGGAGCCAATTAGAAACGATAAGCTTAGGTTATGTTTTTCTTACCGAAATTTGACAGTGGCGGCCGTATGTGTTTTTATTTATTGGAGTGCTTTTGGATACACAATGTTTTTTAGTTTTTCTATCTGGTGCGTACACAAATAAATCAGAAGGTTTTCCAACACGTGAGCAGGCCACATACAGTTCTCCATGTGAGAAGCATGGATTTTCTAAATTTAGTCCACACACTTGTAACGATTGTCCTTGTGCCTTATTGATGGTCATTGCAAAGGCGATTCGCACTGGAGACGACAGACGTTTAAATTCAAATGGCATATCTGTCGGAATCATTGGGATGCGTGGCAACAGTACATCTTCTCCTTTGAATTTTCCATTTAAAATTGTAGCTTCAATAATTCATCATTTTTTCGTACTGAAAGCCTAGTACCGTTGCAAAGTCGTGAGGAATTTATGTTTCGGAGAAGAATGATAGGGACGCCAACTTTCAATGTTAAAACATGCGGCGGCATGCCTGGCAAATCAAGTGAATTCAAGAATTCTGTCGGATAATTGACGACTTCGTCTTGATTCGTTATAGTATCGATTGACTTATACGTTTTCGCTTCTCAATATATATTCTCTATATTCTAAATATTCAATTAATTTTTGTAATCAAATAAAATTCTGAGTATCCTATCTTTTGCCCGGTAGTCTAAGCAATAATTCGACTAAGTTTTATCGCAATTGGATTAATGGTGTAGGAGTTTATAAAGGACAGACAGATAACAATTGTTTCGGAACTTTCATTGAAACCATAGACAACATTATGATACTATCGTCGACAGGCTTGGTACATTTCAGCTGGCAAAATTGACAAACTATATTTATTTTAGATTAAATGCATTTTCATTTAAAATATACTTTCGGTGTAACATTTACGAAAAGATTAAAAATTTACATATTCTTGTATTTTTACTAATTTGCCGCCCTCGGTATTTGCTCGACAATGAGGAGGTGTTTATTCCTAGATTCGACACTGACAAAAACCTATATCTAAAAATTTACTTTACCATTCATCATACAGGATATTTTTCGGGTGCATCTTTCACAAGCGAGACAGGAGTGGTTTTTACTAGTAGATAGAAGTCATGAAGGAATAGAACCTATCCCATCCCGTCCCTGGATGAGGTTGACGTTTGACTTGTCTTCAATAAAATCAATCAATCATCAGAGATGGCGCCGCGGCCGTTCGACTTCTTTACAAGCAGACCTGCGCATTGCCGGCGGAACATATAGTGGCGTCCAATCGATCTCTCACAGGAGTGTATCCAATGACACTTCTGTGATTCGTTCGATTCGATTCGTTCTATTGAATTGTTCGTTTTCACGACTCTGACTCCACAGTCCTGATAATAAAGTTGACAATTTTAATTCATGTGAATTAGTTTCCATTTTTCGCACAAAAAGAAAAATTATAATTCCAAAGTGTAATGTGAAAATACTGCAGCCCACAACGATCATACCTAATGTTTCTAGATCAGTGCTTCTCACGTCAGCAAGTACGTCTGTCATTGGACACAGCTGTGTATTTTTGTTGTCTTCAGAAATAAATTAATAATATTACTGATTTTTAATACACCTACGATGTGCGGATCTACGAAGCATAATTAATAGCATTTACCTATCTATCTATTTGGACAGTATCTAATTCAACTGTTTGGTCATTGTATTAAATATTTTGTCAGTAATAGAACATTGTGTAGAGCAGTGGTTCTCACGTGAAATTTCACTGTGGCCGCATTATTAACATCATCTGTCATATGTAAATATCTCGTGGCCGCACCAAATATGATAAAAATAGTTTCGATATTTTTTTTTTATTGTGCACTACACTGAATGATCTTTCACGATATACAGTTAGACAAGTAGGTAAAAATCGATAAAATTAATGTAGCAATTGTTGTTAATTCTTTATATTGAGTTAATTCATGGTCAACGTGTAGCTACGACCTAATTTTTTGAACAGTATTATTATTAAAACGGTCCTTTACTTAAACTCGACTAAATACTGGATAAGTCAGGTTTATTGAATCAATTCATAATAATAATAATTTTACAAATTTATTAGTAAAAACACATTTTTTTAAATATCAATATTTAGTATAAAACTGTTGGTGGCCACAGCAAAATCTGAAAATCACTGTTCTAGTTGACCACATTATACAGTATGTAAACAGACGAAAAACAAACAGTATTGTAAATTCTTGAAGCAATTTAATTTTGATATTTTTTGTGTTATTGTTTGGTGTCCCTTCGCGAAAATCCACGGTCACGCAACTGAGCAAATGGTAGATGACCCAGTAACAAAACACCAGTGGCTACCGAACTAACTGCTTCTTGGTCGTTGATCGGCGGGCGGCCTTCAAGCTTCATAATATGACGCACCACCTCACCTCGCCAACCCTCCCGTCGAGGCTCCCGAACCATTCTCCGTTCGCCATTAAATCCACCACACAGGCATTATAAAATTGCGTACTTAAACGCTTACTGATAACAAGCTTCATGATATGTAACAAAGCAATATGCCGATGACAACGTGTAATAGCGTAATTATATTGCGAAAGTGTTGCAAACAGCCGATGCGTTGATATCTCTTTCTGTAAAAAAAATCTACAATACATCACATAATCTTGAATGATACGTGATATATACACTAGAGAACCGTTTCTGCAGGAATTTCGTTCCATTTAAATGAGATTGTATTCAATGGCTTTCACCAATCAAAATATAAGAAATATGGCTTGGTAAAAATTTGAATATTTTTAACCTTTTTGGATGGTTTCGGCGGTAACTTTGTGAAAGTTCATTTTAATATAAAATTTAAAATAACTTTTATTATTGCACGTATTGTGCTACTAACTGTGACACGTGTTTCGCCTCTCTCAGAGGCATCTTCAGACTTACTATCGCAAAGTTTGCTTAAGTAATGACTTACGATGATGATGATGATGACTTAATGATTACTTAAGAAAACTTTGCGATAGTAAGTCTGAAGATGCCTCTGAAAGAGGCGAAACACGTGTCACAGTTAGTAGCACAATACGTGGAATAATCAAAATTATTTTAATTTTATATTATTTTTAACCTATTCCCTGCGGAGTCGCGTTAGCGATATTCCAACACCGATTACTCAATTACACAATTTTATTCAGTAGTGTCGTTGTTGAACAAACGTGAAGAAATATTCTAAGCAAATCAGGCTGTATTTTAACACAAAATTATTTGTACATGACAGTTCTGATACTGTTGACGATTTAAACTGTTTACATTGCAATCGGATGTCTCAACTATTGAGACGTTACAAATCATGTCTCAACTATTCTCCATTTCGAGTGCTGACTGGATATGACATTATACTCATATTTTTTCCCAAAGTGAATATACAAGGTTCTTAAAAATAAATATTACAATTTACTGTTTGAGAAATTAAATTAAATATTTTTAAATAAAAAGTTTTGTTCCTCCAATAAAAACGGCAAAGGTATCAAACGAGAGAAATTTTTCAATATGATTTTTTAGGCACCATTTACGTATTACATATAATATAATCTGAGTCGCTCAATTTTTGTGAATTGCTATTTGTTTTGTCATTAGTAAATGGTATTACTAATCGGTAACTAATTTATATTTAACCCCTGACCGACAGCGTCTCAATTCTTGAGACGACTGATTGCTATGCGTTAGTAATTGACACTGAAAAATATTGGATTTTGAACAATATCAAAACTTGCGTGTATGATACTATTGTACTTAAATATAGTCGGATTTTTCCTGTCTTATAATCTTCAAACATTTGATTAACACCTGCACAACTGGTTAAGTTAAATTAAATTTAAAAATATTTACTATTAGATAATCTTTTGTATGATTCACCGGGGACTCGATGGGTTAACTCATTCTCCGTATCGGATTTTCTAATATAAGAATATTTTGAAAATCAATTTAATTATGTTGATGACTCTTTTGACGTCACAATTTTCAACAACAAATGTATTTTTCATGTTCTTCATATTTTTTATGAAAATATTGCGCAAAATTTCCGATGTAAATACGTTGAGGGCTATCAAAAAAATATATATGTATATATATTATAATATAATATTGGCTCAGCCCTGTGACAGGTGTTCCACACGAATTTGAAACACATGACTAAAGAAATTTAAATTCTGAAAATCATCTATAGATTACATTCTTTAGATAAATTAAATTTATTTTTAGAATTACGTGTAGGTACATTAATATTTTCGTTGTAGCATTTGTGTATAAGTACACCAAAACCATAAAGATTATCAGGATATATTGGTAGATACGCTAATACAAAAAATTGGCTTGTGCACGAAAGTTTTGGCATTATGTATAATATTAACAATCTTATACATCTCAGTATCAATTCTACAATCAACACTTGAGACGTTAGCAGTTAATGTGTTAAATTAAATTTATACAAATTTTCACACACCTTCACAATTAAATTCAATACGGTCATATAAAATCTTAGATAGTTCTGAGAAATACAAATAATTATTTAAATATAAGTTTTTCTAATAACAGGAAACGGAAATTATGTGATTGTGGTTTGAGTCGGCGGGTGCGGTAAATGGACTTCCTCCCTCTTTGTATTTGTTATGCGATTAATGTATGAATTTTTCCATTCAAATAAATATATTTTATTTTCTTCACACATAATATTTTATTATTTATCTTTTATCACTTTGACGAATGCGGTAAACCTCTACATAATACTCCTACAACATTTACCTAGAAAATAATAAGTATGCGGCTAGGTGTAGTAATATTACAAATATGAATGTATAATACATAATATCGAAGTTATGCATTTGGTATTACTTAACCGTTTCAATAGGGAGCTTGTGTCGTTAATAGTATTCACTATGTATTAGCCTCTTTTCATACACTGTAGATGGCACCATATTCCATCTTAAAACTCGAACAGCTAATGTAAGTGTAAATACTCCATAACCTTATTAGCTCATAGAGTTAAACATTGGATAGCGCTATATTATACTTGAATATATCCTAATGCATTTAATAATTTTGAGTGATGCAGCCAGATCAATATATATCGATCAATCCTTCTGAAACTGGGACTAACAAATAATTGTTTTACTTATTTCATTGATTGCTTTCGGATTTAAAAAATACACGTCACAGTTGGCAACTATAAAACTCTTCACTTTAAATTTGAATTGTTGCAACTTTGTACGATTCCAGATGTCTTATCACAAACGACCCGGATTTCGCCCTTCGGCATCTTCAGGTATTCCATCGCACGGATCAAGGGCGAACCCCGGGTCGTTTGTGATAAGACATATGGAATCGTACAAAGTTGCAACAATTCAAATTTAATATTGAAGTTCCATCAAGGACCTTCAGTCGATATCATAAATCTTCACTTTAAAGTGTTATCTGTCAATTATTGGCAAAATAACATTTGATAATAGTCGGAATAAGCGAAACCAATCCTGATCATTATAGTTTGTTAAAGTACTGCAATACTTCACAATATGTTTTATTTAAAAAATGTCTTTCACATGTAGGATACGTTCCTAGGGAAGCGCACAAAAGATGTTATAATTATAAATATATTATATAATAAAATTTTGTAATTGAAAATATGATGATTTTTGGATTGTAACGCTTTTTTTGCGGGGATGCCATATCTAATTGATTTTTCATAAATACTCCCCTTAGAAAAGTATGTTCTGGTACTCGAGCCAGTTTCCGAAATACAGGTTTTTCGGTATTTTAGCTTTATGTATGTCTTTAATTCTGAAATACCGATATAAAAAAATTACATCCTAAGATGTCAATTCTATTCGTTATTCAAGTGTTGAATATGAGAAGGATTTTTCTGCAAACAAACTATTTTTCTACGAAGGCTTGGCAAAGCTTTTTGTCTCCATTACTGATGAACTGTTCGTGCGAATGTAATTATGAATTTCAGATTTTAGCAAAAATATTTTTGATATCGGTTTTTGGTATGAAATCGAAAAACCGGTATTGATATGTTCACTCGGGATTTACGGCAAAAGCCGATCTATCTCCTCACTTTCCTGCCGTAATTTGCAAGTGGGCTATTGTCGGATTGATAAAAAAATCATTAAGATAAGATATCGATAATAAATTCTATCAATAGATTTGTATTAGCAGAGTGATCCGTAGGAAAACAAAGATTAATGCTGTCATTAGATTGCAAATCACAATTGTTCTGCTGATAATGTATGCGTCATGATCGTTACGTTGAATCTTTCGAGTAACGTTATCGATTTCTTTTACTCGAAAGCACCTGCCTATAATAAAAAGCAAAAAAACAATTCCATAACGGAAAGATTACATTAACATATAACTAGTATCACTTTAATGATTCAGGGTTATCAGATGTCCGGGAATACCCGGACATCGGTCTAACAATATTTTTTGACTCCCTTAATTTTAACTGCTTAAATCCGGATGCAAATCAATATTATGAGTATGTAGCCACCTTTTCCATAACTGTTTATTGACTCATTTTATTTTTCTGTTGTAATTGGTTTACAAACTGATTCTGCTTTTGTTGCATATTGAACATAGGTGTATAGATTTAATGAAGTTGCTGTTGGAATGAAGAGGTTTTGGCAATTTTTATTTTCTGATCCGACGGACAACAAAAGATCCTCTAGTGTATAATTCTGCGTCCTCGCACACATGTTAGCGATATAGATACTTCCATCTCTTGCACACTCGCGTATCTATCTCTTGTGCCATCTCTCGTGTTTTGGAACAGTGCGTCTTAAATGGTAATATGTCATACTCTAAAATATAATTAATCGGAAAGAATACAATTTTTA
The DNA here is from genome assembly GCA_028555115.1 of Himalopsyche japonica. Classification (NCBI taxonomy): domain Eukaryota; kingdom Metazoa; phylum Arthropoda; class Insecta; order Trichoptera; family Rhyacophilidae; genus Himalopsyche; species Himalopsyche japonica. The sequence goes on from JAHFWJ010000385.1 coordinate 1,645,886, forward strand.
TTTAAATTTTAAATATTTTCATCTGTCTATTATTTGAATTTGATAAATTTGCATAATTATCGGATCTCTTACCCGTCTGTTTCATGTTGTCTGGTTCCTAAAATTCGATATATCGGTTTTTTCGAGAATTTCCGAATCATCGAAAAATTGTCCGATAAATTTTAACAGTTTTTAGTACAAATACGTCATAACAAATGAACGACCCAAAGAACCCAATTTGATAAGCGAACTACAGTCTCAAGGTCACGAGTCATTTTTCGAAAATATTTTTTTAAATCTTTTGCTTTGTTTTACAATACAACTATTAACCGTTTCAACCATTAAATAGCCGTAATTTTTAAAAAAATCCTCACAATTACGTTAAATATACAGTTTTGTATTAGTATACAGTTATTTTAATTAGGAGATGTTTATTATCTACATGAATCAAAATAAGGTAAAATGAATCGATGAATATTTTTTCTTAATCGACCTAGATTCGAAAGCCCACCAATCAACCCATTCCCATCCCTAGTGTGGTTGCTGTTTTTTTTCTATTAAATTTATTTAATTTGGACAATATTGGAATCTTCAACTTCTTATATATCACTTTTTATTAGTTGAAAATGCTTCCTAATCGGGAAAGAGATACCTAACCATATTAATTTAGAATTTATATTAAAAGACATTCATTCATTCCACTAAGAATAATACAATTGAAAAAATCGCAGATATATAAATTTCATTGATTGATTGAATTGGCATTCACTTGGTAGAACTCCATTTTAACATGGTGAAAAAAATAGCAATGTATTTTAGTTCTACAAAATTTTATTTTTTAAGGTATAGTTGATAGCTATTTCGGCTCACGCCATCGTCAGAACTATCTAACATCTGAAAAAATTAAATTTTGTAGAACTAAAATACATTGCTATTTTTTTCACCATGTTAAAATGGTTTTTCACCGGGATATATATTTCAGTTATTGCACTGTGCATGCTGTAGTGGCATACGCACTTGTGTGTGTGTGACTCAACGTAAGTACACAGGCTGATATAAGTAGATTCCCGTTGATACCGGCTGCTGCGTGTGTTGGTTCATCATCGTCACTCACACACCTCTATAATCAAATTCATGTGCACGAACACACCTACATACTTACGTCGAGTGGAGTCGTTTCACAGCTGCGTTGGCATCATGGCCGTTGTTTTGTGAAAACACTTCCACTCAGCCAGAGAGCGACATTTTGTATTGAGTATTAAATCTCACTTCAAATACAACTTCCCTTTTGAGTGAATTACGAATAGAATCAAACAATCGCAGAGATTAGTTTGAAATATGCGGATTTGAATTCAACGTAAACATGCCGACCGACCTGATTGAAAACATTTTGATAAAAATAATACGGGACAGAGATGGTCTTACAAAACGCTCTGTTCATTAGCCACACACTAAAGAATGTTGCGTGGTATTTGATAGAGCACAATCCAAATTTTATTATGCTTTAATCAATGAAAGGTGATTTATTACTACAATTATGCAATTCCGACATTGCATATTTTTTTTTTTTTTAAGTTTATATAAATTCGGAAATAGGCATAGAAAACGCTGATAATGTTTTTCATATTTCATTTTGGTAATTTAATAATGTCAAAAAAAATATATAATTTAATTATATTTAATATTTCTAGGTTATTTCTGATTATAAAGTAATAAACTACATTAGGTTACTCTTGAGTTAATAAATATTTTTCTTATTAATCTAAATGTAGAAAAATAATATTGACAATAATCAAAGACCAAAAATAAATGTAAATTTTATCAAGCTAAAAATATTGTTTTGTTTATAGTATAATCTAACATAGTCTTATTATAAAATAGTTAAATTCTATATAAAAACATCATTTGGGAGAATGACAACCATAATTTATATTTTAAAAATAAAACACAATGCTATGCACAGTTTCATATTGTTGAGAACATTTTGTTTTAATTTGTATTGCATCAGTAGACCCCCCCTCCCTCTCCCTCAATAAAAATAGAGAAATCAAAAAACGCAAAACTGAAATACCGTCTCTGTCAATTAATAATCCTCGCTACGAGCTTAACCAATCTTGATATTAATAATATAAAAGTATGAACATAGTATTAAATATTGTTTTTTATTTTATATATTTATATATATGCCATTCCGACAAGAAGTGACAGTTTAACAACACTTTAAAATTTATTGCAGTTTATGTTCAGTGAAAATATGAACATGTCGTGTTGTCGATAGATTTACCAAATAGGAAAGAAAATGTTGGTGTAAACGATTTGTGCAAGAATAACATTTTCCAGAATAATTAATTTTTTAGCCTTACGCGAACGAAATGGTATTTGATAAATAAATATTCTGTCTTGCAAGAAGAATTACTACGGGCAACACGATAAACATAAATATGGTGGATTTATCCTCGGGTCACATCCGACGAGTATTCTTACACATTATACAACTCCTCCGTTGAATGTGTGTGTCAGTGTTGTGCCACAGCATACGCCTGTGTGCGTGGGCGCATCAGTGTGCGTTCGTGTACGTGTACTCGAACACACCAGATATAGATTCCGTTGATAACTCCGGGGCCAGGCCAGAGGATGTGACGTCACCGGCGTTTACATCCTGCCCTTGCTTCAAATGGAATCAATCGCACCGTTCGCTCTCGCATCAAATCGCAATAATAATTTTATTCGTCCGTTCGATTGTTTTCCGATCGTTCAGTATTCCATATTTAAAAAACTCAATGTATGCCGTTTGACAGGGCGGGAAAAGTGACATCTGCCTGGCTGAGTTATAAAAATATGGCGGATGACTTCGTTATCGAACGTACCGTATCGAATCGATTACGCGAATTCGTCAAAAATTACTCAGGTGGATTGCGAGGTTAGATTATTTCAACTGATAAAACGAAAACATAATTAAAACAACAACTTTGACTAAAATCTAGAATATAACATGATGTTGTATGGTAAACAAAATTACTTAACCATACAAAATAATTCTAACCACTTCCTATGTTTTTGAGGCGAGAGATTGAAAACAATCTTAAGTATAAACAATATGTTTTGCATTGTGTGGTATTAGCTGAAATCGATAGGTATGGTTCAAATAACGCTCATTTCCCGTACTTTTAGAATTCTTACTTCTGTACAGGTACAACAACAAATATATTGCACATATGTATATCCGGAGATTGTCTGAGGAATGATATACAAAAATAAAACACAATTGAATTTGGCCTTATCGCCATTCTCGAAAGGGAGGCATTTTTAATTGAATAAAAAAGAATTCTCATGTTTTAAATCGACACAAACTGCCGGGTAATCAAAACAACTCAATTGTTGATCAAATAATATTTTTCTCTTGTTATTTTACTCCCAATTATTATCAATGCACCAAGAAATAACATGAATACCATAATCAGAACTCTGGCATAAAACGTTCACGATACTTAAACAAATGTCGAATTTTCACTTTTTAAGCGTCACTCTTCGATATCTGTGTTTAAAATTGCTTTTTAGAGTAATATGATATACGTAATTCCACTAAACGTGGTAGTAAATGATGATAAAGAAAATTTCAATAAAGAAAAAGAAAAATGGTTCACATACAAGATTTCAACGATAGTGAAGTGTTATCGATCGAACCGGCAGAAAGTTTCCATTTGTAGCACTGGTCGTCTGACTTAGATAATTTAATGTTTAGCAGTTAGTTCAGTTTCATGAATGAACAAATAAATTCAATGTTTGCTCTCAGATTCGTGATTCTCCTCGAATAAACGAATTGTATCAATCTCAAAAACATTCATTATCTAACTCACATACCGCAACACATAATAAATAATAAAACATTCCACTAGCCACTGTGCACGCAATACATTATCAATTCGTTATGATAATATAACATACAATTTTACACCCTTACATTTAAATGTTTATTTATTTTATATTTATCAACTGGGGGTGTCAAATTCGACCTGATACACGAATGAATCATTTACTTAGGATATCGACAAACGGTTGCATTTTAGTATTGTATTTATCTGTATGTTTTCTCAATCGCTGCATCACAACGCGGAGACCGTAAACAATTTTATCAATAAACTGGTCCAATAAGTTCAATACCTCTATTGAGCGACCTATTAAAACTCTTTTGCTATTCCACTTACGTGAGATTAGTTTAATTAGTCAAATATCAAAAAATATATATATACAAATAATGATATCTGATATTTGACTCTACCATAACCGAACCCATTAAAATAATTTGGTTTCTGTAAATATTGTATTAAACTTGTATTATAGTTGATAAGTATTAAAGCTTTTTATCACAAAGGCTCAGTGTTAAGATTATCTGTTCCAAATTCGATTTTTTTGATCAAATAAGTAGTTTTTTGTTACTTTAAGCGAAGCGTGAGTAGTGAGTGACGAAACATGTGGAATTGTACCCAATTTCAACAATTCTATTTACTCAAAACTTTGGAATTACTCCAGTGGTACAGCTTCTACCAGAACAGTCGTTAAATGTTTGTAAATTATTGTTCACCTCGCCAAGTACGTCTGTCATTGGACACAGCTGTGTATGTTTATCGTCTTCAGAAATAAATTGATAATATTACTGATTTTGAATACACCTACGATGTGCGGAGCTACGAAGCATAATTAATAGAATTTTCCTATCTATCTATTTGGTCAGTATCAAATTCAACTTTTCGGTCATTATATTAAATATTTTGTCAATAATAGAACATTGTGTAGAGTAGTGATTCTCACGTGAAATTTCACTGTGGCCGCATTATAAACATCATCTGTTATATTTAAATATCTCGTGGCCGTGTGATAAAAATACGTTCGATTTTTATTTTTTATAAAATGCACTACTCTGAATGATCTTTCACGAAATTTAGTTGTAGGAAAAGTCGACAAAATTAATAAAACGATTGTTGTTAATTTTTTATATTGACTTGATTCATGATCAACGTATAACTTTTGAAAAGTTTTATTATTAAAACGGTCCTTTAACGGTTTAAGTAAACTCCACTAAACACTGGATAAACCAAGTTTATTCAATAAATTTTAAAATAATAGTAATTTTACAAATTCAATTGTAAAAAAACATTTTTTTAAATATCAAAATTTACTATAAAACTCAAATTTGAATTGTTACAAGTTTGTACGATTCCACATGTTTTCACACGGATGCTGACTGACGCGTCAGTTCTGTTGCATCCGTTTGATAGAATGCATGACGATACCGAGAGGCGAAACCCGGGTCATTAATTATCGACACCCGGGTTATTAGTGAATCGTACAAAGTTGTAACAATTCAAATTTGATATTGAAATTCCATCAAGCACCTTCAGTCGATGTCATAAATTACTATAAAACTGTTGGTGGTTGCAGTAAAATCCTCTGGTGGCCGCACATGAGAACCACTGGTGTAGAGTTTGAATGTAACCAGTTACTCAATCGATAGGCCAGTTTTTTAAATATAACATATAATCATTAATATTGTTATTAATAACTCATTTTAACTGGTCGCTTATTAAAAATGAAATACAGATTAACCCTTATTTTCCTTAAAAAGATATTTAAAAAAAAAATGTGTTTGCGGTAACTCTTCCAGTTCCTAGATCGTAAAAATATATCACTAACCATAATAGAATATAAGCCGTGTGTTTTCAAAACATCGAAAAAGCTATAAATATTATAATAAAATAAATTAGATTATTTCAATTTATCGAAAGATAGAATCAAGATGGGACTAAGCGTTTGTAAAAAAATATAACTTGTCGCACCGTTCAACTCTTCAATGTTTGTTACTCACGTCGAACACTCCATTCCGGCACCGATGCGTATGAGGCAGTGTACTGATTAAAAAAGCTGATGAAGGTATTCAGAAAAAATGAGACAGATAGCAAAAAAAATATATACTGTTGAGAATCATTTCTGATAACATAGTGCAATCAACCGTCTGAACAGTCAAGTTGTTTACTGACTGTTTACATTTACCTAGCTAGTGGCCGAAAAAATGTGTGCTATATTTAGGTTGTCTACTTCATTCAAATAAAATAATCAATAACGATTAATTATAAATGTAAAAATATATCATATTGAAATCAATCTTGTACTCCGAACGTCGATATATTGGCATTTTCTATTAAGCTTTCTAATATCCGAATTCATTACAGAAATAATTAGAAAGCAATTATTAATATTATTTGCATATTTTTGTATACATATATATGATTAGGCTCAGTTTTGTGCAACGTGACTAATCTTAAATGACTACACACATAGTTATCTTTATAATATTTAGTATGAAGTAAGTACCACTAATACAAGTGTCAGTTCTGTTGCATCCGTGTGATAGAATGCCTGAAGATGCCGAAAGGCAAGTCGTTAGCGACAAAACATGTGGCATCGTACAAAATTGTAACAATTCAAATTTGAGTACAAAAACTATTGTTAAAGAGATTAAATAATTAGGCGCATTACATAAAATAGTAACTTTCTATTGGTGGTATTTTTGTCGTTTTATGCGTTTCAAGAGCGGGGATTTTCCTGGGTTTTATTTTTACAATAAATAAGATAGGAAAGTTACTGGTTTCACTGACTTATTTGCAAGCTTAACATTTGACATAGCATAGTGTACCCCCCTCTAAACAACTTTTCTATGAGGATGTACGTTTAGCTTTTCACATTACATTACAAAAAAATGAAGAAAACAGAAAAATGTTTTAATTTAAAATAATTATTTGTGTATTTTAAACAATAGCATGATCCACGATACCATGATTTAATGACTATTATCCAGTGTAAAAATAAATATTGAATTATAATTCGTCGAACCTTTTTCATCAAACATAACAAAATAATAAGTGCTAGCTAGACACGTATGAAAAATTACGAAAGATTTTTTTGTCCAGTACGAACAAGAAGAGTCGATAAGTTAGTGTGTAGGTGTGATGGGCGGGAACCTACACCGGAAGCGAAGAAACCACGTGACGGAAGCTGTCGTCATTTTCAACTTCCACTTCCTGCGTCACTGTCACCTCTCCGGACTGTCGTTATGTGGGTCAACCGGCTTTAATATTTTTTTAATCATTTCAACACAATAATTACATAATGCAATTATATGTTTAACCCTCTGACTGCTAAAGTATCAACTATTGAGAAGGCTGACTGTACTGTGTTGATATTTGACACTTAAAAAAGAAAAATGTTAAAACAATCGATGAGGTAAATTTTGAACTGAAATTTAATCTGATTCATTCTAAAATTCTCCATAGTTTTCATTACATTCCATTCATAAAAATATATGTACTTGCATCTTGCCAGCAACGCTTGTATTCATTCTCGTATCAGTATAGGTCAATTGTATTGATTGAATTGGCGTTTACTTGGCAGAACTCCATTATAACACAGTGAAAAAGTAGCAATGTATTTTAGTTCTACAAAATTTTTATTAGGTATAGTTGATAGCTAACATATTTCGGCTCACGACATCGTCAGAACTATGCTTAAATGAACATTTGCTTATCTATATATAGCTGTGTAGAAAAGTTACACCATACATCTTCTCTCCTGTTTTAACGATCTAGCTTATTTCCTGCTAGCAATAAAACTTAATAAAAAAAATTGTATATGAAACTAAAAAGGCGTCTATATCAATAAGCTTACATATTGCACGGAAATGGTTTATTGCATGGGGATGGTTTATTACGGAAACGAATCAGCCCTTTGCAATGGCTTGAGGAGCGGCGACAAACATATTAGTTTGTTCGTCAAGATTTTTTTGTGATAATTGATATCTATTGATTTCCAAGTGTTTTTAAATCAAATCTAGATCAAATTTATATTGAATACCATATTATAAATATGTCATAAATATACACACGAAAAAAATAACTAAAATTTACTCAAAACTATGTCGCTTAAAAGATAAATAGATGGAGATTATTTAATTTAAAATTAAATAGCTATCATAAAATATAATATTACATGTAGTTACACGACAAGACACTGAGGAAGCGTGTACGTAAATATTGCTTCTAAAATAAGATAACGCATTTTATAATAATTTGAGTAAAATATTTTATTTATCAGTATTAGATACGCCCATGCGCTCGCGTTCGACTTGCACTTGCAGTTGCACTTCAATGCAGTCAAATCGATTAAATATTTTTTAAAAATTCAATGATATTCTATTATATTGATAAGAATATCGGGAAATTGTATTGATGTATGATTTTTTTTATTAGATTTGATTGTCATAAGTATTCAAATATATTGCTAAATTATTTTTTCACGATTGTAGGTATGAAATAATCATAATGACACATTTAATTTAGTGCTTTACACGCATCATTTTCGAACCAACAACTCATTTATTGCAGAAATTATGGAAACAAGAAGATAACAAAATATGGTTGAAATTAAACTTTAATAAAATTGTTTTTTCGAATTCTTTTATTAAATTAGAATTCACTTGGACAACAACGATGAGTGATCTTAAAATTTCTCATTCGTTATTCTTGTAAACTAGTATGTAATAAATAATTAATAGTTAAAAGTTATTATACTGACTGAAGGTGCTTGATGGAATTTCAATATCAAATTTCAATTGTTACAACTTTGTAATATTATTAAATTTGTTTTAGCTGCAATTTACCGCTTGCCTTGGGGTAAGTGTTTTCTTGTAGTTAATAACTTTGGTATATAAACGATGTTAACTGTTTATTTTACATCAGTTCTGTTGCATCCGTGTGATAGAATGTCTGAAGATGCCGAAAGGCGAAACCCGGGTCGTTAGTGACAAAACATGTGGAATCGTATTTCAAATTTACTTAATAGTTGTTAAAAGGTTAACGTTTTATTTGCACACAAATTTACTTCATTTAGATATATTTTTATGATAAACCGTATTTTTTAGTCCTTGGACTATCCGTTTTTTACACAAGGTAATTAATCACTCAAAATGATGTGTAAAGTAACCTTTTTTAATTAGTTCTGTATCAATTGATATTTTTCGCGATGAACGAGACCGGTCCTGATTTCAATTATAAAAAAAATGTAGAAATAGTACTGAGCATTGTATTTTTATTATTTAATTATTATTTGAATGTAAGAGATTTAAGTGCTTCATTGCTCTTAGATAATCGAGTTTAACGACGATTTTCCGCATTTAGTTAGTAGAAAATCGGCGATTGTGAAGTATTGAAGATTGAGTCGCAAAAGAGTTGTTTTGGAGTGTCGCGTCGACAAAAAAACGATCGGAGTTAGTCTTAAGGGCGTGACCGCTTTCGTGAAACTTTATTTATCTCGTAATAATATTATTGCGAACATCGTAGTTGGCTCTCGGCCTAACTCCTTCGACTCTGACTGCTTACCATCAAAATTGATTGAAACGAGCGAGATGTATTTTATAGCGGTCGGCTATTTTGTTATTTGATAAAGAGGACGAGCAGAAATTCGTCAGAACGCAGGAAGTGATGAATGAGTCAAACGTTAAAATAAACCGACACAAACTCGAATCATAATTCATTATAAGTATCCGCCATCATCGTAATACGAATACGCACATAGATATCTACCAGTGGCGGACGGTGAATTTTTAACTACGTCACGTGCAAAAAACACATGGAATAAGAATATTTGGGAGCGCGCAAAAAAAAATTGTCATGTTTTGACCGTTTTGATAATACGCCATTTTTTCAAAAAATGAAATTGATATTATCATTTGTTTGGTTTTACGAAACTCAACTATAATCGCATCATATTTTTTTTTCAACATAACTTATCGTCTAGTAACAAAAGTGAATTCCGCGATTTTATTTTTATATTGTTGAATATTTCATATTGGTACTGGATTTTATTTATAATCTCTTTTTATTAAATTGCAGAGAAGTCAATCTACTTTTAGCGGATATTCAATAGAAAAATTGCTTTTATTATAATTATTGGCCTCAGCAACGAGTTCAATTTCATTGTTACTTTGCTTATCGATATTAAGGCTCACATCAAGTGATAATGAAACATTGTATTAAAAGAAATACTACAGTCGAAATATATTGAACATAATAAACAAATAATTTGCTATCTGAAGCGCCTTTCAAGTGAATCGTCCACAGAGAAGCAGATAGAAATCGCATCCACGACTGAGATTGAGCTTTGTGACGTTGGCTACTTTGCAGAGTGGGAGAATGGAAGCACATTTCAAGTAAATCGCACATATCTACGCTCTATCTTATCTATTATATATGATCTTTTGACATATTTTATTATCATAATCAGGTAACAATCAATGAGAAATAAAGCTACACGAAATTTAAATATGACACGATAAAAAGAAAATAGTATAAACGTATAAAATATCAAGGAATACTACGCTTCCACGGCATCTGCCCGCCACTGAATAATCTACGTATAATGAATCCACTCGCACGTATTCGTGTTTATGCACCACGTGATGCATAAAAGAAAACGCGACAGCTGTGAATACTCGCATGAGTTTGTTCAGCGTAAATATGTTTTTACTATACCCGCTTTAATTAAAGCAAAAAATACAATATTCGGAATGAGGATATCCCATTTGCCATTAACGTGACGTGACGTAACTAGTAACAACCAACTAATTGACTATACAACAGGCATACATACGTTAATTTATATTTACTCGAAGTGACTATTCCGAGACTCATTCAATTTGGAAGTACGCAATCGTGTAGTCTACATATTCTAATAGGCCCCTCCGTCTTGATTGAGCAACACTAGCATAATAGAAACATTATATTTAATATTATTGAATAAAAATACACATTTTTGGTAATATTCCTACATTTTATATAATGATCCAAATTTTCGTGTAAATATTGGGATTTAATGCTAAAGACAGTGTTTTTTCAATAGACTTCCTTTCCACCAAGAACGACATAAACCCAGTCCTTTTTTTACGCGAATTCGATTATACGCGATTTTTTGGACGGCAGTTTTTCATACGTTTCTGGGACTTTTTCACGCGATATTTCAATTTTTGGAACCAAATTGTCAAATTATATGAAAGTTGTGATTTTTTTACGCACCGTTTTCTGGAACCAATTATCACATAAAAAAAGGGTGTACAACACCGTCAAAGTATTTAATTAAGGAGTGTTTGTTTTTCACACATATATATATATATATATGTCAACTGTCATTTATTGGTGGAAATGCTTTAATATATATATATATATTTAAACAATTAAACAATTTAAATAATTAAACAATGCTTAGCGTTATTTGTACAATTATTACAACTGATACAATACAAATTAAAACAATGCTATATATTACTAAATATCGATTAACAGCTATTCAAAAGAAATGGTTCAAAAACTAAGAAACTCTTTTCTTCAAGGGGAATTTGAAAATTTTTCAATATTCATTACTCCTATCCCTCGATTTAGACGCTAGATAGGTTCCTGAGAAAAGCGTGTAAATCGCAATTGTATATTTTTTAATATAAAACCGTGTAAATCGAAAAGTTCACAAAAAACACATAATTTTGTTGTTTTCTATAATACATAAATAAAACAAAACATTAAAAAGTATACATATTCTTTTTAAAAAAAATTGTATTGAAATTCCATCAAGCACCTTCAGTCGATATCATAAATTACATATTCTTTTGTTAATGAAATACACATAAAGCATATATAGAGGAACAAAAAAATGTAATTCAAAAGATTCATAAAAAGAAATATTGCAACGGTTGGTGGAGTTTTTAATGCTTCTTATTGTAGCTTCATTCACGCTAAATAACGTAGCGACATTTATTACTCTTTCTCCGTTTTGTAAACGATCCAAAAAAAAATATTTTGGTTACTAACGAAATAACTTTTCTTTTTAATTCATTTGACATAATAAGGCTACAAATATTATTCAAGATATAAAACAAGTAATTAAAAATTATGTACTCGTTTTTTATTTATGAATATATGAAGAATTAAAATTTTCAAGTTAAAGACTCAAACACAATTTGCGTCGCTGTACGCTGTATCGTCAAGTCGAGGATAAACGCCGAATGGCGGAAGTAGACATACGTGCAATGGAATGCATGAAAAGAGTGCGCGTTAGTCGAGCAAAAGCCAGCCACGGCTTGTCATAGTGTATGAAGACTGTCATAAATACAGTTCGACTGACGTTTAGTGCATTTGCGTGCGGATCCGTTAAATTAACTAACATTATAAACGTTATTCGATTAATAAATAACTACACATTTACAGCACCACCAACACATTTCTGTTTTTTTTTAACAGAAAACATTTACAAAATAAAGGGTAGCCAGCCAAACAGCTTTCTTTTGAAAATTATAGAAAGACATTTTTTATCAGAAATGAAAACAGTCGCAATAGCGATAATGTATATTGAATAAATCAATCGTTTTTTCTGTTTCATACACATACTAGTTCCTATTTATGGGTACGTTGTTGAAATACGCCGAAAAGTATATAACTCAAATTGAAAAAAGAAAAACGTAAACGGGATGTTATTTATACGTCGGGTAGGATGAATGAAGTGTTTCGACACAGAATAGAACAGCTGGCGGAGGCGAGAGGGGCGACAGCGTAGCGGCGGCCTCACTCATTGTCCGCCACAAGAAGTTTTGGACTGTGCTTTGGGGGACGAAGTGATTCGTTACCGCATCGCACCTATTCCTCATCACACGATTGAAAATCTTGATGATTCAAGTTAAAAGATATTAAATAAGCCGAACGTTCCACTCTTGTTCTCTTTTGAGCTTTTGAGCGTAAAGGCAAGAGGCGACTTGTGCAAAAATGAGATTAACCTTCTCTGTTCTGTGGCGTGAAATAAGTACAATGCATTTTAAAAATTTAATTTGTTGATTGAATTGGCATTTACTTGGTAGAACTCCATTATAACACGGTGAAAAGTAGCAATTGATTTTTAAAAAAATCCAGTTCACTCTAAATCAGCTGTTCTTAGCCTGGGTTCGGTGAGTCAGTCTCAAGAGTTCGGCGGAGGTCAAGATACACACACAACTCATATGATTTTTTCGATTTTCTAATTAAAAATGGTTCGGTGAATGTGCATATGAAACTGGTAGGGGTCAGTACCACCATCAAGGTTTAGAACCACTGCTCTAAGTGATGAAATGTTTAGTGAGTTTTTTATGTTTAGTTCTGAAGTCATAATCGACTTTCGATTTAAATTTATTTTAGACTTCAACGTTTTATTTGTAATCTATTTTACTTCATTTAGATATATCTTCTATACTAATATATTATTATTATCAGTTCTTGAACTTTTCGTTTAGTATAACAGTAAATTTTTACTGATTGAATTGGCATTTACTTGGCAGAACTCCATTATATCACGGCGAAAAAATAGCAATGAATTTTAGTTCTACAAAATAAATTGCTATTTTTTCACAGTGTTAGTAAATTTTTATATAAAAAATCAGTTGATAATGTTCGCGATGAACGAAACCGGTACCGATTATATGATATATATTGTGGAAATATTATCAAAAATGTATTACAATAAAAAAAGATTCTACAGCGTTTTATTCGTCGTATGGCTGTTTCGATAAAACGATTTATAATATTATGGATTGTATACTATATAGTAGGCATGTGAAATGTTGCTCACCTACGTTGGATTGTCGCCGAGACCGGCTCGGAGCCGAACCGGAAGTCGGTTGGGAAGTGGGCGAGGTAGTAGGCACACAAAAACCGACTACTCTACTCTCAGCTCTGACTAGTGATCTCTGTCTGCGACTCTCAATCTCCTCAATGCTAGAGCCTTTCGTTGATTATTCAATATTCCCTTAACACCGGATTCTACTATGCTTACCTGTTGTAAAATATAATACAGATGTGGAAAATAAGCACTTTACTGTAAGCATCTAATGTAATGTTGAGCAATGTAAAATCTACGAGCTGTCATTTAAAATACGGTTCAAGAAAACCACGGAAATCAAAAAAAGCTCTTCATAATTTGATTCATAATCGTTCAAGTTCCGTATACTTCCACACATTATCGAAAGCGAGTGCACTCGGTCTGAGCTTTGGTTAACATAGATTATATAACATATCCTAAAGCTAGGAGCTAAATATATATGTAAAATGAATTTAAAATTTACTAATTTGAAAACATACTTTTTGTATGATTCTTTTTGTTCGTAAACCGTGCAAACCTGTCGAAAAAATGTCGAAAGGCGAAATCCGGATCATGATTCATGAGTAACAAAAAATGTTGATTTGTACTCAGTTTCAACAATTCAAATCTCACGGTGAAAAAAAATAGCAATGTATTTTAGTTCTAAAAAATTATTTTTCAAAATATAGTTGATAGCTGTTTCGGCTAACGCCATCGTCAGAACTATGCTTAAAACAACATTTGCTTATCTATATATAGCTGTGTAGAAAAAGTACACAACACACATCTTCTCTCCTGTTTTAATGACCTAGCTTGTTTCTTGCTCGCAATAAAACTAAAAATTGTAAACGAAAATAAAAAGGCGACTATATCAATAAGTTTATATATGGCACGGAAATTATTTCGGAAACAAAACAGCCCCCTGTAGTGGGTTGAGCAATGGCGACCGAGAAATGTTAAGAATCCTTTGTGATAACGCTCGCGATGAACGAAGCCGGTCCTGATAAAAAAATATATTGTGGAAATAAGTACTAAATAAAATGTGTTTTTATTATTTAAAATAAAAGATTTTTTTATATAATTGGTGTATCGTTTTGGATCTCGGATCTTCGGTTCAGAGCCGTCGGTTTACGCCGCGAAGCGAGCTAATGCTCATTCAAACTTCTTTGGATTACGTCGACTATTGAAGTGAAATGAATAGTGAACAAAATAACAAAAGTATACTTACGAATAATATTATAGAGAGTGTGCTAGCGACCGATAACGGCCTACCTCTTTACATTCCTTCCAACGCAGCGCCCGGCACTACCTACTCGACCGCCATCGCATCTTTCTTCGTTTATTATCAAAGGAGGCTGCGATATCGAATCAGGCTTTACGATTCTCCCACTTAAGCGGCGACAGATGGTATATTTTAGGCCAATACTCCTCAGGGATAGGGCTGCCATAATTTAAAAAGTCTATCAAACTATATCACTTTTGAATTGTTGAAGAAATGAGGCTTTCGAAAGACGAACCACGGAATATTAAAATACTGCATCAAACTATAACATCAACTCTAACACGGTGGAAAAAAAAGCAATGTATTTTAGTTCTACAAAATTTTAAAGATATAGTCATTAGCTATTTCGGTTCACGCATCATCACGTCACGCCGTTTTGCAGAACTTAAGCACATTGAATTTTTTTTTAACCTTGTTATAATGGAGTTCTACCAAGTAAATGCCGATTCGATCAATAAGCATTAACTCTTTTAATAAAAAAAATTAGAACGGAGTGGTGCTCAATTGAATTCAATGTTTATATCAACCGATCAACTGAATCTTTTCAATTTTCGCTTGCTGTATCCCTTACGTGAGATTTGTTCAATGAGTTAACAATATCAAAATTTTTCTTAAAAGTCTTACACTACTTCATCTAATATTTAATTCCATCGTATTCCACCAAATTAAAATACATGAGAAAGAGACTCAAATTATCAAATTACTCAAAGACATATTAAGTATAATTGAACATTATATAAATCTTTCATCGTAAAATCATTACCTGGATTGTGTTTAAAAATATCATTTCCAAAATTGAATGTCATTATAATGAAATCACTAGTAATAAAAATGATTTCTTATACATGTTTAGTTCCTAGCTTTAGGGTCTTTATTTGTTCCATGGTATTCCTTTTATATATAAACGGTGATATCTCTATATTCTTGATGTTGAAGCACCCTCAGTTCATATCGAAAATGACATAAAATATCGATTTTTGACTACAATATATGTAAAATATTTCTGGAGACTAATTTTACTTGATAAATCATCTTATGATATTTCATCTGTTATTTTGAAATTCGCTTTTTTAAATCTGTAATGCTTTTGAAATATTGGGCGATTGATAAAATGTGTATTGTTTGCACCAACGTTTGTCTACTGATATCAATGAATTGTATTTTAAGAATATCAAAATAGCGCCAGGAATATTGACTGCAAGTGGCAACCCTAGAAAAGCATGCAGCAGGAATCTTTTTTTTATCCTGTCAATACTAAATACGATATGCACAAAATTCTACATCCTTCCGGTTGCAATACGACACTGTGATCTGCAAATAATAATGTTATAGTTTATTTTAAAAAAATTTGACATTTTTGTTATTTTCATCATCATTTTTAGTTTCTACTTAATTTTAACAGTTTAAACCTAAACACATCCGGAAACGTTTAAACATTTCAAGATGTTTTGTTTTATAAAAAGTATATTCAGGTCATATCTTTTTGATGAAATGATTTCACAATCAACTATAATCATATACTTTTTAAGGTGTTAACTGGCACTTTTCAATGGAAAAGCATAATATTTAAAATAATAAATTTCCATTAAAATGTAATTGGGTAATTTGATATTTATTGTAGTGATACCAACATATTCTAAATTGGAGTTTAACTGTGGGATTAAATGTCACGTGGAGTGAAACACTTCTTTGAACTAATCTTCCGCAATGGGTGTAGCAAGTCAAAATTAGATGGCTAAGTTAATCGTTTGATATAAACATTGAATTTAATTGAACTCTGCTAATTTATTTTAATATAAGTTTCTAATTCTATAAAAAATACCACCGAGAAATATAACGTGCAGTATGAATATATTATATATGATCAACAATTTTAAATGTTCTATCTAGATGAAAATTATCAAATCAATATGGAGTGTAGGTTTGTGTGACACGTGTCTCATTTTGTTGAGATGCATGCCTTTTCAAAACCGTTACTTAGATAATCTTTGTAAAATATTATTTAATGCCATAGAATTTTAAGCAATTAATCCTTGACATGGATTTACACATTATTATTGATACTGCATTCATTTTTTTATACAACTTTTAACAGTTAATTCAGCTTTTTATGAAATCAACTAAAGATACTATAACTTTCAACTTTCAGCTTTCAACATCAAATTTTAATTCTTAAAACTTTGTTTTTTAGTTTTGTTGCATTCGTGTGATACAATGCCCGAAGAAGCCGAAAGGTGAAACCCGTGTCTTTGGTGACAAAACACGTGGACGATTGAAAATTCTCTCTTAAATTCTATAAACTCTTACGAGTGATGAGGTGGCCGCTAGGGGCCTCCAGATCCACGGAAATTAGTTATTCACACACCCCACCCCCTCCCTCATCCACACAGTTGACATTTAATATCATTCGCATTGTATCTCAATAATACTTGAACAATAATTTGTATTTTTCTAGTAATGCTTTTATGGGAATGCCTTCGAAATTTATCACTTTAAAAGTGCCGACTGTCACTCTTCGGCGTACAAAAGAATATGTTACGCAACACACATTATCATTGGATTACAATAATTTCTTAAAATTATCGAAATTTTGAAATAGTGCTACACTGATATTTTTTTTTAGATTGATTTGATGTCACAGATATGGTTTGACGTTTTTCCATCATTTGAAAAACACCCCCCGGATTGTATATTACGTCCGGGGCCGTATAATTGCTGAATCCGCCACTGTTTATAAGTAATCGTGCAGTTCTTTATTAAAGATACCAGATAGACAGTTCAGAACATACAAAATTTGACATTACCAATGTCGATTTCGTAAAACAATATGGTAGACTGAGTAAGTACCCGCGTATAGTCTAACGTACCTATGCATGCCAACCGACGAATAATGTGCAAACGGTTCACTTACGGCAGTTTATCGATCTCATCCGGTCTGAAAGCGATCTCGATTAACCATTCAATCATAAATACCAAGTCTATTCCCTCTGTTGCCCGCTTTCGTTATGATTACATTTTTACTTGATAGTAATTAATATTGATGGGTACCGACAAACATAATCATCAACACATGCAGGCGTTTAATTATGGAATCCAGGGCTGAATTTAGATATGGAGAGGCCTTAGACTGCTTCACACGTGAGGCCCTTAAGTCCAAAAGTCTTGAAATAATATAATTATAATAATAATAGTAGTATAATAATGTACATAGAATACATTTAAATTCCTTGAATTTTATGTTGAAATTCCATCAGTCAACTTCAGTCGATATCATAAATTATGTAATAATAAAGAGCATTAAAATGATTGAATATAAAAATAATAAAACAATGTATTTTAGTTCTAAATTTTTTTTTATACGATATAGTTGATAGCTATTTCGGCTCACACCATCGTCAGACGACTACGAGATAGTTCTGACGATGGCGTGAGCCGAAATAGTTATCAACTATATCTTATAAAAAAAATTGTAGAACTAATAATACGTAGAATACATTGCTATTTTTTCACTGTGTTATAATGAAGTTCTACCATTCTTTCCTTTCCTTTCCTTTATTCATTTTTTATTCATTTAAAATTCGAAGGATACATTTCCCCGAAACAGTTAACCGGTAAACAAGCATTTGGTTGCCTGAAACTATATGTTTCATAACTTCCATCGATCCTTGTCCACTACGACTACTTGTAAGCAGGCCTGTCGAGTAGTTAAAAATCACGACTCCCATTAAAAAATGTTTATTTTTGTCTGCTTTTTTCCTAGCTTTCATATTTATATGAATTAAATTAAAAATTAACCAATCAATCTGACAAATTTGTTTTTTGAGATATTCTTCAAAATTGACTTATTGAAAAAGTAGTCGGAATTGCTCGTTTTCCACTACTGCGGCCTTACAGCCCTGCTTTTATGTCCAAAATCCCAATAGATAGAAAAATCATCATTTTTTATAGAATAGAAATAAAAATAATTAAAAAAAAATATGTATCGATAGAAGGTCCCCAGGATTTTGCCTTATGATGATTAGGCCTTTTTAACATAACGGTAGATCTGACCCTGGTGGAAATGTGTATTTTCAACTCGCACCTAAGAACCAAGAAAGTGCTTGTACAAAAAATGACATTACTATATGTACCGAAATAGTTATTGAACAGTTGTTAGAAAACTGCTCAACAACCATAAAGGGACAGGACAATTACGCTGTTCCAGTTCCGATTTGGACCGTAGTGGAATGACTTGGTTTCAAAATATAATAAATAATTATATCCGATAAAAAATTGGTTATATTTATTATGAAAAGTAAATATTTAAGCAGAACGTGTTATTTCTCGATTTCATTCTTCAGTACATTATGCAGTCGATTAATTCATTAGTTTACCACGCGTTGTTCACAAGAATAAATGAGGAAACACTGTCGATCATATATATAACAAAAAAATAACTAATTTATCATACTTATTCATAAAGGTATTCTTTGCAAAACTAATTGACTGATTAATTATGTTACCGTATTCTCTATACATTGTTATTTTTTCATAAAATTTTAGGACCTTTTGATTGAGCTAAATCGAAAATATAATTTATAACATACTAATAAAATCGGATGCCCGGTTCCTGATTTTTAAATGATTCAAATTGATAATGGTATCAGATACAATTTAAATCATAACACTTTTTTTGCAATGTAGTCTGACACAATTCATTAAATCTGCTTGGATAACAAAATTCAACCGGATATTATGAATATATAAAAAAAGTAGTATTGGTGTTGAATAAACATATGGAAAATATCACGGAAATTAAGGGCAAATTTCAATTCATAAATTTATTCTTACACGAATATTTTAACTTTTAAACTCTTAAAAGTTTTGAGAGTTAGTTATCATAACACAGAAATCTGCCGTTTCAACAATTGAGTTAAAAACAATATTGTAAGTATTATTTTATTAGGTTTTATTTTTTGGGAAACGGAAAAGGATGTATCAAGTCGCAATAAAGAATATATGTGTAACGAGTCAGGAGTATATGTTATATATAATATAATTACAATATATATATATATATATAAGAATACAACATAATTCTTTGATTTTGTTTTCTATTTATTAAGAAGATATAGTTGATAGCTATTTCGGCTCACGCCATCGTCAGAACTATGTTTAAACGTACATTTACTTATCTATATATAGCTGTGTAGAAAAGATACACAATACATATTCTCTTCTGTTTTAACAACCTAGCTTATATCGTGATAGCAAAAAGAAAAAAAAAATAAACTAAGCAGGCAGCACTTTGAGAAAGCTTAAATACTGGCCGGAGATGATTTATTATACAAATGTATTAGCCTTTCGCAATGATCTGAGAAGCGGCGAAAGAATTTTATTTGTCTGTTTTCTGTTATTCATTTAACCTATTCCGAGAGGAATTTTGAATTTATATTATGTGACTCCTTTATAACGTGGTAAGTGAATTGTGAATCTGTTTTTCTGTTGGTTGATCTCACTTACTTTGAAACTTAAACTCAGAGCCTAAGTGTTTGCATCTTTGTAATAAAGGTCGCAAGATGACGGCTTTAGAACAGCTGGAAATCAATAGATATCAACTATCACTAAGGATTCTTAACGAACAAACTAATATATGTCGATCGCCATTGCTCAACCCTCTACAGGGGTCTGTTTTGTTTCCGTTATAGACCATTTCCGTTCCATATGAAAACTTATTGATATAGCCGCCTTTTTAGTTTCATTTACAATTTTTAGTTTTATTGCGAGCAAGAAACAAAGCTAGTAAATCAGGAGAGAAGATGTAGTGTGTACCTTTTCTACACAGCTATATATTGATAAGGAAATGTTCATTTAAGTATAGGTCTGAAGATGGCGTGAGCCGAAATAGCTATCAACTATATCTTAAAAAAAATATTTTGTAGAAGTAAAATACATTGCTATTTTTTTTCACCGTGTTATAATGGAGTTCTACCAAGTGAATGCCAATTCAATCAATAAGTTAAGATATTAGTAGTCAGCGGATTAAATTAAGTCAATACAATGGTACAGCTGACGTTGATGCTCTATTCGTTGTCTGAATACAGTAATATGGGGTGAAATAAATGGTGCTCGGAGATTAATGACTGCACCTCGGTAGTCGGGAGCTATCGAGGGCGGAAGTCGGCAGGGTGGCGTGGTCGGCGTGCGGAGCGGCCCAGTCGAGTCGGCGGAAGATTTGAGAGCTGTTCATGTATGCACCGTAGGTTCGGCGCTCATTCGTTCGTGGGTGTGTCGGTGTGAGTGTTGGCCGCATCCGGGATGTGGATACGTTGCCACCGCTGCCACTGCGCACTCTATTGTTTGAATTCCGCCCTAAATATACCTCTAAGGCAATTAGAGGTTCTGTTTTGAAATCAGCGTGGAAGTTCATTTTTATACACAATTACAATTGATAACTTTGTTGTTTTTTTAAACAGAGTCAAATTAAGTTCAATGCCTTTATTAAACGAGCTGTTGAGCCTCCTTAATTCTCCCATGCTATACCCTTTACGTGAGATCAGTTCAATTTGATATTTGAAAATACATGTCACCTAATGAAATAATAAATATATGAATTTTAAATGAATATTAAATTTGACAAATTTGTACGATTATATATGTTTTGTCACTTACGGACCTGGTTGCGCCTTCCGACATCTTCAGGCATTCTATCACACCGATCATCTCAACTCAATCTTCCCAACTCCCCCTTGTACCCTTTACGTGAGATCGGTTCAATGAATCGAAAATCTTATGATGTAAATTATTATACAGTGAAACCTCGATTTTACGTTTTCCATGGGACCCTGAAAAAATAACGGTAAATGCGGGAAACGGTGAATGCGGGAAAGCTTCAAATAATAATAAACAAGTAAAATCGTAAAAAATATTTATTTATTAGTTACTTGTACATACTGTATATAAAATTTATTTTTTAAAAAAGTCCTTTATGTTAGTTTGCTTCTTTGTTATTCGGCACTTTAATCGGAACAAACACTTGTTACAATACTTGTGACTAAAAGTTTGTATGTACAGGAATCATTATTACCATGAATCTTAAACAACTCTACATTTGTATCAGAAACAATAATACGCGTGTGGTGGATTTCAACCCAAAAAATAGCACATGCGTCCAATGCGTTACGTCTAACATGTACAGTGGATTCCAACTTGTCCAGACATAACACCTGCACTCGGCTGTGTCAAACTTGCTTGCCGAGATACGGAAAAATATGCAATATAAACGGTCAATCGGGATAACATTTGAGACGGGTCCAAAATATTTAGACGGTTTATCGAGGAAATCGGGGAGTCGGGGAATCGGGAAACGGTCAATACGGGATTATTTAACATTGTTCTTATGGGAGTTTGACGGGACTATAAAAAATAAGCGTTCCATCCGGGAAAACGTATTATGCGAGAACGGTTGATCGAAGTTCCACTATATTTCATTACTAGATGTTTGATCGTTACTTGTCAGATTTATATATTTTAATGTTAGTTAATTAATATTTGTTTTAAAAACCTTTCAAGAATGGTTCATTAACAAGATCGATAATGAAAATTACCACAGGCAAATGTGTTAGCTATTATTAGATTCATATTATATATATATATTATTAGATTATATTACATCAGTTCTGTTGCATCCGTGTCCGCCGAAAGGCGAAAACCGGGTCGTTAGTGACAAAACATATGGAATCGTATAAAGTTGTAACAATTCAAATTTGATATTGAAATTCCATCAAGCACTTTCAGTTGACATCATAAATGCCTCTATCACACAAACAGTCAAAACTTACTTATAATCCTTTACGTGAGATTAATTCGATTAGACAATAATTTGTAAAAAAAAACTATGAATAAGCCGTTTGATGTATAATCCTACTATAAACTAAACATTTAAAATGAGTAGGCACCTCTAAGGATAAAGTTTCCCAATTGAATTAAAATGGCAATTGTTTATTGTAATTGTCAAGCACGCTTTGTCGATAGCGCAAATTATATATTCGATAGATATGTTATATTAAATGATAAAAACACATTTTTTGGTACTTATTTCTACAGTATATATTTCGTACAATTTATTGTGTATATAATTATTGGTCATTCGTTCAATACCCCTGATTTTAACTATACACAAGAAATGTGTTACATGTTAGTCATATGAAGCCTCGTGTTATTTGAATATTCTTCCAGGTGTAATGTATATTAGCTTGTAAGGGGTTGTCTTTCCATACAGATTGTAAAGTGTGGGAAGCAAATTTTTTGTAATTACCGATTTCCGACGGCTGAGGTAAGTTCTCCATTCATTCACGCACAAGGGGAAGCGATTATCAAAGGGGAGCTAGCATCCGAGTTCTCTTTCATAAACTCGGCTATTTTTTTGGTTGTACGCGCATCTGTCGCTCGACGTTTTTCATTTTCATTCATATAACCGATAATTTATTCGCCTATGCACAGAAAAACACATCAAAAGCCACTCTCTGAAAGCTGATTTCACACTCACAACTATTTGAACCGAAAATTTGAAAACTGAATTAGTATCATGACTGATAAAACTGACTACTTTCGATCAGTAACTGAATACAAATTTTGGTGAGTTTCTTAGTAAGAGATTAACGAATACTAGGTTGAAATGCACATATCCCTCGATTTACACGGTAGATAGGTTCCTGAGAAAAACGTGTAAACCGAAATTGTATATTTTTAACGTAAAACCGTGTTAATCGAAAAGTACACAAAAAACGTATAATTTGGTAGTTTTCTAAAACACATATATAAAATCATCAACTCGTTTTTTATTTACGGATAAGAAGAATTAAAATTTTCAAGTTAAAGACTCAAACACAATTTTCGTCGCTTTAGCTGACAACAAGCTCAAGTCGAGGATAAACGCCGAATGGCGGGAGGAGACATGCGTGCAGTGGAATGCATACAGTTGGATTCGCCTGGAAACTCGCTCAGATGAATACCCCGTCACAACACTGAAAACCAAACATGTAAAACGTGTAACTGTGCCAAAAACGTGTAAATCGAGGGATAGGTGTACTGAAAATTTATTAATTATGTCATATATTGTACGATACTGTCCATTGTTATGAATAATACACTTTAAAAATATAGCATTTAATTTATTTCAAACTGCATTACATATAAATGTTATTAAAAGATTTAATGTGTTAACCACCACTTCGTTGTAGAAATGCATTATATTTAAATAGTAAAACAGAATGTATAGTAGCATTTTCATTATTCAATATTATTTAGAGCAGGACCAGTTTCTGATGTTATTTACTGATAAAATAAAATTTAAAACAAGTCCATATATTATATATGGCATGTATACAAAAAAAAAAAAAAAATGATTGTAAGGTACATAAAAATAGATCTAACCCTTAATGAAATATACAGGTCGGTAGAGTCGTAGTCGTGAAAAACGAGCGACTCTCACTACTTTTCCGATTAGACGATTTTGAAGAATATTTCAATGGATAATTGCCGGATTGTTTGCTTAATCTTCAATGAAATACTCAGGAAATAATACTAAAATAAATAGGAAGGGTAGGAAAAAACGTTCTATTAGTCAAATTCGTTTGTTGGTCAAAGCCGCAAAAAATGTCCAGTCCTTTATCCATATTCTATAATATGCTCATACTATGTGACTCTAAATCATCTCGGCATTGGTAGAAGTATGCAAAATTATAGAGATTACCAAGTCACATCACGCTATATATTTCATTTCAAAAGATAACTTATACGCGAAAGTTTTAACACTGCCAACACTGAGAAATTTGACCAACACATTAAATCCTCCTATAGAGTCACATCCTATGCAGAAGTTTCCTACAGCGTATGCGGCAGACCCCAGAAAAGCGTAGTTATTCACAAAACGCAATAGTTTCATACATAATACAACAAGAACACATTGTTTTTATTTACATGCACAGAAAAAATATTTGTCAGTAATTTGTATTTTTACTTCGCTAGACGTATTCAAGGCCAAGGACAAATATAAGGTTAATGAATATAAAAAAAATAAAAACAATTGTTGATTTGCTGATTTCGGGCAAATCGCAAAATACTATTGAAAAAATCTCACTTTAAAGTTTTTAAGGGTGCATTGTCTTTATAACGTAGTATTCTTGTAGCGTTGTCTCAATCTCTACGCTATAGGAGGGTCGACTGTATTAGCATACTGGAATCTGCTCTCGCAAAAGTTGAGACGTTAACAGTCAGAGGATTAAGATAGTTAAATAATATTATATCAGTTCACTTACGCTTGTATAATTTGTAAGATTAAAATAATAATTATGTACATTGTTAATGTTTACCGGTTATAAAGATTGTAATTGAATCGTGTAAGTCAGCGATGTTCAACATACGGTCCAATCGGCAGATCACAGTCGCCAAATACTCCTGGTATTGATTTCACAACTTAAGGTTGCAATCAGTCGGCGAGAAAGCCGTTGAATTCCTCCACGGATCCCGTTGGTGCAATCCGCTTCTCTTCGAAAAAAAGTGCGATAGAGCTATTGAGTAACAAGCAGTTCTCGTAAAAAACTTCTTTTGAGATATCTATATAAGGAGACCGTATATTCCACATTGTGAATGGATGGTTTGCAAAATATTATGAAGTTAATAACTATTGATATGAAATTTGAATTGTTTTATGGAAGTTGTAACAATTCAAATTTGATATTGAAATTCCATCAAGCACCTTCAGCCGATATCATAAATTATATTATTGATACGTTACAACCCATACAACATAGAAAAATCGATGTGGCCCAAAAGAAAAAAATGGTTGATATTGGTATGCAAGATATAAACAGATAATTCACAAAATTTCTTGGAAATAATGTAGCGCTCAGTTTCTCGGAATCGTAAATAACATGCGTAGTAGGTAAAAATATTTTTGCCGTAATTTGATTGTATTCCTGCGCCGAGTGAAAAAGAATATGCGGAAGTCTCTTTCCTGTCTAATGTTTCACGTTTCAAAAGCGGACGCGACGAACGCCCGCCATTAAAAATATTTTGTTTTTGTTACATGAATGAACGAGGCGAGCGATGGTGTGCGCAATGCGCATTCTTTGTACCGCGATATTCATTCAACATTCGATGACCATCGATTCATAAAACCCAACTTCGCAGTGACGTACCTACTTACTATATTTCGATATATCGCTTGCCTGATTAATTCGCAAAATGTGTCACAATTATTTGCGTGCATAATTACTGCAGCCGTGAATCAAAACCTAACGAACATTTTACTACCAAATACAAAAATACCATTCGAATGAGCTAATAAATAATAAACTGGTAAAAACTTATCAGCTTTATGAACATTTTGTTGCCTCTAGTGTCACTTCTCGGCGAAAAGAAGTTATATTTAAATAATGAAACACAATGTTTAGTATAATTTCCATAATTTCACATAAGGATCACGGCTGGTTTCGCTCATCGCGGACATTATCGAGTGATAAAATACTATGTTTTATTATTAGAATTAATCATTACTACTACTATAACACGGTGAAAAAATAGCAATGTCTAGTTCTACAAAATACATTGCTATTTTTTCACCGTGTTATAATGGAGTTTTACCAAGTAAATGCCAATTCAATCAATAAAATACTACTATTAATATATGTTTATATATATTAAGGGGTTAACTGTCACTTCTTGATGGAAAGACATGATATTTTAAATAATAAAAAACATTTTTAGTACTTATTTCCACGATATATTTTTTAATAATAATTTTACGATAATGCTCGCGATGAACGAAACCGGTCCTAATCAAAAAAATATATTGTGGAAATAAGTACTTAAAAATGTGTTTTTATTATTTAAAAAAAACACTATTTATATAATTAGAATTAATTATCAAAATTATTTCAATTGTTTATTTAGCTATATTTTTTGCGTCATTCATCTTGTAGAAAAATGTCTCTAAGGACCGGGATTTCGCTTTTCGGCATCTTCATGTATTCTTTCACACGTATTGAATAGAACCAACAGACAGTAAACATTTTTTATCGCTTTATATACAAGGAAGACAAAAGGCCGCTGTATAATAGTTATTAATATATTTCAGATATATATTTAGTTTATAGATTTAAGGTTCACAAATATATTTTAATTCGTTAACCGTTTACTGGCTGACAGTTATGTTGCATCTGGGTGATCAAAACCAAGGACCAAAAGTGTTAAGTCATGTGACATCGTACAAAGTTTCAATAATTCAAATTCACTCCCTACTTTTGAGTGTCCATTGCAGTCCAGTAAGTTAATTTATAATTTATTCTATAGACGGTAGATTGATTACCTTTATATTAGACAGGCTTACATCGATCATTCATATTCACCTAATAATCGAGTGAAAACGTTTTTTTTTACGAATAAAGTGTCTTTCTACAACAATTGTATGCCTCACTACACCATAAGAGAGATTCACTTCGTCATTAAATGACTACACTGAGAGATGAAATTCCCTGATAAAGTAATCTTCGGCAAGTTGCCATTACAAAAATTACATTAGCCATACTTTGATTACCAATGACGTGTACTTAAAATTAATGAACTTTTTAAAATGGTTATTTTTTTCAATAGAAAGTGGCTCCAGCGGAAATTGTTCTAGGAACAGGCATGCCAAGTTAGCCTGGCGGGAAAATTACTTCCTTTGGTGACCGCACAAAAAAACCTTTGAATTACTATTTTTTTCAAATTATATTGAAACAAACACGTTTTAGCGGATGCCGGTCGGCTTGCTTCATATCAAATATATTATTAGTCGATTAAATTCACTTTGTCAATTAAGTATTTTTGAAGCCTTTTAAATTGTATCCACCGTCGGATGCGAAACGGTGGCTCGCGATAAGCGCTCGAATGGTTTTTTTAACAGCAAACTATCTTGATTATCAAATGCCTGTTCCAAGGTCCACTAATTAAAAAATCCAAAATATATAATTTACGATCGAGGATGGTGCTTAGTAAATATCCACATTGTTGTCTCTCAAGAACCGGGTTTCGTCATTCGACATCATCATAAATGCTATCACATGGATTTAACTGAGCTGACACGTTATATAAAGTTTAGATCCGTCATGGATGAAAATGTTAAATTATTGTATCAAAACACGGGGGTCATTAGCTATTTTATCAAGAATTTTAGAAATAAGCACACTCAACTAAAATCATTGTTTATCTTCAACACCAATCTCAATCATCGCCATTCTCTGTTGCTTTATTTCTTACGTGAGATTAGTTTACAAAAAATGAAGTCATACTACGTCATCTGATATTTAATCTAACCGTAACCCGCCTAAAATTGTATATAACTATTTATTGTGTCAGTTGAATTAGTGCTGTGTTGTCACACGAAACACATTTTTTGCAGCGGTTAGATGACAAATTGGTAATAATTTACTAAATGTAAATGAATAAAATACTCACAACATTAGTGGATAACGTTTATCAGATAAAATGAAAAACTAAGCGTAGATAATTTTAAACAATTATTACTGAGAAATAAAATTTTTACAACTTTGTCGTGATAAACCGGCCGTTTTGTTTCAATAAAAAATATGAAATGTACACAAAAAATATTTTGTTCATAGATTCTGAGAGGACGCTCATATGGTATGACCTATTTCTTTTAATAAATGATCACGGAATAGTCACAATAAAATCACTTTTGACTAATGGGGGACTCGATTCCGGGATGCTTAAAACTCTTAACCGTTTGATGCCATTTCGCAGATTTAGTTGCGTCAAATTTACATTGATTTAATTTTATTATCAATCCATTTTATTCTGACCATAGCATACACATCTCAATAAAATTACTTCATAATGAAAGTTTTGATTGACAGAATGAATATTATTCGATAACAAAACACTTTTGGTTTTCATGAAACTGTAATGATTCAGGTGACATAATTCAAGTTCGATACATGTTAATTTGGTCATTCATTTGTCATCTTCGCGGTAACTTTATAGAGTACAATTGAGTTCATTACCTTTATTTATCGAGCAGTTAAGCTCTGCGATTTTCCATACATGAGATCAGTTTAACTAATCAACAACCTGATAATTTTATTCTTACAATATGCGATCCGATATTTAAACCCACCTAAATAAGCACTCGTCTCGAAGTATTAAATTATCCTTTTATTTAATTATCCTATTATTATTAAGATTTTTGTGAAAACACAAAACGTATACAATACTGTATAGCAGCCAAGATAATATTTTCCTTATTTATACTTATCAATTGGTTTTTTTTTAAATATTTAATTAAATATTAACCAAGACAAGTAAGTGGCAGATAATAATTCAAAAGTGAAACAACTTAACCGTGCCTATTAAGCCTTTTTTTAAATGAACGTTTTAGAGTGATTTTAAAAGTATATTATTTGAATCTTTTATTCGCATTATTAATTTTTTTTTTTTTTAAATAATAAAAACACCCGGTTTCGCTCATCGCGAGCATTATCAACTGCTGTTGATAATGCTCGCGATGAGCGAAACCGGTCCTGATCAAAAAATATATTGTGGAAATAAGTACTAAAAAAATGTGTTTTTATTATTTAAAATATAATGCCGTTCCATCAAGAAGTGACAGTTAACACCTTAAAAGCATTATTAATTTTTGAGAAAGACAAACTTAGAATCGGGATTTCACTGTATTCTATAAAGTTGGACATCGCTAGAATACATTTATTTTGTTCGTAAATAGGTCGAGAAACGCTTCGACATAAATAACAAGAAAATCGCGTGCGAGTGTTGAATGAAAAGTTGAAGAACCACGTGACGTGACGTCACAATACTACTCGGAATTGTTTTTCACCCGACATTATACTCTGTTTGGAGAAAAATTACCTGTTCGCTTATCACATTGCGGTTTCCGCCGGCGACATCGAAATCGCGTGATTATGATTTAGTACCGACGTTATGAATTCGTAAGAACAAATTGAATCGTAATTAATTTTAAATCACAGCAACTAGTTATTCAAAAGGAATACGCACCGTAACAAATTACTTTTCGATCAATGTCTAGAAATTGATGTAAAGGAAACCCTTTGTTATAACCACGCCTACAGTACTTAACCCATTGCCTGCCGAGCTCCATAAAGGGTATCCAATTACAAAATATTTCAAAAACTAAATTAGCAGTGATTTTATAGAGAATATCGGTACATATCGGGTTATGTAGTAATATAGAATCAAAAATCAACAAAACTCAATTAAGTTCAATCACACTATTAAATGAGCAGTCAAGCTTCACTTATTCTCTGTGATTGCTCATTTGTTCATATTCGTGGTAACATTTACATTCGTAAGTTTCCATACATTACATAGCCAAATTAAGTTAAAAACCTTTATTAATTGAACAATTAAACCTCCCCAATGTATTATACATGTTTTTAATTATCTATAACAAATTACTATTTTATGATTCAGACCGATGACTGTATACAATTCATATATGTCCACGCTTTTAACATCATATATGACAGTGAGTACGAGTACAATGTCCTCATAAGAAAAAAAGGTTTATGAAAATACTTTTTTATTGAAAACTGAGAGCTAATTGATATAACGCCAACAGCGAATTAACATTTAAATCAATATAAATATTGAGTGATTTTATTTTATTTACAGTACAGTAAATCGATCGAAAAGTGATCGTAACTCTAAGGAATAAAACTGCATAGTGATTAGGGATTCCAACTATCCGGATATCAAATAGTAAAACTGATAGTAGTATAATCAGTAAGTATGAAAATAACGAAACATTACTACATACATAAAGTTATGTGGTAACATAATACACTAAAAACGAGTTCATTTGTAATATAAGTCACTTATTCAAATTTTAACAATTCATATTTTAAAAATAAGAGAGCATTAAATATATCATATTTTAAATTTGATCTTAATTTAGTTTTAATTTGTCCTGCTGTCTAAAATACTCGTTGCGTTGCTGTTGGTTTTATTGTTAGATTTGTTTTAAACACGTCCAACATTACCGTCCTTTTTTAAAGTGATCTAAGTATTTGAAATCTTTTTTCAGATTATTTTTATTGTCATTTGTATTGTCGTCAGTTTCAGCGAGAAATATATAGAATTACGCATTTCATGTTGCAATTTGGAAGGCAAAAAAGAAAGAGGTGTTATTTCTACATCAGAGTCCTGAGAGATTTCATCATTACTAAATAACAAATTTGGGTGAATTCTCTTAATAATACTTTGTGCTAAAAAAATGGTCTCATATGTATTTGACTATTGAAACTGTTCTTTAAAATATTACATTAAAAATTATAAAAAATATCCGAATTGGAATCCTAATAGTGACTGACATTCATCACCAAAACTACATTGTGGTTTGATCGCTTAAAAACAACGACATACTGTGTTTTATCAATGTAACGTATGGTGTATCATAATTTCAACACTTCTGACTTTGTCAATTGTCTTTTAACTTATAAGGGAAGTGTACGCGTCTAACGAAATCGACGATAGATTAATTTTATGAGAGATGATCAACTCTCGGCGAGTTAATTCAATGTTCGAAAAGTGGCTACAACTTTTTTAAGCGTTTTGTTTTGAGCAAAATTGTTTGAAAGATCTATAAACCAACACTGGACCACGTGTTGAGTCGGAGATAGGAAATGATAACATTTAATATTATTGTAAGTCTCTCGACATGTGGTCAACATACGTTCTTGTTGCTAACATTGCACTGCGTTTATCATTTTTTTTAGTATTACCAGGGATTGTATTCCCGGTTTTGTATCACCGAACCCGGGATTAGAAAATATTGACATTATTATTTTTTAATGAAATGCAGTGGGTTTATATGATACCACAATTAACCCTTTTAGCACCTTATATTTTTTTAAAGGTTTTCCAAAAATACCCTGGAAAATATCTGTTGTATAAAATTCATGGAACAATATTAAAAAAAAAGTCATTTTTGTAAAATATTTTAGATTTTATGAAGGAATAACATTATACAATAGATTTATTCTATCTTAGCAAATTTTTTCAGGTCAAACAAGCTCAGTTGTTTTGCCTTAAAAATCTTGACGAATTTGTTTAGAGCCATCGTAATTGCTCAAAAATCTTGTAGCATATTTATTAGTTTCACTTACTAATAATTCAATGAATGATGAATTAAAGAATAAGTCAAAATAGAATCTGGGTGTTGTAGCTAGCACTCGATGGGATGTATTTAGGTCCGGGAGATTCGATAAATTTGATAACATCATAACATCTTGGAACAAAAATTACGTAAAAAAACAACTCCTTGTGAGGGTTAAAATACTCGACTTCCCACCGACGAGCGACATGATATATGGATAAAATAAATAATTAAGAATGATGTTGAATACTAACTCATTAGAATTAACCGCAATTTTTGCTGATATTCATATTAAACATTTTTATCAGTATCATAGCAAATGGTACTCAATTTCAATTGTGAAGAGTATCTCCGACAATATTTAAAAAGATATTAGATTTTTTTACAACACAATATTTTTAAAAGCCAGTAAATCCCAAATTGTTTCAGGCCGCGGGCTTCTAAACCACGTTCAAATGAAAAAAATTGTGGCCCCCGGTTCGGAAATACCCGGCGATTTTATGTTTCAATCCCGAGTATATTCCGTGACAACAAAAAAAACACCGGGTTCCTAGATCACACTCCTCACTGTGAGTGACAAAACATGCTTATGAATTTATAACATATTATGAGTAGACATTTATTTTCTTGATTTGAATACTGCGAAAATAGTTCTGCTATAATTTTGAACATATTATTTAGCTCAAAAAAAAATCGGTGAACGTATGTGAATTCCAAGTATTTGTGTGTGAGAAATGGGCCAGCACGTTTTTTTCTAGCGTAAAACTTCCTCTCGATTCTTAATATTTGTATAATCATACTCCACAACAGGATTGATAGCTTTTTCCGCGATTTTAGAGATACACGAAGAATATTGTATATCATAATCATTATCACTAAGAATCTCGTAAAATTTAGTCCCAATTAATCATTTGTCGCACGTTATTATGACCCGGATGGAGTTACGAAAAAAAAAACATTCAATCAAATATTCAAATCACGCGTTCAGTAATTGACATTTCGTGATATTAATACAATAAACAAATTAACAAAACAAAGAAGATTAAGTTGGCATGTTAGTTTCATGGGAAATACATAGAAAGCTTTACTCGAATTGACCGCAATCAAATGACGACAAATCTGACAATACATTTATTTATCTACCTTTTTCTGTATTTTTGTAACAAGTACGCATAACGTCTAAAAATGAATTCGCTTAATAAATATATTACAGGGTTAAAAGTTTCCGCATTCATCCCTTATTTATTAACAATCCAATAATATCCGACAAGAAATAAACTACCCCGGTTTTTTTTTTCATTTGATGATGACTAGAACATTTCTCTTTTCCGTTATAAATATTTCATTTAAAACGTCAAAAGCGTTGCGATTCATATCTGAGCAAAAGGTTAATCAGGCGACAGTTAAATGAGAAAAACATTATGGAGCATATTGTATTCGCGATGAGCTGTAACTATATTTCTTCGTAATTCAACACTTTGTAATATCATCACAGAATTTTGAATACATTGCGTGATATTTTAAACTAACTTAACCATTTGTAAATAATAATAAAGCCAGCGATAAATTTATTGTGGAAATGGTAAACTTTTTAAGATTCCATATCCTTCATCACTAACGACCCGGGTATCGACGAATTCTCAGTTTTGTTACATCCGTGTGATAAAATGACTGAAGACGCCTTAAGGCGAAACCCGTGTCGTTAATAACAAAGTATAAATCGACCGCGTTACTTATGCGCGTGGAAATGTAGCGCTGTGTGCATTTCCGGTCTGACACAAAAGTTGCTAGAGTTCGAAAATTTTCAATTCCCTACTATTCCATAAATAAATTTTGCATACAAATTTTAAAAAAACATTTATCTAAAATAGGTAAAAAATTCAACAATTCA
Source organism: Himalopsyche japonica (assembly GCA_028555115.1). Lineage (NCBI taxonomy): Eukaryota > Metazoa > Arthropoda > Insecta > Trichoptera > Rhyacophilidae > Himalopsyche > Himalopsyche japonica. The sequence continues at coordinate 1,679,906 of JAHFWJ010000385.1, forward strand.
AATATTTAAAATATAATTTATAAATAAGATCACAAATACGTTAAGTTAATATATAGCTGTGAAATATATGTATAATAATTGCATACCGTTGGAAGTAGTTCATGAATTTATAAAACATAACGTAGTAAAACTTAAAGCTTTTAATAGACATAAATTTAAGGATTTTTAAATATAAATACAAAAAGAATTTGTATCGCGCTAACAAGCGGCATGTTGATGTTTTCATAGTTTGGTTTTGTAAAGAAGGGGTTGTGCTTCAAATAGATTTCAAATGTTGATTTAATCTCATCCATTTTGGGATTGAGATAAAAAAAATGTATTCAACTATTTTATGAAATTTATCCTTTTTTGATTTTTTCTTTTATTGACAATATACTTTTTAAAGATCCTTGAATATAAAAATAGGTCATGTCTCTGTATTGACAAATTGCGATATCGTTGATAACATTACAGGCAATCTAATCGAAGCGAAGGCCCGCGTTGTGCAAATCAACAGCAGTGTAAACAAGCGAAGATAAATATTACACACTCAGTACAATATAACATACATGACATATCCAAAGTTACTCATATATCGACACTAAATAAGTCTTAGAGTGACACGCCTTCGCTGAGTTTAAAATATTGCTCAATATGCCAGCGTGTATTTCTCAGCAGAAGTAGCATTGTTGCTCCGAAAAAATAGTCAAAATAATCTATCAACTTCAATTCTACACCACGATCAAGAAATTGGATAATTTCTAGGTGGAAAACTAAGCATAAAGATTTATATGTTCACATTTAGACCTTAATTGCTACGAGAACTTCTTCCAAAAGACCATTTATGACACTGCACATATGGCAATAAAATAAAGAACATGATCATCATAACCTTAACTTTCATCAAAGTCACAATGCGTGGCGGTCCGATGTCTATTAACCCGACGGTTGCCGCAGACGAGATTTATCGGAAGTATTTTTGGTAGCGTGTGCGACGTTTGACAACCCCGTCTGACAAAGAAATTTTGAAACTGTTCAACGTCAAGAATAAACTCAAAAATCATTGCGGGATATAATATTTTGTAAGTATGTTAAATAATAAAAACACACTTTTTAGTTCTTATTTCCACAATGTTTTATGATCGGCATATTATCAACTGATCTAATATTTCAGTTGAGCGAAACTGGTCCAGATCATAAGATATATTGCGGAGTAAGTACTGAAAAAACGATTTTATTATGTAAAATATTATGCCTTTGCATCAGAAGTGACAGTTACCACCTTAAAAGTAATTTTGTAAGTAAATTCTTTCTAACACAGCAAAGAAGAATGTTTTTAGACAATTTTATTTTCATCAAAAATATTTAACCTGATCAGTAATGCGGCTGAGAAGAGGTTAAATGAACAAAATATTCGGTTCTGGGTAATAGTAGGTAATAGAAAATCTTCTAATTATTCACTGGTCACCTTAGCATCCATTTAAAGTGACAACACGATGTCGACTAATATAGTTTGGAGGTATCATTTTCTCGTACTATTTTGAAGATAAAAGTGACATAAGAGTGGCAAATGTTAATGGTAACTTTCGACACTAAATCTGGTGTTTTGGGTTTGATTAAAATGAGGATCCAATAAGATGGCGATATTCCATTTTCCATACTTACCCGGTGAAACACTGTCAGTGTAAATGCGTAATCCTTATCATAATTTAATACTTCCTACTGGATCATCATGATGTCGGGTGACGGATAGGATCGTAGGATAGGCGCAGGAAGGGGTCGGGTTTCACAGAGGCGCTGGCGTCCCAGGTGGGGACAAATGCGGGTCATTGTGGGTGGTGACGTGTTGAAGATGAAGAAAAACACAGACTCTTATTTTCCAAGTGTGTCTCGGGTTATTATAATTAGGTATTACAGTTTCATATTTACAAAGATATTATACAGAGCGGAGGGCGCTTCCCCCGAGACCGCCGCTGCGCTGCGCACATATCAATTATTAATATGGTACATACAAAAGTGTGTGGAGAGGGCGCGGAGCTCGGAGGGGCGAAGGCGCGGAGGGCCGCCGAGGCGTCCGCGCCCTCGCCGGCGGGAAGCCTCCGTCGCCGAATTCGCTAATTTTGTACATGCGCAGTACTAACGTTTAAAAATAAATAATTATACAAAATGACATAAGATTAATTATTAGTATGCATTAATAAATATAGCCGTACTCCCTCTCGATTAAACATTAGTGACTTTTGGATATCGAATCTACGATCGACACTCGTCGGCGCGTCCGCCGCCCGCGGGATTCGCCGAGCGTTCGTCCGCCCCGCGGGCCACTTCACTGCACCGCACCGTCAGTAGTCCGGGTCGGGCGGCGGGCCCGGCGCCAGGGGGAGCTTGTCGGGGGCGCGGTCGGCGCACCGGCACCCCGAGGGGCCCGTCCGGGCATACGCCCCCGCGCACAGGGCCGCGGCCCCCCTCAGCGGCCAGTAGCACCAGAGGCACGGCAGCGCGACGGCCAGGGCCGCCAGGCAACCCCACCGCGCCCCTCGCCGCCCTCCCCCGCACGAGCACGGTTCGTCCGCGCACGACGCGCCGCCGTCGCCCCCGTCGCCGCGACAGTGGTAGAAGAGCGCTTTCGCGCAACACATGCACGACACGTAGTCTATCGCCGTTTCGGCACTGCACAGACACGAGTCCCCGAACCACCGCGAAGGCAGCGGCCGGGGCCTCGCGCACTCCGCGCACTGACACCGCTTGCAGCGCGCGCACCGGATGGAGTACTGCGCCTCCGGACAGGGCTGGGCCGCCGGCCTCTTGGTCGGCTGCCGCGTCGTCACCGGCGACCGCCGCTCCTTTTCCGCCCGGGAGTCTCGCTCCCGCCAGCTCCGCGGCGGCGTCTCCACGTAGTTGTTCGGCCGCCTGTCCCCCAGCGGCCGGGGGTTCTGCAGGGTGACCGCTGGGGCGGGCGGGGGTCGTCCGGAGGGGCGGTGGACGGCGGGTGGCTCTGCTGGAGGCTTCGCCGGCCTCGGGGGCGCCGCCGCTCCATGCTGCTCCATGCTACCTCTCGCCTAGCGGAGTCTCGGTACCGCCCCGGCACCTTTGTGGGCCCTCATTATCGCCAACTGAAACGGACAAAAAACAAACGTTAATATAAATGCTACTCAAACGACAGTCATCATAACAAGTTGACAAAATATAAAGTATAGAAATGTGTGTAACTTCTTTGGATTGAAAATTTTAGGAGCATACAATGTTAGCATGAAATATTAGTTAGGATACATTTTTAATCTTATTGTAATGAGGCAAAGAAGAGGAATCGGTCTCGAAGCGTATGCTTATATAATACATGGACAAACCCATCCTATTATCTACGATAGAAAATGTCTGCCAAAGTATTTAACAGTATAACAAAGTAGACACATATTTAATTTACGATACAATATTAAAATACGTCGCCGCGAATAATAAAGCGAGATGAAGTTAATACCAGATGGGAGAATAATCACGCAGCCGTTTCGCAATCGCAGCATATTCGACGGGAGAGTCGAGAGACAAAACGTTTTCGACATTTGCGGACGAGAAACGACTGCCAGTGTAGTAAATATGAATGAATAAAAAATTATAAATGAATACTTTAAAAAACTCGTTTGGAATAAATTATCGTCGGGTTTGAGTAGAAACTGGTGTAGACAGATACCAACCTCAGCCCACTAACACTCGTTCCACGACGGGGTTATTAAAGAAAGCATGTTTTGCATTTTTCGTGTTAAGAATGGCATGTTTTTATGGCAACGCAAAACGTTAGACGACTGGATATAAATTTACAATAAACGATAAAAATCTTTCGGTATTTATCAACAATTTAAGCTACCATTGAATAATTTAACATTTTGCGAATCTAATTTCTTGTTATACCTACGAAAGAATGTTCAAGAGAATTTAAACCTACAGGCTGCTAACATCTTCACTGTTGATGCTATCGAATGTAATTGTATTGAAAATCCAACAGGAATTCAAGAAGGATGAAGGCATTAACTGTCACTTCACAGTGGAAAGGACTAATATTTTAACAGTAAAATTCAATGTTTAGTACTATAATCACAATTTTATATTACTGAGATCGGTAAAGGTTTTGCTCACCGCGAGTATTGATAGTTGATATATTAAAAAAGCAACGGTTTAAGAACTAAGAAAATACAATAGTTTACAGGTAATTCAAAATATATCAAATATAATGATAGTACTAATTTAAAATAATAAAAAAAAACAAATGAAAACTAATCACCATAAGAAAACTGTTCTGATAATAGTGATATAAAATTGACGAAATAGCACTAAAATTGCGTTTAATTATTGAAATATTTATAACACAATGACTACGTAAATTGGCAGTAGGAAAAGTACTTTGTATATACGTATTTCCCTTTTTCATAGTATTATCTACGAGAAACTCTTATAATTAAATTAAATTTGAGGAAAAAAGGCGGAAAAAACAATGGGGCGATAATAAATCACATTATTTTTATTTTTCAATATAATTTATTTGAGCACACTATTCTATGCCATTTGAACACTTCTTACAAAATAATGCTAACAATGTATTATACAAAAGCATCGTTGCAGATATTTCCTACACTGAGATTTTCCACAAAACTGCGGATATGTCATCAAACATATCGGATTTTGGCGGCATTGATTTCATATCCTTTCTTCCCAGTGGGTTAATATATTTACTGTTCTTTGGTTATTTCGTCTCGATGAAAGAAGTCCACGGTGAATGGATATCGTCGCCGTCTCTGGATGTTGAGAAACTTAAATCGTTTATCAGCCACTGGTTCGTAAATTGTAGGCGAAGACGCATTTGTTGAATTCGGAGTTTCAAATATAGTATCTTGCAGCTTCAGCACGGATACTCTTTATCAGCGTCAGAACATTGAAGTCCGTCGAACGGCAAAGTTGAAGTTCAGCTGTCTACGGTAATCTTCACAGCTTCTAATATGATATATCGATGCCGCGGAAGATGACGATTATAGCATCACACAATTTAAATTTCAATTAGATATTTTAGAAAATACTTATTCAAAGACGTGTCAGTTTTAAGCTTTCGATTTCGGAAAAAACATACTTGTTTTTGTTAAGGAACGTTTTACTTTTTTTATCAATTTACACGCGCAATTTTACGACAGTTGTCAAAAGTTAGCGTTCACTTTTGACGCTGGTCACAGATTGTATACACTCGCCGTTTTTTTTTATAAATACATACAAAAGAGATCCAATGCAGTACTATCGGATGCGTTTTTTCAGCCGATATCTCTATATACATCAACCGATCGAATGCCGGATTTAGTTTAAAAATGTGAAATGTTGCGCATATTTGTTTTTTTTGCCAATATGCGAATATAAATATTGAAAGCGACCGTGATGAAATAACCTTCCGAGCGAAAAAAGTAAAAGGTATAAAAAAAAAATCATAGAATATTTATCAAGGGAAACAAAATATTTTTTCATTCATCGTCACAATTCAGAGAAAATGATAATAAAATTGCTAAATAAAACTGTAAAAGACAATCTAACAAAATTAATATGAAATCATAATCTAGGCAAATTAGAAATAAAATAATTTTATGACAGCAATAAACGAGTTTTTTACAAGCGATCAAACAAAATTCCTCGAAAAATATTCATTCTTAGAAACGTGTAATTATTTTGACTACGCCTCGGGTAATTTACCTCTGCTCCCGACGTCTGATTTAAAGGAAAGAACTCTTTCAACGTTATTATAAATAATAGGTAAGATGAAGTAGAACATAATGTTTTCGGATATGGGCCATTACGAAGCGGGGGGTCACGGAGACCGCTGACTCCCAGATAAGACTCTTTGTAAGATCGTTTGCCGCCTTACAAATGAATCAGTCAGCGCAGGATAGCGATAGATAACTGAACACAATATGCAACACAATGAGCATCAAGAAAAAATAGACAACCGACATTATCGGCGTATAATAAATATTCAGGCTCTAATAATGTCGATCGCCTCTCGCATGTCACTCATCGTAGCATATATTATTTAGATTGTGCATTTATGAATGCCGAAACATAATAAACAAGAAGTGTGTAATAAAAAACTTTTGGCGAACTGGGGTGGAAGTTCTGGCGCCAACGTAGACGGCGCAATTAGGGGTTAATTGTTTACTCCGATGTCGGCTACAATCTAATTGAATATGTGAACGGCAACTCTATTCATATTCAACCCACGATAAAATATAATATACAATTTCAACATGTAAAACGACGAGTGGGAGAAAGATTAGTTCTCTATTTGTTCATACTCTGGTAAAAAATATTCACCTATGTATTTAATGTATGTATATGAGCCGAATCTACGATTTGCCTTCGCGATGACGTACCTATTTAGCTATTATTCGTAAATTTAAAAAAGTTATTGGGTTTTATATTTATAGACAACCTATAAAATTTGATTACACAGGCGGGTCGGTTTTCTCGCTGCTACTTTAATGATATATTTATTTTCAAGTTGAAACCTGCATGTTTGATTGTTTTTCAGCCGAGTTGGACCTAATATGTGATTTAAAAGGATTGACCGGTTATCTGCTTAGCCACAAAGGTATATTCGAGCCTTGGTGTTGGTTTTAATCAACAATTAAGGATTTCTTCGTAATAATAATAATCAGATAGTATTTTAAACTAAAAATTAGTTCTTACACGAAAGTTTCATAAATACATAATCTCTTTTTTTTAGTTCCAACTTTAATTTAACTCACTACAACTAAGCCATCTTAACAGTTGAGACATCAGCACTCGGACGGTTAGTTAACAAATCGAAATTGTCTATAACTTGAATTTTTGATTAACACCATACCAATAATCACAATATCGATGGTTGATAGTCGTATTGCCACTGAGAGTGTAAAAGGAATTTAATTAATAAAATCAAAAATGGAAAAACACAGGAATGTAGATTATTTTTATAGCGTGGCGAATCATTTCTATATTTCTAATTATAAAAATAAATGATATTTATATTAATGCGAGATTTGGCAATGTGTTTTATCAGTTACCTTTTAATTCGATACATTTTATTTAGGATAGCATGTTCTTAAGAAAGTTTGACTTACTTGTCACATGTAATGAACGTTTGTTCCAACAAACCATTCCATAATATACGATACAGCGAAAAGATGCAATTTACTAAATAAAGAATTGATACGTTTATATTCGCGGAGGGGTACGTACGATCGAAACCGATAAACTAAAATTAAATTCTGATTAAAGTATTATATAATTTTTATTCCATGTCTTCATACGACCCCGTGCTCTTCTCAACTTTTACGTATAACCAATGAGGGCGTGTCACCAATATTCAGTCATTAGAATAATTAGCTAAAAGTCTTCTATTGATTTCAGTTGACCAATGCAAAACAAATATTCATGAACCTTAGGCAGTTGCAGTTGACATGTTTCATTATTTAATCGTTTTGAACGCGGCTACAATTTTTTAAATACTTTGCAAATGAAATAAGCATTCACGCATAAGTACCTGATTCAATCGTTCAATAATTCGTTGTTAGTGCAAGCACATAGAAATAAGTTCCGAAATTGTCCGAAAATTACGACTTTTACTAAGTAGATTTCTCTCGATATGAGCAGATATGGTGTGATTTATTATCAATAACTCAATGGGAAATGGTTACTAATAATCGATATGAATATAACAATGCAATTATTTAATTACTAACCCAGATATAAAAATTATTGTTCATTCAATACTAAAAACTACTAATATCACTATGAAAGAATGCAACGGTGTTAGCATTATATCTCCTCTCACTCTCTCACTCTCTCACTCTCTCACTCACTCACTCACACACACACACACACACACACACACACACAAGAAATTGATAAAAGTTATAAATTGATTGAATTGGCATTCACTTGGTAGAACTCCATTATAACACGGTGAAAAAATAGCAATGTATTTTAGTTCTACAAAATTATTTTTAACAAATATAGTTGATAGCTATTTCGGCTCACGCCATCGTCAGAACTATCTGCTATATAGTTCTGACGATGGAATGAGCCGAAATAGCTATCAACTATATTTGTTAAAAATAATTTTGTAGAACTAAAATACATTGCTATTTTTTCAAAAGTTATAAATGTTGATCTATATATAGTGTGAATACAGTAACATTTCCACTAACATTTGATTCAAAATTCTAATTAGGACAAAGTTAACATTCACGACGTATTATGGTCGTTGGGACACTTAACCTGCCTAACACATACCCATTAGATTAATGTGTTACACCGACATGAGGTAATTTTTAAGAAATCACATATCACGTACGTACGCTTGGTCGATAAAAACAATGTTTGGTATAAACTGATACAATGAAACATAAAATATCAATCGACATCAAAATTTTAATTTTCTAATCGGCTGATATAATTATATGTGGTGAGGAAATACATTTTTAAGCTTACAATAATATTGTTATTCAATTATAAATATTCAATAAAAAAAAACCTAAGTTGAAACACAGGAAGTCGACGATTGATTCTCTTATAGCTCATATATTACGACTGTGTCGCCAAGTCATTCAAATATTAAAATACGGTTTCTTTTAATATCAATTATGATTGTTCTTTCGTTTTTTAACTTTTTGCGGCTAAGGCTAATATTTGAATTTGTCATCCATTATTGAAGTGACAACGGTAGTTTTGTGCCATTTTTTTCGGGGGGTAAAGGTTAAGCATCAATGTTCCGTGAATTATTTAAGTATTAAAATGTTTGGAAGACATGAAAGTATACAAAGGTTTATTTAAAAATAGGTTACATTTATAAAGTAGCTTTTAATTAAGTTAAAAGAAATCCTGTCAAAACTATATCCAACGATGGTTTTTATTAAAAAAAAAAAAAACAATTAAAATTACAGTCAATTGCGAAGGTATCCGATATTTTGAAATGATATCAAATATACAGAAATAAAATTGTTTTTCAGACAAGTACCTCGACATCAACTCGAAGACAAAAGTCATTGCAAATACCAACAACGATAAATCGTTAGACTGCAGGCCCTTATCGATCCAAAAACATAGAAAAGTAATCAGGATTTTACGAAATATTATGATTATTTAGACAATAAAAAAAACTTAATTTTTAATCAAATCACTTTCCATGAGAACGATTTATACGTATAATATGTTACACACGATTGACGAGTGAGACAAAATTTCGGCCATAATATCTCCGGTTTAGTTTAAAATATAGTATAAACAATATTGCATACACTTCCTGCCATTTAGATAATGGTTTCATCACTCCATTAACGCTCGCTTTCACAAAAACAATATTTCAGACTGGCATCACAAAATAAATAGTAGGACATTTTATTTGGTTTTATTCACTTCTAGCAGACATACACATGTGCATGGCAATATACAGACACGCGTTTATTGCAATAAATAAATCAAACTGAAATTGTATCGGAATTGCACGAATTCATGACTGTATTTTTTTTCAAAATTGGTAAGACTGTTTATTGCCAGCTTCCCCAATAAAAAATATGCTTCGATTATTATCATGAAAGTGACATAACTGTAGTTTTTTGTCAAAGATTTACTGCCACGTCCTGGATAGGATATGCATCACAAATAAATAAAAAATACAATATTTTTCCCAATTCTCGAATATTTGATAATGCCTTACAGACAAGCGAAATCCTGATCATAAATATCAGAAAATTGTGGCAATAACACGAAAGCATTGCGTTATATTTATTTAATTTAAAGCAGTTTGTTTTCAGTGTATATGTTACGGCGATTGTGTATTTAAAGTAAAAAATATATTTTTACTGAAACCATCGAACTATCAGTTTAAAACGTGAAAAAATCATTGAAAACCTACGTTAAAATCGTGTACAACATTCCCATACTATCGATGAACAATTAACGGTATTTGTGCTGCCTTAACCGCATACATTTCTACTATTGAGAGTACATTTTTGTAGTCACATATAATATTTCGTTTAAATATATCTTTGTGTGACGTTCAGTTTGGTAATTTCATTTGTTATTCGTCCACTTGTGAAACGTTAGACATTCTAATTTGTGAAACATCTATGATTGTCAAAACCGGCCATCTTATAAAAACATAAAATTAGTTATTCACATCGAATACGTGATTGTCTTATTTGCTATTTTATTTAGCAACAAAGTAAAACGTGTTCCACGATCGCAAGCATTCATTCACCGCGAGTGTCATTGACAAAAATCAAAACGTGTTTGGTTTGGCCTGAGACTTATACTTAAAAAATAGCTCCGAGATTGTAATACATATTTCAAAAAAATTACGAATTAGATTTCATCATGAAGTGATATTTTCCTACACGTACAGCGTGGCGCGGGTAACGCAAAGTAAATTGTAAACTGTTGTCCATCGATCGATAATTTCGTTCGCTGCCTCCGGATTTGACTTCCTCCGTCGTATTCTAGAGATATTCCGTTATTAGTGAGATTCGATTTATATTTTGAGTGAAAACGTACAATTAAAAAAAAAAAATGAAACATACAAAATCGCAATTGTGTTGTGTCGCATTAAAAGGTTAACAGAGTATTAACCCGTTTTTGCCGAGCCACGTAAAGATATCACGCCCCTGAATTAAAAAAAAATGATACTATTTTCAAAATTCTATTTCATTAAAATCAGCACCGGTTTTGCTGATCGCGTGCACTATCAACTGATTATTATTGAATCATACAATATATATAAATGAAGTAAACTAGTTAACAAATAAAAATTTAATGACTTTCAGTACTAATTTATAATTGAATTAAAATTAATTTATTGTTATATAATCAATTAAATTTGTATTTTAGCATATCCACTCAAATCACGATTACTTACATAAAATTAACTCAGTAATGTTGGTTAACATATTAAACTTCAGGCAAATACAAAAGTAAATTCCGACATGACAGTTTTAAGATTGTTTTCTCAATCTTATTTATCAAAAACAATTTCGGACACAGTGCGATGTGGCATTCTCAGTCAGAGGGTTAAACACTTTTGCCGCAAAGTTTCATTCAATAAAATTAAGTTTCATAGTAACAGTAACAAAATATTTTGCAAATTTAAAAGGTAGAGTGATTCCGCGATTCTGGGTAACATAGCCCAGCTCAGCTGATAAGAATAATACCCACTATTTAACAACTCTAATGTTGAACGAATATAATAAAAGCTAGGTTTTTTCAAAATATTTCATTACTGTTCGTATCAACATTCGCAGTGATTCTAAAAGAATCCTCGATAACGGTCTACCTTCCATATTTCATTTGATGCACAATGTTTATTAAGCGTGAGAATATTTAAATAGCCCATAATTAACCAGATAATTATCATAAAATCAGATAATGTTCATAAAATTATCGCCATTGTAATATCAAGTAAGAAAAAAAACGGAGAGACACGAATAAACAGTATGTCGCAATAGTGATTATCGAAAATTTTAAATCAGTTCCCTGGGTGTAGAAGTGGTTAAAATATTTTTTTATATTATAAATAAGTTTTAAAGACATTATATTATCGATACAGTCAAAGCTAAAACTTTTTAGACGATCTCTGTTTCATACTTTGGCACAAATTAACTACTTGACTACTGGGTCTTTTTCGAGAAAGTTTCTTTGTATAAAATATAACACACTAATTTAAATAAATTAAAAAATATAACACATTGATTTAAGATATAGACCGATATCCAAATTATGTCCCATTTGAAAATAATGAATTAAAAACAACGCAATGACAGGTCATCAAAAATCAATACAGAAAAGGGTTAAAAAAAAAAATGATCATTAAAATTTTTGCTATGACTATTGTTTTAACTGATCGTGGGAAAAACGCCCTAAATTAATTTACACGCAAAAAGTTTACTCGAAAAAAATGTGACATGTGGGCCGAAAGTAAAAGGCTGAGAATAATTATATAAAATAGTGAATAATATTATTGCGACCGCGCACTGCTCCGTCTGTCAGCTGTCAACGAACAGCGGTTTTCATATACATACGTCAACGTCATAATGTTAGTGAAAAGTTGGGATTCATAATTACCAGACGCCGAGACGCCAATCGAGGAAACAATAATACATTTATATTAATTATTATTATTTACGTTAAAAGAAGATAAATGTGTAAACACAAAGTTATTTTATAGCGGCGCCTAATTTAAATTGCACAATTTTCTGATAAGACAATTATTATTGCGATAAGGAATCTGACAGGCGTCCGAGCCACCGATTCAACGTGGCGAGGAAATCCGACGTAATAAAATATTGATATAGTATTCGTTTACTTTTCTCAAATTTATATTATAAACGGATACACCGCGGTGGGGAAAATATTTTTGCGAACAAAAGATCCGCGTCGATTTTTGATTTGCATTATAGTTCGATAAAATAGCTTCGTACGATATATTACAAAAACAGCATTGTTTGTTGCGAGCGTTGAAAAATACCATTTAAGATAAGCGATTCTTTATTCCGATAGATAAGCCAATATTTACTTTGTTATCATTCACTTTCAAAGAATTTTATTGATTTGTCAAGAAGCGAACGATATCTTCATAATTTCAACGGCTCCAAATGTGTTGAATTTGTGTCTATCGCTACATTACACAATGTCATAGTGCGGAAAATGAAAGACAGCTTCTCAAAACTATCGATTCGATTACGTTACGCCGTTTTACATCGATCTATAATATAGTCTTGATAGATTTTCGGAGGTACTTAAATTTACCACTTCAGAATGACCGTGTGGTCGGGCGATTGCAATTTCATTCCGATGGCAAAAAGCAATGTCAGAATGAACAATGAAAAGGGCTGCGCGTATCCGACAAAAACGGTCAAAATCCAAATAACAAAGACTTCTTAACATACCCCGACGAGCGCCATTATTGAAGATATTCTCAGAAAAATGTGAAGGAATGAATATTAGAGCGAGTGTTATCAAGCGGTGTGAGAATTTTGTCAGCTTTTGGTTTACACGTTACAGTCGTGGATACTCGGAAACATTAAAAGATGTGTTGGCAAATTAATTATTGGAATAATAAAAAAAGTGATAACATTTTTTCAAATACATTCAGTATCAGTAAAAAAAATGATTAACAGAAATTGTCAAATTCTACGGGCGATTTGTAATTGTACAGCGATTTATTATCTTCTAGATATTTATTATAAAAAATTATGAATTTTAATTATAAAATAAATAAATATATCTATATTTAAAACGAACATGGCAGACGGTCATAAAGAATCAAAAACAACATTGCTAAGCAAGATAGAATACGTAATAAAATTAACGATTGCAATAATGTGTTTTGTTAAGATTTAAAGACGAGGCACTACTTAAAAATATTAATACGATTAATTATGCCGCAAAGAAACTATATTTATATAATAGACATAGTAAAATAATAAGTGAATTTAATTAATTTGATTGTCCAATTAGTCAATAATAATTGTTATTGTATAGATACTACGATTCAATTGAGTGCAATATTACTAAACATATTTGTATTTTAAGTATTTCAAAATTTATTGGCAGATAGTTTTCGATGAATGAAATACATTTGCGTTTCGATACAATAACACAGTTAGCACAATTATTTTTGGTATATTACAAGAAACTCTATTCAGAGGCTGCGTTGGCATTTGATATTTTAATGTTAGATTTTTGGAATTAGTTCAATAAATTATTACTTTGTGAAGACCGGTTATGTTTATGATGTAAAATGAAGACACGCGGATTTTTTAAAGATATTTCTTAATTAACTATCAGTAAAAAAATTGTCTTAACTACAATGGATATGTAATACCAACTAACAATTATGGCCTACATTAAACCCTTTTGCATTGACATGTCAAAAATCGCGATTTCCGGTGCTGTTTATTCGTTAAAAACCATATACTATGGAAAGAAAAGAATATTCATACGACTTTATTTACCTACATATGGTATGATTAATTTAATTCACTGAAAATAACAAAATTCCGACAGAATATCTTCCCCGCGCCCGATCGATCCTTTTTACCGACGTGTAAATGTAAAAGGGAGGAATACCTGGAATTGAAGTCCAGTATTTTTATGTATTTAAAGAGCGAATTAAATTATTATAAAATATGATTATATTTTATAAATCGTTGGACAGGAGACTTAAAAACACCAAGAATAGCTCGGCCGCTATAAATAAACAATAATGAATACCACGGTGAAAAAAATAGCAATGTATTTAAGTAATAAATAGTAATAAACTAAAACACATTAATATTTTTTTCACCGTGTTATAATGGAGTTCTACAAAGTGAACGCCAATTCAATAAAGAATACATACACCGAGTGAAATAACCAAGTGATTGTATACAAATTAAATATATTGTAAAAAACGTTACTGCTTAATACATTTTTTAGCAAAGATGATTATTTAAAATTGCCGAAAGTGTGATTCTGATAAAGATTTCAGGTATGAAATGGCGATTATGTTTGAGTAGACAATATTACATCTCTTGTAAATGATATAAATTGGACCCGCGTTACTAAAAATGATAACATGTGACGCTCAGTTTCTATACAAAAATATAAATTGAAGCAATTTTTTCCTACGACTCACTACCGATGCGTACAAATTGAAACTCGCTCTTTCTCTGTCTGGTCGTGTGTACTATTATTATATTTATAGCCGGGAAGTGAACAGCTATCGCGAGATAATAATTATGAACGATAAAAAGTTATCAAAAATTGGGTGAAACTTTCGACATATCGTACGAAACGTTCGTAACGGTCTGCTCTCGGCTTGCCTTCGCCTCGTATCGCACGAAAACATTCAAATCGAACTGACAAAAATAATACGCAGGCAAGTCAACATTATTTACCGACACGCCTTTCGGAAGCTCTTTTACGTTATTACTATTTATCCAACGACAAATAACAGTCAGACACTCTCAAATCAATGAAAATTGAACGCATAATGTTTGAAGCGAGGTGTATCGTTGTAGTAGTAATAAATACCGGAATAAAAATTATAACATATTCTTGTAGAATGTTATAATAGTGACCATAACATTAGTAGAATCCCAAGAATGTATAAATGTGTTCAAATCACTCGAATCCTGCGGCAGGCGTTATTCCTGGTCGGGTAATCCATTTCACTGGTTTTGATATATTATTTAGAGAAACACTTATAGTCACTGAACTGAACTGAATGGACAAACACTAAACACACTTCGTTGCGATTATAAGACACTCGCGCGCACAATGAATGACGTTTCATTCAAGCGATTTCAAAGGTAGTTATCACGTGGCCTGGACGGTGTGATTTTGATACGAAAACAAGCTTGTTGCGTACCTCAGAACAGACACAGGGAAATTCATATTTTCTATTGATCGTCGCCATAAAATGATCGGTTTTTTACCAGAAAATAAATGGACTTATTACTAATTTTGAATGCTGAGCATGCGAGACAGTCGGTAGGTAGGTGAGACGATCGCGAGTCGTCCGCCCCGCTGTGGAATTTACAAAAGTCTTTTAACGACCGCCGGCGGAAGCGACCGTTGTTATCTGACATTTGTTTACCTAAAATACTAGATTCAGATGTATCGGCGCGATTCCGGGCGTATCGCGTCCAAATTGATTCGAAACGAAATCAGTTGCGGACGTTACTTGAAAGAAAGCATCGTTGGACGTTACGTTAGTGGCTCTCTCGGTCGATCCTGAACTAACTCGAAGGGCATACCCGAGCTCTGGAAGCAACGGGCATCCGCAGACGGAATCTAGTTCGGGAGTTCGGTCTGCGGAAGAAGGTAAAGCGTAAGCCCGAAGACTTCGATTGTGAGGAAGCGCGTCTCTGATAGCTGCAGCTAACGCGCAGCCATTTCAACCGAAATACACCACTGAAGACGGAAACGACGCGGCGCGACGTGCTGCCTACGCGCCAAACCGATGTTCCCGAGAGAGCGAAGCGCTCGCGCCCCGTCCGGAGGCTCCCTTGAACGCTCGGGGGCGACGTCGGCTTTCCGGTTCGAACGAACGATTTCACTATCGATTCGCACGACACAAGAAAATAACACTACACACGGAGCGCGGCGGCCGTCGAGCGGCGCGAGGAGATAAGTCGTCACAGAGACGAGAGACGGGGCCGAAACGAGTCGAGGCGGACTGCGCGCAGGAAGGAGAGGACTGGAGGATATTCAATCGCCACACTCACTTCGTAAACGATTCGAATTCGGTTCTGTCGGGTGCGGCGAGCGTGATGCGACGATGTTCCACATATATCCTCGGATGAGCCTGACGCGGGCGTAATCTCATGGTAGGGCGATTCGAAACGCAACCGAGTCGCACGGCGGTCGGGTCGACACTGCCGGCCGCCGCCCGCCGCGCCTCGCGGTTTCCCCCCTCGCGCAACGGCGGCGTTTCCGTCCCCCTCCGCTCCCCGCGGCCCGCGCGGCCGTCTCCCCGCCGGAGAGTTTTTATGAATGGGACCGTCCGCGTCATGAATGAACGGCGCGCGCGGTCCCGCCGAGCAGCGGTCGGGTCCGCGGGGGAGGGTCGCGGGGCGGCGGAGGAGGCTTTTCTCGACGCAGGAAACCGCGGGTCGCGCGACCCTCTCCTCGCCCCTCCGCTTCCGCAGGCTCGCGCGTTTCCCGCCTCGGAAAGCGATTTTCATTCATCCGAGAGTCGAGCGGCGCTCCTCCCGCCCGCTTCCTGCGACGCCAACCGGAAGTCTAGCGCCGCCCGAGCGGATCCTCACAATTCCATAAAACATTTATGAATAAGCACTTATTCATTTCCGCAGTGATATAGGGTCGTGCGTTCTTAAGCTCGCCTAACGTTTAAAAAACGACAGACGGCGTCGGTCATCTTTAAGACATCTAGATTTTTCCTCAAACAGAAATCGTGCAGCAAAAAGTATAAACGCTCGCAAAACAGCTGTGCAATTACAACTTCCACATTAGAAATATTTGTATTGAAAACGATTCCTGCCGATCAAGTCTCATCGACGCAACGAAACAGAAGGACCGACTTCGAGTTGTATTGTTACAATTAAAATTCATTGACGAGGGTCGCGCGACGGCAGCGGCGGGAAGGGGCCGAGAGGGCGAGAGGGCGAGAGCGCGATAGACTAAAGTAATTCATTGAAGCTAAATCAATCGGTCGTTGAATGAACGTTTACGTCATTCCGCGTCGCGTTGTTTTCAAACATTTTTGACGTGGCACCCTCTTTGACAGATCCTTTCAACACAGCTTAAAATTACCCGCATGAACAAATTACGGATCACCCCGCGCTCCAGAACTCCAAATCTTAGGGCCTCGTACACACACCATTAAATGTGGATCGCTCCTATTTTGTTGTTTAATTATCAACATTCCTTCGTGCAATTTGAATAATGAAGCCATGACTAGTTTTACATTTTGTTTCATCGTTATTAATAACGAAAAATTGCGATTAACAATAATTACATTATAAATTGAGACCTTTTTTATGATATCGACTGAATGCGCTTAATGGAATTTCAATATCAAATTTGAATTGTTACAACTTTTACAACAAAATTTAGGAAAATTGTGGAAACAAGTACCAAAAAATGTGTTTTTATTATTAAAAATGTCACACCTTCACATCAATAAGTGACAGTTAACACATTAAAAGTGAGTTATGTTATAACAGTAAAACTATTATGCGGCAGATCCCGGACGCAATACACTTACAACAGAACTGACAGTCAGTTCTGTTGCATCCGTGTGATAGAATGCCTGAAGATTCCGAAAGGCGAGGCGAGGAAACCCGAGTCGTTAGTGACAAAACACGTAGAATCGTACAAAGTTATAAAAATTCAAACATCAGACCTTTTTATTTATGTTCGTAACATAAAATAATATAAAAATCATGAATAATTTCCCTATGCTTTCTTTTCGAAAAAAAAACCTTTCAATTGTATTGTGTTAACCGTCACTTCTTGATGGGAAGGCGTGATATTTTAAATAATAAAAACACATTTTTTAGTACTTATTTCCACAATTTACCAAAATTTTGATTGAAAATTATTAAAAAGTGATTGTAAACTATTTTAAGCTAATTGTTTTTTAGTTCTTGAACTCATGGTTTTGTATACCTGTTAAGTTTAACTCAAATATTTTGTATAAATATATTCGCTTGTAAATTGTATTCTATTAGTCGATAATGCTCACGATTAGCGAAACCGGTTCTGATGAAAAAAAAATATGTCGTGAAAATAAGTAATATTTTTTTAATACTATTTAATATAACATAACTATAGAATATACAATTTGCGATATCGATTAAGGGTGCTTGACAATCAAAATAATCAATTACCATTATTATTCAATTGGATAACTTTGTCCATAGAGATACCTACTTATTTTAAATGTTTAGGTTATTGTGGGTCTGCATTTCAAATGGCTTATTCTAGGTTTTTTTTCACAAATTATTGACTAATCGAATTAATCTCACGTAAATGATAATTAGTAAGGTTTGACTGTTTCTGTGATAGAGGTATTTATGATATCGACTGAAGGTGCTTGATGGAATTTCAATATCAAATTTGAATTGTTACAACTTTGTACGATTCCACGTGTTTCGGCATCTTCAGACATTCTATCAATACGGATGCAAGTTCAGCAAGTATCACATGTCAGATCTGTTGCATCCATGTTATAGAATGCCTCAAGATGCCGAAAGGCGAAACCCGGGTCGTCAGTGACAAAACACGTGGAATCGTACAAAGTTGTAACAAT
The DNA here is from genome assembly GCA_028555115.1 of Himalopsyche japonica. NCBI lineage: Eukaryota > Metazoa > Arthropoda > Insecta > Trichoptera > Rhyacophilidae > Himalopsyche > Himalopsyche japonica. The sequence goes on from JAHFWJ010000385.1 coordinate 1,698,705, forward strand.
TCAAATTTGATATTGAAATTTCATCAAACACCTTTAGTTGATATCATAAATGCCCCTATCCCACAAACAGTCAAACCTTACTAAGTATCCTTTACGTAAGATTAATTCGATTAGTGACTAATCATTAGTAAATAATTTGTAAAAAAAAACACAAAATAAGCCATTTCAAATTTGATAGGGGCATATTGAATTATATTTCATTTTGCATGTAAAAATGCGACTGAAAACAGTTTCTAAAATATGCCCTGTGACGTGACATCCTGCCTGTTTTATATTTGCTACAAACTGCGGGCGGACACGGTTGAAATCAAATATTATATGTGCGTGCAGTGCGCACGCGGAACACAGTTGAAGGAATCAGGCTGCGCATTATTTACGTATTGGCGGCTACTAGCAGTGGGCCATTCAAAAATTGTGATATAATAAAATGATTGCAACATAGATAATCGCATACCTGCCTCGTTGCTTGCGCACCTCTGTTTTTAGTCCACATTACAAAACGGCGTTGGCCAACTGCAGATTGGGAAAACGTACGGGCGACGACCCGCCAAAGTCACCGGCGCAGTAAAATTTACCGCACAAAAGAAATCGGTGACAGATCATCGCACAAAAATATTTCATCCAATGTCGCGGTGATAGTCACGACTAGGGATTGCAAATTACCGCCAAATTTCAATAACCGGTAAACGGTAAATAATTTCACCTCTTACCGTTTTTTTGCGGTTTACCGGTAAATGAAAAAAAATAGACGTGGATTTCTTGTTGTTTCCTTGAAATTAATCGATATAAATTTTTGCCTAATTCTAGCCTTCTAAATGAACAAACTACTTTTGCGTCGTCACCATTGTTATACTCATTAAATTAGATTAATAAATATATATTTCAAATAATTTTTTTTTTTTTTTGAAAAATGATATTGCCTCCCTTTACTTAATTTTTTTACAGAAAATATTGGAACGCCCCTGACTGACCATATCTTCCCATCTCATCGATTCATCTTTAATCGACTTCTCATGTATTAATTTATTTTGTTCCATTAAGTAGTGATTGTGGGTTATTTTCGTCATTTAAAATTTCCCACTCCTTACTTCCTTATTGATTGTTTAGAGCTCCTAATGGATTATTGATTTACCATAATTGTAATTGTAATTCTTAATAAGTGATTGTGAACATTTAATTTTTATACTAATTTACTTTATTTGTATCAATATCGTATGATTTTATGTAAATTGTTTCCTAGTTCTTGTACCCATGGCTTTGTACACCTGCTACCATTAACTCAAATTAATTTTTTGTTTTGTATAAATAGACTTGTTTGTAAATTGTATTCTATCAGTTGATAATGCTCGCGATGAGCGAAACCGGTCCTGATCAAAAAATATATTGCGGAAATAAGTACTAAAAAAATGTGTTTTTATTATTTAAAATATAATGCCTTTCCATCAAGAAGTGACAGTTAACACCTTAAAAGTGAATATACATTCATTTATTGGATTATAGAGTTTAATCATAAATGACTTGAAAAAAAACTCCCTCATGCATAATATCATAATAAAAATTCGTTATCATAATACGCCTGTATCTGGGATTAATTCGCGATAAAAACGTTCCTGGTAATTACCGGTAAATTGAAAAATTTACCGGTTAATCGGTAAACCGGTAATGCAATCCCTAGTCACGACGGTTGGAGATTACAATTCCGACGACTATGGTAGCATGACATGTGCGCAAACGAAAAACGCACAAAATTGAATTAAACACAGTGATATAAAATTTGAACTGTTGAAACTTGTGCTGTCGGAAATGGTAACCTTATAAACAATACAACCTGATCACTTTTTGATTAGAGGTTTTCTAGAATACAGATTTATACAGTCTATCAACTTACAATCATTCGCACTACGACCAAAAAAATGCATTACGCTACAATATACAGAAAAAAAAACAACACACAACTAAACTAAAATTGGATAAGTTTTTTAAAGAGACTACTACTGCTTCTTCTTCCACTACTGATGATGAGCCAACAGATTGTTCTTATATAAGTACAGCTAACGAAAGATTTTAAATATTAATGAAGTAAATATTTTATTTTGTATTAATAAATAAGTATAAATTTAACAATAATAAAAAAAAAAAATACACATGTTTTATTTTAATATGTAAGTACGTACATATTTCGTATGAAATTCGACTTACGACCAAAGTCCAGGAATGTATCTTGGTCGTAAGTCGAGGATAACCTGTACTCAAGTACCACGATTGTAAAATCGCAGTCGGAGTTTTGAAAAACGAGCGTCTCCGAGTACTTTTTTATTGTTATTTTTGAAGAATATCTGAATGAACAATTTGCCGTATTGGTTGGTTGATCTTTAATTTAATGCTCATAGATAACTAGGAAAGGTAGGAAAACCCTTCGTCGCCGAAAGTGGTATTGGTCACCGTCGGAGACGGAGCAGTGTTTTTTTTACGACTCCACAGTCCTGTCAACTACTTTTAATCATATATTTGTTTGCGAAATGTAAATTGTTGTTTGATTGATTATCAGTTCGATTGCACCCGAGCGATGATAGTGCCCGAAGATGCTGAACGGCGAAACCCGGGCCGTGACTGACAAAACTTATGGAACTGTACACAATTGCAACAGTTCATATTTGAAATATAATTTATAAATCGGACTCTATAGTTATGGTGTGTTTGACTTATCTGCTGGCCATCAAAATCAGTGATACCCCAGGTGGGCGTCTGGCTTTTAAAAGAGGGCAAAGAACACGAATCGATATCTCCCACGTCCAACGTCGTATGTCTGAAGAGACTATTTTGCATGAGATGAAATTCTTTTAGAATCAAAACTCTTGGTTTTTTTTTCATAAAATTACTCTGTAACAAGTGAATTATCTTTAATATAAAAATCACCCGATGAAAAATGCCAGTTTAGAAAGGATTGGAAGTGAGACGATAAGTATGAAGAAAGAACTTATTAAATTTATGGAAATCATAGCTTACAAGGTGGGGTTTGGCATTTAAAAAAACTATGCGGGCTAGAGATAATATTAATTTAATTATCTTAAAAATATTAAAAATGAGTCTATTTTTTGTACCGTTTCATATTACTTACTATGTTATATAAATCCTGAAGTGTCTTTTGGCCACGGTTGCAAGCGTGTGCCTTGGATTTGAATTTTGCTTCCATGTCTTTGTGATCTTATTCGCCAAACTCGCATTGACAGCTGCTCAACATCTATTGTGGATGCGGTCTCTCTATTGTCTAAGTATCTGCTTATTACTTTCAATATAAATTAAATATCATTTATCACGGTCTTTCATACATAATACATAACCAAACCAAAGTACGGTGAAAGTGAACTAGTGTATAAATGGTAGATTTGCTTTTCTCCCATTTAATATTAAGAATCTAAAACCTGCATCGTTATAAAACAAAAACATTTCAACATTTTTACGTTGGCCACTATTTTCAAGTAACGTTGGAACAATTCAAATTTGATATTGAAACTCCATCAAGCATCTTCAGTCGATATTATAAATTAGTAAAATGTTAATTTTTTTAACAGAATCTCTCACATAAAATATCACCGCTCGCCACCAGTACAAGAAATAGCGATTTAAAAATAAAGCAAACGTCATATATCTGAGGCCGCGAAACGGTCAACAAAATGATGTAAATGTAACTCGAAAAGACAAACGTTGCCCTTAGAATTTAGGGTTCGGTAAATTTTTATAAAGCGCAGACATCGTCCACCTTTTCCGGTATCGTCTGGCATCACACGTGGCGTGCCAGTTGATTGTCAATCCGTCATATTGTACATAACTTATTTATCGTCATGGAGGGTCGGATGGGCGAAAAATACCATTCGATCAGAAACGGCCAACCGCAATTCGGCAAGCGACGATAATTTATTCGAAATTCAATGTACTAACTTACGTGAGAAGAAAACTGAAACTGTGAGAAAATATTTCTTTTGTATAGAATCTAAGGTTGAAATTTTAGTTTTGTCTCGACGACATTTTGAAAGATTGAGTTTATTAATGTCCTGAAGAATTATTAAGTAAACAAAAAAGCTTTGCATTTCCAATTGTCAAACTAACTCGCAATGAAAAAAGGTAAAATGCTCTCAAGCCGAACGTTTTGCATCACACACTGCTGTCTTAAAGACGAGTTTGGTATATTTATATTGAAGAAGATTGACATTGGCGTACGTTTAATTTTTGATAAAGTTTTTTTTATAAGATCTAATAAAATCTAGTCTTGTCAAAACTCACGGTTTATAATGATTGCTCAAATGTTACAGTGAATGACGAGAAAACCACTGATCATTGCCCAAACCAGACAAAAAGACAAATACAAGATCACCGATATAAAAAAAACGATTAACCAAGTGATTATGGGCTATTCGAAAAATACAATTGTGAAATTGTGTATTTGTCCTTGACCTAGAACACGTCTGGAGAAACAGCTAGTGAGAAATATTTTTTCACTGCTCGTATATAAAATATGTATTTAAATAAGTTTGCCTTTCAAAGTTATGCTATAGGGGAGATCGTTATACGGAGGACTGTCACATACACTATATTAAACTTCTCGATTGAAAGGATCTCTAAGTGGGACTTTTGCCATCCTGGATAACACGAACGTAATTTTAGTTTTGTATTTGTATTTGTTCCGTCTATAAGGGCATGCCGGATAAATGTGTTTTTTGAAATTCAGGTTCCCTTCTAAATCCCCAAATGACGTCGCTGTTGGTAAATATCGAATAGTATGTTCTTGCAGGACCAGTCTGCCAATGGGTATGCCAACAGTCAAAGCATCGACACTATTCAATAGCATTACTTTAAATGTCGACATATTCCATACGAACGAGAGTTTTTTAACGTATTAAATTAGGTTTTGCTCAAGCTTGCTTGGTTTACTTTGTTTTTATCCTTGTTATTTATTTATTTTTTGATTAACAATGATATTTTTTTACTTTTTACATCTTTTATATGTTGCAAAAGCACTAAACTTCTAATTTGATTTTTCAACGTATATGTACCAAATCAATAAATAACTAAATTTGAATTGTTACAACTTTCTATATACGATTCCACAGGTTTTGTCACTAACGACTCGGATTTCGCCTTTTTTGATATTTATTGAATAACCTCTTCAAAAATGACTCATTAACAAGATCGTTACTGAAATTATTACAGGCAATTGTGTTAATTATTATTGGATTAATTTTGTTAAATCTTTTATAACTGTAATTTACTGTTTGCCTAGGGGTAAGTGTTTTCCTGTAATTAATAACTTTAGTAGATATACGATGCTAACTGTTTATTTTACGTCAGTTCTATTGCATCCGTGTGATGGAGTGCCTGAAGATGCCGAAAGGCGAAACTCGGGTCGTTAGTGACAAAACATGTGGAATCTTACAAAGTTGTAACAATTCAAATTTGATATTGAAATTCCATCAAGCACCTTCAGCCGATATCATAAATTATATCAATAAATAACTATAAACGTTTTTGCTATTAAAAAGAAAACCGTACATCTTCCGCGCCACTGATAAGTCATAAATGAAAGGACACGCAAATGGCGGACGTTTATTAATGCCCAACAATTCGATGTTTTTGACTGATAATATTAGCACTAACAAACTTTACTGCTTGGGACAAATAAAACATCTTTATGTGGCATTTATAATTTATTCGCGTACCTTACACAATTTTATAACACAACTAAGGTATTATAATCATTCCAAGTGTGACAGCCCACAGTAAAATTACCCAAGGAGAGGTTTTTGCACATTCCTTCGCATGTGAGCAATTATGATTAAAATGTTCCGATAAGTTTTAATTATCGGAGCACGTGAGAAGCACATGTTTAATATGACACGACACACAGACAAAACAAATCATACGTATACGATATTAATCATAAAAATTGTATATAATTCAATAATTTACTACATTCGCTCTTTGACTATGTCTCAATAGTTGAGAAGGCTGATTGCAATGACTGCAGAGAGACGTTCAAATCAAGTAAAAGTTCATTCTTGCAAGAGCTAATTTTTGTGTCAAAATATAGATTGATCTCTGTCGAACACCTAATTTATTTGTTCCCTCGATGCTTACTCATTATCTCGCTTGAAGTGTAAAATCCAAATGCCTTTGAGAATGCATTTGGATTTAAAAAAAACAGGAAAAGTGTGTGTTTTGTATACCTGGTAATTATTAAGTATTTTTTCGTATAAATAACTTTGTTTTAATTTATATTCTAACAGTTGTTAATGCTCATGATGATCGAAACAGGTCGTAATATCATTGATAAAAAATGTAAAAATAGTATAAATTTTTTTTTTTTACTATTTAAATATTATTTGTTTGTTTTCCAAAGTGTCGAACCAGTCTGCCAATGGGGATGCCAATGGTAAGAGCATTAACAATGTTTACCAGTAATGTTTCGGATGTTGACATATTTCATGTGGACAAAAGTGAGTTCAGACGAATGCTATTTTTCAGATAAAGAAGATATTTCATTGGCTTTTTTGGTTAACTTTTTTTTTAATCCTTGTTTTGCTGTGTATTTGTTGACTTTCCAATATTTTATGTTTAAATATGTTAACGTTGCAAAAGCATTGAATTTATAATTTGTAAATTTTGTCCAAATAAATAAATTATACCTTTCCATCAAGAAGTGACAGTAAACACCTTAAAAGTCATTAATGATCATTTGAGTGTGAATTAAAGCTCTTGAAGACAAAAAAATATCGTTACAACGATACACCACGGGCGTTAAAGCCACGAATCGCCACGGAGGAGGCGGAGAAGTTCAGGATCGCAGTCTGTCAAGCTGTGTGCCGCAAGAAGATTCCGAGTTTGCCGTGAAGGAAGAAGCCTCAACACTTTTCCAAGTTTAAAAAATCTTCAAGTCAGCATCGAGATATTTAAATAAATACGCTTTGGAGTCAATATTTTCGATTGCCTACAACAGTTACATACTGTTAGTGACAAAACATGTGGAATCGCACAAGGCTGTAATAATTTAAAAAACGGTATCTGTTGATAATATTTGAACCAGTTGTGATCTTAATAATATCAAAATTGATTTAATATTTCAAAGACCAGGGCCGTTATCAAATGATTCTGTTTGTAATGGTCGCGATGTACGAAATATAATGAGTCAGTTCTGTTGCATCCGTGTGATAGAATACCTGAAGATGCCGAAGGGCGAAACCCGGTTCATTAGTGACAAAACATGTGGAATCGTACAAAGTTGTAACAATTCAAATTTGGTAAATGAGGAATTACGTGTTCGTTTATCTAACTTACTATAGGCCGGGTTTTAGTAGAATTATTTCTAAAAATCAATCAAATACATCCTACTCGTTTTGGGTCGCGTAATAAATCCATTAACCCGTATGCCGTGAATGAAAAAAGTTTGACAGGCACCGGTTTAATGTATATGAATATAAAATGTTCAGTAATATTAATTATTCGTGTGTCGTTTGAAGAATCTCCGGTGGAGGGGCCGAGGGAAGTCCGTCGATGTGACGAGCTCTCTGTTGAATTGAAATTAGTCAGGACGCGGTGACCACAAATACTAAATGTATAATCAGACACCCGCCGCGCCTGCATCGCTCCATAAATTATGTCATAAAGCGAGGTCACCTCACCCGATAGATTGTTTTGTCAATGATATTATTGATGGTCGTGATTCTCAATTGATTTATAGGAGAATCGATGGCTTTTATATTGCCATCAGGACGTTTTTTTTTTGTGTACCGTCAATATAAAATAAATTGACTGCCTGCATACTGATTTGTTTTCGCTTGCACTCTAATAAAATTTAATTTCGTTCGTCGATAAATGATCGACAGTTACTCAAGACCACAACTCGCAAACACAATAATATCCAAAGTTTCTGTTCATTAAGTCATTTCTCACAAATTTATTTGAAAGTCAGCCTTCTCTCATTTGCACTCGAGTTCGACTAGGGTCGAATCTATAAGTAACATTAGAGAGAACACGAAATTTGTAAAATTTTATAACTTTAATATTTATGTGTTATTTCATTCCGTGCTGGGGATTATTTAAACATCGAACATTTCTCATATTATGAATAATCAGGACAAATCAGATTAAATTTCCATAAAAACATAAACTTTTCATTCATTAAAAGAAAAATGCTGTCTCTGAAGTAGAGACTTCATCAGTCAGCGGGTTAACTGTCACGTCTCAATGGTAAGGGATTATAAATATTAAAACAATTAAACACAGTCTTTAGAACTGTTTCTACAGTTATATATTCTCTTGAATATAATACAAAAATAACGACAAGCCTAAACGTGGCCGTACCAAATGTGATAAAAATAGTCTCGATATATATTTTTTATATAGTGTATCACACTGAATGATCTTTCACAATACACAGTTATAGGTAAGATTGACAAAATAAATACAATATTTGTTGTTTATTCTATATATTTACTTGATTCATGGTCAACGTATAACTTCGACCAAAATTTTTGAACAGTTTTATTATTAAAACGGTTCTTTACTTCAACTCGACTAAATGCTGGAGTTTAATTGAAAATTGTCAGATTGGAGATTGATTGAAAAAAGTCAGGTTTGTTCAATCAATTTTTAAAAAATTATAATTTTACAAATTCATTTGTAAAAACATATTTTTTAATATATCAATATTTACAATAAAACTGTTGGTGGCCGCAGCAAAATCCTCTGGTGGCCGCTAATGAGAACCAGTGCTCTAGAGTCTAGACTCTAGACTCTTGACGGATGCGCTTCCTGCCTAGATCAGTGGCAGAGCTGCAACTCTGTGCCCACATTATTTGACTCTTGAATTCCTTGCCTGCATCCGGTTTCGTTTTGATTATCTCAGTTGTCGACGACTGACTGCGCGCGCTCTATGACCAGCCAAGAAAGCATTACTGGGATGGGTATCAATAAAAGTTTCAACAATCTTTTATTGATTGAATTGGCATTTACTTGGTAGAACTTCATTATAACACGGTGAAAAAATAGCAAAGTATTTTAGTTCTACAATTTTTTATAAGATATAGTTGATAGCTATTTCGGCTCACGCCATCGTCAGAACTATGTTTAAACGTACATTTGCTTATCTATATATAGCTGTGTAGAAAAGGCACACAATACAACTTCTCTTATGTTTTAACAACCTAGCTTATATCGTGCTAATAATAATATAAAATTAAAATTTAAGCTTTTACATTGAAATTCCATTAAACACCCTCTTGAACAACTTCTCCTCGAACATTCCTGGCAAAATTTTGTATGGTATTTGAGGAATAATTTTGTGGAGTTGACCATGACAGACGACTGTGAAGCAGTCGCAGTCGGTTCTGGGTAAAACGCTGAGTAACTAACATTGGAAATAATAATAAAACATGTCTCAATCATTTTAAGGAATATTTTTGCAGTTTTAATGGCAAAATGACTGTTTACCCAAGACAAAATTAAGTGGAAGAAATCATCTTTTTCATAATAATAAAAAAAACTCAACAAATCAGAATTCCTCAAGTGGTGCGGAGGGCAGAGAGCCTCCGGGCCCTCTCGGGACGCGACATAAATAGATTGTACCGGATTACCGCCCCGACCGCATGACAACACTGGCCAGCATACGTGGAAAAGTTTAAAATATAATTAAGAAGGTAATCTACAAATCATTCAGTTCATAAAACAACGATTTTGTCTGTGTAAAAAAAACTTGACTCGGCCGCAAGACGAGGAAGGAAATCAAAAATATATCTGAATTATACGTATTTCCTTCCCACTGTTGATCATTCACTCATATTTAAACATTCTTTATACGTAATTAGAACGAAAGGTATCTACCGAACTGAAAATGCTCCTTTTGGATTTATATGAATGTAGTGTCGATTTTTAAATAATAAGAAGAAAATTACTAATTTAAATCGGTTGACAATGTTCGCGATGAGCGAAACCGGTCCTGATCTAATATAATATTTCTGAAATAGTACTAATCAATGTGATTTAATTTATGATATGAAAGCGCTTGATGGAATTTCAATATCAAATTTAAATTGTTGAAATTTTGTACGATTCCACATGCTTTGTCATTAAGGATTAGAGTTTCGCCTATTGGCATCTTGAGCAATTTTTCACACGGATGCAACAGAACTGTCAGTTTGTTGTCCTGGAGATTCCTAAAGATGCCGAAAACGAAACCAGGGTCCTCAGTGACAACATGTGGAATCGTGCAAAATTTCAACAAATTAATGTGTTTTACTTTAATATAATGATTTCCTACCAAGAAAAGACAGTTAACACCTCAGAACTGATGACTCAATTTATTTATCACCTGAATCAGGGATCAACAAATAATGCACCAATATTCAGTAATTTTAATTTAAAACTAACCTTCTTTCGTAAATGAAAACATGTTTATTGGAAACCATAGTTTATTTATATTCCGTGTAGCCAGCGTTCCTTAAAACAAATTTATCGTCCAAAAAGTGATTTGAAATGCTTTTCAATTAATATGGATTTATTGATTGAATTGGCATTCATTTGGTAGAACTCCATTATAACACGGTGAAAAAATAGTAATGTATTTTAGTTCTACAAGTTTTTTAAAGATGTAGTTGATTAAATTTGAATTGTTACAACTTTGTACGATTCCACACGTTGTGTCACTAAGCGCCTACGTGTTTGCATCTTTGTAATAAAGGTCGTAAGATGACGGCTGTAGAATAGCTGGAAATCAATAGATATCAACTATCAAAAAAAATTCTAAACGAACAAACTAATATATGTCGGTCGCCACTGCTCAATCCACTGCAGGGGGCTGTTTTGTTTCCGTAATGAACGATTTCCGTGCCATATGTAAGCTTATTGATATAGCCGCCTTTTTAGTTTCATTTAAAATTTTTGAAATTGTTTAGTTTTATTGTAAGAAAGCAACAGGCTAAGCCGTTAAGACAGGAGAAAAGATGTAGTGTGTACCCTTTCTGGACAGCTATATATAGATAAGCAAATGTTCATTTAAGCATAGTTCTGACGACGGTGAGCCGAAATAGCTATCAACTATATCTTTAAAAAAAATGTAGAACTAAAATACATTGCTATTTTTCACCGTGTAATATGGATTTTCACGGTAATATATACATTACTCGGAAGCTTAAGATCGCCAAATTGGTCCAGGAAAGCTTTAATTAAATCAGGATTTAAAATTGTTTTACGTGACCAAAAAATCGTTTCATCATAAAGCAAAACAAGGAACGATAGATTATAATAAATGTTAATTAATATAATAGATGTCGCGTCGCACGCTCACGAGTATTAGAAGTCATCAGTAAAAAACAATTTTGAATTGTGAGCACATATACGATGCTAAATTTATATTTAACATTCCCCGACACAGCCGAATATACCATACAAGGAATAATTTAAGGCAACAGATGGACGGCGACATGTTTCTGCCGACTGTACATTTTTACAAAAATAACAAACGATCAAAACAAAAAAGGTATTCAATGTCGATTGTCAAGGAGTCCCGGAGGCGATATTGTGTGGTCCGATAGAAATGCGACGTGCCTCGAATCGAAAGCGGTCCGCGACGATAGTGCGAATTGTAGAACGCACAATCAAATTTTCGTCCGCGAATAACTGATGTGCGGCCAAATCGACTTACAAATTTTGGCCGCAATCCGAAATCGGCAGCGGACGATATCCATCAAAACATTAAACAAAAGAGTTCAAGCTTTTCACACGCGGAACAAAACTAACTGAATAGTTGTTACACTACATATTTGGACTTCTTTAGTAGATCTGTTTGTTATTAGTTTAACTAATAATGATCCGGATCTCCAGTGGTTTTAAATAAAAATGATTTTTTTTACTTGCACAATCTCATTATTTCATTTATTGAATTCGCATTCACTTGATAGAACTCCATTATAACACGGCGAAAAGAATAGCAATGTATTTTAGTTCTACAAAATTATTTTTTTAAGATATAATTGAAAGCTATTTTGGCTCATAACATGGTCAGAACTATGCTTAAACGAACATTTGCTTATCTATATATAGCTGTGTAGAAAAGGTACACAATACATCTTCTCTCCTGTTTTAACGACCTTGCTAGTTTCTTGCTCGCAAAAAAACCAAAATTTGTAAATGAAACTAAAAAGGCGGCTATATCAATAAGTTAACATATGGCACAGAAATGGTCTATTACGGAAACAAAACAGACCCCTGTAGAGGGTTGAGCAATGGCGATCGAGATATATTAGGTCGAGTCATAAAAAACTTCCGATTTTTTTATACATTTATTTTGCAGTAACATGAAAAAAAACTTAAAACTAATCTAAAACATATTCTCCATTATTTAATATAACTTGCTCCCATCTGGTCCTCAACTTGTCGATACCCTCCTCATAATATTTGGCAGGCTTTGATTGGAAAAACTCAAGGAGAGCCTCATTTACTCCCCGTTCTGAAGTGAAGCCTTTTCTATTCAAAAAAAATTGTAAGGAACAGAAAAGGTGGTAATCTGTTGGAGCAAGGTCTGGAGAGTATGATGGATGGGGCAAAACAGACCAGCAAGTTCTAAATTTTTTTCTTGAGTCACCCTTGCTGTATGTGGTCTTGCATTATCATGCAGCAGAATGACATTTTTGCGGTTGACGAGTGCAGGGCGTTTTTCCAAAAGTTTTTCTTTAACTCTTTGCAGCTGCTGAACATACACATCTCCAGTCACCATTTCATTCCTATTCAGAAGCTCATAGTGAATGATCCCTTGGCGATCCACCATACATACAACAAAATGTTCATGCCGTGAATATTTGTTTTAGGATCTGGTATAGAAGGCTGATCTTTATCTAACCACTGTCTTTTACGGATGATATTTTCATAAGTGATCCATTTTTTATCATCTTCATCATTTTTTTCTCGTGAGAGGAGACTTGTGGCAATGGACATCCTATCCGCCTTATTGCGTTCACTCAGATTATGGGATACCCATACTCCTAATTTGCTTACTTTCCCAAATTTTTCAAGGTGGCGGCAAATAGTTGATTGTGATGTAGTGAGGCTCTCTGCTAATTCTCTGGTTGCCTGGCGTGGATTTTCTTCCAATTTTGACTTCAATACATCGTCATCAAAGTCAGAAGGGCGACCCGTCCTTGGTTCATCTTTCAAGGTCATATATCCAGAACGGAATTTGACAAACCAATTTCTTACTGCCCGATCAGTTATTAGTCCTTCACCATACACACTGCATAGTTTTTCAGCCGTAGCTGCAGCACTATTTCCTTATTTACAATAAATTCCCAAAGCATCACATGTCGAATGTGTAATTTTTTTCCTCCATTTTAAAGGCAAACAAAAAAACTATGTAACGTGTGCACATGTGAAGCAAAAACATAAACCCAATATCCAGAAATATCCCATTGTGTGTGAACAGTAACAACAGTCGCAGCCTGCACGGGCGGAAGTTTTCGTTAAGAATCCTTTGTGATAGTTGATATCTATTGATTTCCAGCTGTTCTAAAGCCGTCATCTTGCGACCTTTATTACAAAGATACAAAAACTTAGGCGCATAGTTCTGACGATGGCGTGAGCCGAAATAGCTATCAACTACATCTTAAAAATAATAATTTTGTAGAACTAAAATACATTGCTATTTTTTTCACCTTGCTAACTCTTTTTTTGAACGTCAGTTCTGTTTCATCCGTGTGATAGATTGCCTGAAAATGCCGAAAGGCGAAACCCGGGTCGTTAGTGACAAAACATGTGGAATCGTACAAAGTTGTAACAATATAAATTCATTATTTGTCATGTAGGGAGGGTTTTCTGGATTTTAATTTATACTGAATAAATCGGGATTGCATACAGAGTATTTCGTATACAGATAAATTGAAATCGCGGTATATTAATGTTTCAGTAAAAAACAATAGCTTCGGTAAGATAATTGTCAGATGAAATCTGACCGAATAGAATGACGACATTATTATATTGTCAACGTCTCAACAGGGATATGACGTCCTCTGGCGGATATAATATTAAAAGGATTTCCGTTTGAATGATGGATCGTTCGGAGAAGTTTATCGGAGTCGATAATGACTCATACGTCGACATCGTTGCTAGCTTATTGGCAAACAATTGAGCTTTTCTTCACGTCGATGCAATTATTATTGATGTCCTTCATTCCCAAATCTCAATGTTCTTCAACTCAACAAACTGAGCTCTACTTTTGTTGATTTATCAAAAATTTTCTTATGATATTGCAGTAATACGTTTAAAATGTTAACTGTGATTCCGACTAACAAATGTATGAAATAGAGGGGATAGGTTTTTTTCAGACATATTAAGAAACAACAAGGTAGGTGGAACTTATGAAAATTTATTGATATATAATTATACGGATAAAATATATTATTCAGTTCAGACAAAATTTAATTTTTTTTTGCAATATCAGTCGTACTCTGTCCATCTTTAAGTTGATCCAAAATTTGTATTTTTGTCTCCAGAGAAATTATTTTTCTACTAGATTTCGGTTTGACATTATGGGTCTAAAATTTTATGTCTTTATATTATTTTAACTTCATTATACAAATAAGAAAAATATACCTTTACTGTAAATATACAATTACAAGAAGTATATATTTTATCAGTTGTCCAGGATTCAGCGAGTGATGAGGTGGGCAACGTGAGACTAAATGTCTGATGTATATATATTTCAGGTACTATTTGTTTTTTGAAATGCGCAGTTCTTTTCTACCGTACCCTTACCGTTATTCTTATAATTTCGCACAGCTGTGTGCACATCTACGAATCGTCGAAACATATTTTTTTCACTGAAACTGAAACCGTGATGAGCGAGTATCGTGTTAAGCGGGGGTTGAGTGTACATGCAAGTTTTCTTTGCGAGATTTACTTTTTTACACGGTGAAAAAAATAGCAATGTATTTTAGTTCTACAAAATTATTTTTAAAAAATATAGTTGATAGCTATTTCGGCTCACGCCATCGTCAGAACTATGTTTAAACTAACATTCGCTTTTCTATATATAGCTGTGCAGAAAAGGCACACAACACATCCTCTCTCCTGTTCCAACGGCCTAGCTTGTTACGTTAACACAATGACACAACATTTTCAAAAATTCTAAATGAAACAATATGTGTCTATGACAATAAGTTTATATGTGGGACGGAAGTGTTTATTATGGAAGCAAATCAGACCACCCCTTGTACAACGGCCTTGTACAAACAAGTCTATTTATACAAAACAAAAATTAATTTGAGTTAAAGGTAGCAGGTGTACAAAACCATGGGTTCAAGAACTAGAAAACAATTTTGTATAAATATACTTGTTTGTAAATTGTATTCTATCAGTTGATAATGCTCGCTATGAGCGAAACCGGTCCTGATCAAAAAATATATTGTGGAAATAAGTACTAAAAAATGTGTTTTTATTATTTAAAATATGTTATCGTACCAAGTTGTAATAATTCAAATTTGACATTGAAATTCCATCAAGCTCCTTCAGCCGATATCATAAATTGAAAATAAAACATTAAAAACTGATAAATTAATCAAGTTAATTTTGGATATAAATTGATTTAGTATTTATAGACCGTTTCCGCGCTGAACCGTGCAAAGTAATGTCGGTGTAAAAAATCACTATCTCTCTTTGACAACAAAAATTACCTTGAACCTGTTTTTGAAACACAGTGAAAACCCTTTCATTGTTTAGTATCAACTATCAATACAGTGTAGGCAAATTAAGATTTAAGGCAAACTATCCGGATATATTCGGATAGTTTCAGTTTTACCACTCGATATCCGGAAAGTTGAAAACGACGAATAGTTGGAATCCCTAATAAATACTTATGTATAATGAATGAATGAATGAGTGGAAGAACAACAATAATAAGATTCATTATCAGGGAGAAGCGTTTATCATCTGCATAGCAAATAAAAAAAAGCATATTATGAGTTGAGACTAGATAGCTGATATGCATGGCATACGAGAAACAAAACAAAGCCGACAGGACGAGAGGCGGATGTTTGCCAAAGATAAATGCACGATGCGGAATATGAATGAACGGACGAGTGAATGAATGACTAGCGAGCGAGTGGTGCATGCCGCGCACAGAAGCATATTTCATATATAATACAATATATTTCTACGATATATGTCTATGGAAATAAAAGAAACGTGTTAACTATGACAAGTTTTGTCTATGGTAAAAAATTCAAAACATATTTGACGATTTCGTCGCAAGAACGAAGAGGTTCATATTCAGAAAAATATAACTTTGATGCATATCGCATTTTTTTCGAAATGATCGCGATAATAAAAACGCCACTGTCGTCTATACACTTCTCCGTCATATGCAATATTCCATAGGTTCCCAGCCTTTTTCGGGTGGCGACCCCTTCTCCATAAAATCGACGTAGCTTTGCGATCTGTCATCTCACTGGCCAATTTCCGAAGCTTCAATTACCTATCTAGAATCTATCGAAAACAATAAATATCAATACCCACTTTATATGGCTCACATGATCACACCACTGGATTATAAAAACAGAGCGCAGAGGAAACGATTAGCTAACAGAAAATATTTTCCGTACTCAAAATTTAACTTGTTATTCTTCGCCAAGACTCTTATAAAGTTTTGCATTGTAATACAGTTTAAGAGTGCATTAACTAGAACTTATTACGTGGGAATATGAATATAATTCTGGCATTGATTTTTTTTATACATGCCACTAAATTTGGAACGGTTTGAATTTTTTAATTTGATTATTTTAGTTTTAGATAAATAGAAATATAACAAATCCGTGTTTTTCCATTCTATAATAGTGGTTATCACGTGAAATTTCACTGTGGGCGCATTATAAACATCAGATGTCTTATAGAAATGTCTCGTAGCCGCACCAAATGTGATAAAATTGGTTTCAATGTTAATTTTTTATATAGTTCATTACACTGAATGATCTTTCACAATATACAGTTGTAGGTAAAATCGACCAAATTAATAAAGCAGTTGTTGTTAATTCTTTATATTGACTTGATTCATGGTCAACGTATAACTTCGACCAAAATTTTTGATCAGTTTTATTATTAAAACGGTTCTTTACTTTAACTTGACTAAATGTTGGATAAGTCAGGTTTATTCAATCAATTTCAAAATAATAATAATTTTACAAATTTATTTGTAAAAACACATTTTTTTAATATCAATATTTACTATAAAATTGTTGGTGGCCGCATGCAAAATCCTCTGGTGGCCACACATGAGAGCCACTGTTCTATAACGAGGGCAGAAAAATATAATAGAATGTATATTCACTCGAGCTAAAGAACATGTAAGATCATTCAACAGTAAAAATAAAAAAACAGGTTAACAATTCGCTAATCACGTTATAAAGGAATCGCATAATATAAATTCAATCTCAGCGCCTAAGCGTTTGCAGCTTTGTAGTAAAGATCGCAAGATGACGGCTTTAGAACAGCTGGAAATCAATAGATATCAACTATCACAAAGGATTCTTAACAAAAAAACTAATATATGGAGATCACCATTGTTCAACCCTCTACAGGGGTCCGTTTTGTGTCCGTATTAGACCATTTCCGTGCCATTTGTAACTTATTGATATAGCCGTTTTTTTAGTTTCATTTAAAAATTTTGGTTTTATTGCGAGCAAGAAACAAGCTAGGTCGTTAAAACAGGAAAGTATGTATTGTGTACCTTTTCTTCACAGCTACATATAGATTAGCAAATGTTCGATTAAGCATAGTACTACCAAGTGAATGCCAATTCAATCAATATACTATAAAATTATTGGTGGACGCAACAAAATTCTCTGGTGGCCGCACATGAGAACCCCTGTTCTATAACGAGGGCAGAAAAATATAATAGAATTTCACCAGGGGCAGCCAAATGTCTAACGTTGGCACAGCTTCTGCAGTCGAGGGTGATTGAAAACTTAATTACTTATTAGCGAGCAATGAGCGACAACGCATTTCGCCATGAATCTTCGAGGATATGAACACTGCGTTATATGAGACAAAATAACAGTATTTGTTTTTTCAATTGTATATACAGAAAAGAGTAGGTCTGTTGGTTATGTAGACGTTTATCTTCATGAAGGCCGGATGTGAATTCGGCGAGAGGTGATTTCTCGTCGTCGGGCCCAGTCTTCCCACTCGTTCGACCGCTCCTCCGACCTCGGAGATGCTCCTCTTCTCGCCGCCCGCCCTCCCCCTCGCCGGACGATCCACTTTTACATTTACGCGCATCTCATCTCGTCTAGTAAACATCCTTGTCATCGCCGCGATAAATTACGCGGGAATTTTAAGAAGGAAATCATTAATTGGGGATTCCTCATTCCAGAAGCGGAAATCTCTCGCCAGAGACAAAATTTCATTTTAGATAACATCTCTACAATCCCCTTACCAATAGTGCAGACTATAAGATAGAACCAATTTAGGACGATGGCACGGCGTCCAAAAATCAATATAAACCAATATTTATTTAAATTTGAATTGTTACAACTTTGTACGATTCCACGTGTTTTGTCACTAGTGTTTGGCATCTCCATGCATTATATCACACGGATGCAACAGAACTAATGTTAAATAAACAGTTAACATCGTCTATATACCAAAGTTATTAATTACAGAAAAACACTCACCCCAAGGCAAGCAGTAAATTGCAGCTAAAACAAATTTAATAATATTAATCCAATAATAATTAACCCAATTCCCTGTGATAATATTTATTAACGATCTTGTTATTGAGTCATTCTAGCAATGGTTTTACAACAAAACCCTTTGAAGAACGACTATTATTAGATTAATATTATTAAATTTGTTTTTGATGACATCATAAATTATATTTAATTTATCGTGGCTTATTATATATGTATTCATACATATATAAATACGGTTTTTTATTTATTAAATGCAAAGCAGAGACATCTATGTATAGAGCGTCATCTGAATAGTGGAACTTTCTGTGTCTTCGAAAATTCTTAAACCATTGATTTCCCGTGTATTTGTTGTAATGTTATAAAAAACTAAACTTTGAAAGGGTGGCATTTAAACGGATTACATATAATATAATAGTCACTAAACTTGTAGTTATTTATTGCATAATTTTAAACGTAAGCTTGCAATAGTCCCGTAACGAAAGCGCCGCTTCCGTCGTTATTCGTTGAGTAATCATCGCCATGCGAGTCGTATTCGTAATTCTTGGTGGAAAAGCATGGTATGGTTGGTTTATTATTTACGATAAAATAATAAAAACATTTTTGTTCATATTTACTTTCACAATATATTTTATAATCAAGACCTCAGAATCTATTGATACGATACAGACGCGATGAGCGAAACCGGTCCTGATCATAAAAAACATTGTGGAAATAAGTGCTAAAATGTGTTTTTGGTATTTAAAATAAATTTTAATTATTGAAAATTTAAACGACTCCGCATGTTTTGCAACAAATGACCCGGGATTCGCCATTCGACATCTTCTCCTAACCCAGATTGGTAGAGACAAAACTCAAATTTAGTAAATAAATACGTTAAACGTGATTATTGAGAAACTTTCCTAATTTTGTCCCCTGAAATCAGTCTGCATCGCTTATGGCATAAGATATCTCCATTGATTTAAAATTATGCAAAGGAATGTACGATGGACACGAGTAGGCCGAGTGGAATCGAAAGGTTGTAGGCGACAAATAGTGAGCTTGTTAGCTGGTATGAGTGAAGTGAAGTGAAGTAAAGTTGTCGGAGGACACGCTAACGCTGAGGCGAGTGGCGACTGGCGACAGTCACCCGCTCGACCGCCGCGCGGTCTTGTCTTGGCTCCACTGTCTCGGCCCACGCTCTGCCCGCATGCCGCACCAATGGGCGAATGGGCGAATGATAGGCGAGCGAGCACCTACATGCCAGTTCAATGGCAGGTATGTGCATTACGTAAGTATTTTTAAAACACAGGGCAGGGCATGGCGACCGCGCGGGTCGAAACCGTGGACCGCGAATCAAATAACAAAATTGAGTCCTTGGAATTTCATCTTAACCGTTTGCACTCGAGTGCCGTTGATTGTTATTTTCAAATTCGGATCGCAGTATTCCGGTGCAGGATCCAGCTAAAGTAACTTTTTGACATTTAGAAAAGTCTCTATTAGACCAGATATGTCTACGAAGTATTTATGTTCAATTAATCTTAAAAAAACGAATCTCGTAATAACAATCACCACCTACTACATTAATACTTATTTTTAAGATAAAATCATAATGTTAATGCGGTGGACAGTATTATGTAAAGACTTCATCAACTCAGTGATAAAAGCTGTGCCGTTATTAATATAAATGTAAATAAAATTTTATCAGAGATCAGTCGACAGTACTTTCCGTGAGCGAAGCCGGTTCCGATCTTAACCCGTACAACTCCTATGTCGAGTCTGACTCGACATTTGACGGCACATTTAAAAAATGAAATTATGATTATTTACTACCTTTTTTCCTTTCAAGTACCATTCGTTGTATTGCATAGGGTTTGTTTTGTCCGATTGCAACATTAGATATTAAAAAACATTAATATTATAATGGCAATAAAGCAATCAAAGCGGCAATAGCTAAGTGCGAATGCCGATCGTAAGCAAACAATTTTTACGTGTGCAGCTGTTCCCATTATCCTAGATCCATAAACGATACCCAGTCTGCAGTTGTACCGCATCGTTGTTTCCGAAAACATATACAAGTAGTAACACCGATAAATTACAAAAAAATAATTATTCAGAGCTATGCTTCATCCAGGGGAATGTTTTAAAATATATCTTTATATATATATTTAATATATATTTGATTCAATGACGCTCGAATATTATGAAAATCTTTAAATTAATTAAGGAGTTGGTACAACGCTTGTTAATTTTTTTTACGGAGTGCAAAATAAAATTCAAAAAATAGTGATGAAAACTGAAGTAAGAATACGTAATTATACGTCAGACCCACACTCACATAATAATTTACTTGCGTTCACCTTTGAATCATTTAACTTTTAAATGCCGGAACTCGGAGAGTCGGCAATATATTGAACGTTAAAATATCATTTGCTATTGCTGGCCTGTCGTGCACGAGATTATACAGTGGGCTATGTTATTGTATAAAAATGGTTAAGCTGTACGTAATAATTTTATAATAACTGTAATGCTGAGAAAATACAGGTTATCCTCGACTTACGACCGAGATACATTCCTGGACTTTGGTCGTAAGTCGAATTTCATACAAAATATGTATGTACTTACTTAAGTTTTTTTTCTAAATCTATTGCATTTCTCTTTCTTTTGTCACATCTACTCCGTTTGCCAGTCATTATGGTCACTATTAATTGATTATTCACTCCAGAAATTGAATGGGTATATGTATTATTTATATCTTATTATATTATTGTTTGTCTATGTCCAAGTTCAAAAACATTGTGTTAACTGAATTATGTATAGATAATTTTAAAACAACGAATGGAAGAAGAGAGAAACAAACGACATACTTTGCGCACATCCGCGATCTACTGACCGGCAGGAAGTATATATCGCATCATCTTTGTTTACGCATGAATCAGGGTTGACAAAGGCGCACCGTAATGCATTTTAGCAGAAATGCTACTTTTTTTTGGTCGTAAGTGCGAATGGTCGTAAGTCAAGGACTACCTGTATATGAGATAAATTCACATTACACTGCTACGACGAAGAAATTTTACGAAAGCTGGCGACGAATTGAAGTGAGTGCGGAGTGCGGAGTCCGGCGGAAGGCGGTCAGAGGAGTGAGAGTACATATTGAGAATAGGTATCTGTGCACCAGGTCGGGATGCACAGTGCACAGGTATAGATCGACCTTCCGAAAGGCCATCGAGAAGCGAGCGACGAGTAACTGAGAAAGAGAGAGAAGTCCCGCGGTCTTCTTTCTCGATAGTATCGGTCGCGAAACGTTCCTCGGCCGTCATGACAAATTTCAACATACACATCACCGAAAGAATATACATTATTATTTTGTAAATAATTACTAACCATATCAGTACCGCGAGGACATACAACTAGTGATATTGTTTGTATATTATTTATTAGCCGACAATATTCATTTCGGATTTCTACGCCTTTGGATTGTGCTGCGCGCAACACTTTTTTGCATACTAAAGCTGAGTTTACACGTGCGGCTATGATTATTTTTTGTGATTTTTATTCAAATTCTTTCACTGTTTTCTTTTGCTGTTGATTCTAGCAATAAGAATATAAAAATAACTGGACTATTTCTATAACGTTGTTTTGTGAAAATTTCACCGCAGAAAACATATTTTATGTATATTTTGCCTATGGTAATTTACGAGTTTGAGCTATTTAGTGAATTGAGAGCAAAACTACGTCCTTTTTGAGCAATTGAGTGTGTGTAGTCCATATATTTACAATCATAAGAAACTTGAAATACCAAAATGTAATTCAAAATAAATACACGTGTACACCGAACATTAGAGTATGAACTTGCCGGCGATTTACAGTGTGTAATATGAGACACAAAGATACAGAAGTCCAGTTATTTGTACTTGCCGAAACAGTCGTATATTGTCTTATAATAATTAAATAATGCATATTATCAATAATTTCCAATACATTTTTGTAATTCAAATATATTCAGCATAACACTGTTATATGGGATTTTAAGTTAGCAGTGAATGCGTTAACTATTGTTATAATAGCTACAGTTTCAAAATATTCTTTCCGAATACGACTTGTTGGAGAGCGAGTTGTCCATTCATCCCCCCACACCCCCACAAATACAAACAATGGGAAAGAATTCTAAATTTTAGCACTCACAGTATTTCGCGTTTGGTATTTTTTGCCAAAACAACGAGCACTGAAAATTTCACTTCGCGGAAAGCGAAACACACAAAATACTACACATCTGATATTAGATAACGAACATGTTTTATGAATGGAAAATTAAATAAGCATCAAAGCGATTGCAATATTTAACCTATGGTACCCGGATTCCGCTATAGATGCAGCATTGATTTTCATTTTATGACTCGAGTGCCACCATATTATGATATAATATAAACTATTATAATTCTGGAGTATTTGGGTGATCCAAATTATAGAGATTATCAGAACAAATTTCAGATTATCAGAATTAATTTCTACTGAAATATAGCCTCATTTGTTACAAAAAAATGTTAATAAAATAGCTTTTACGTGAAAGTTGTGACACTATTCTTATATTTTTTAGTATCCACTATTCACTTACAGGAATCAGCCGTCTCAACGGCAATCAGAAGGCTAAATTTAATTTATGATGGTTTTTTGATACCGATTATAATCGGACGTCATTTTTCAAGCCTTTGCGAAAATCGATTAACCTATTATGTTCACCACCATATATTTTGCACTCGTAACGGTTTCGTTTTTCGGCATTCTCATGCATCCCATCACACGAATGCGCTCGAACTGCGAATTGCGAATTGCGAATACGAATTACGAAAAATACAGACCAGTGGTCGGCAACCTACTACCCGCGGGTAATTGAATTACCCATTATGACATTTTGAATAACCCACCAAGAAATTATGATGATGATTTTTTTAATATTTTATAAAATTATTTATTCATTGAAAATACCAATAATTCAAAAAAATCAAAACCAAAGTAGCCATTAATAAAAATATATTTATAAATATATTTGTTTTACAAGATACGTTTGTATTTACACATAAATACATTTATATAAATATTTCATTTTGTGATAGTAAAATTGTTTTTTTTTTAATTGTAATTATTTTTAATTTTTACTCACCAATTTCAAAATTAAAATTTTTTACCCAGTATCTCAAAAAGTTGCCGACCACTGATATAGATCGTAAGAATAAGAACTATATTGAACATTTTAACGATACAAACTGTTTATTGACCGTCAATTCGAGCGAATTCTTGTACTATAACAGAATGTCCAAAGGCGAAACAGAGGTGGAACGATTCAAATTCCATCAAGTACCCTCTATATATATATACGTTTAATTAGTTATTAATATGTGGATCTCAACGACATTCACGAGTTGATATTGAAGTTATACTTTTTAACCTTCTGCACTCGAACGCCACCGATTTTTCTTTTGTAACTCGAATGCCACCATCGTGTGCTAAGTTATGTATGGACACAATAATTACGATTGTTCAAATTAATTTTAAAATTATCAAACCTATTGCTTTGAAAACATTTTCACCTCAGGTGTCGGCGACGAATAAAGGCGTTTGGAGGCCTCTACTTTTACGCGTGGCATGCAATGAGGTCAAAGTGTCTTGGGAATATTGAGTTCATTTTCAACCTTCAGCCTACCAAATACGCTGACAGTTATCTCTCTATGGATTTCGTCGCATATGAGATATATCCAGGCCGAGCGACAGATCACAGTGTTATGTAAAAAAACGATTTGTCGATTATGGTCGTGTGACGATTATTATTGTTAGACTAGCCAAATACGTGTACATGTTGATTAATTTACGATTATGCATTCGACTAGAATATTTGAATTGGTTAATTATTTTATTGATGTGCCAAGGATGTATCGATCGATTGTTGATTGTTCGCTCACCCGAATCGGAGTTTGGGTTAATCAGTGACGGTGTGTGAGGCAGAGACGTATTCGTGAAAGAAATCATTTGTTTTTCAATGCGATTCATGAATAGTAGGAAATATTTTTTTCAATACAGTTGTACTGTTATTATTTCTATCCATTGAAATGTCACTTTAAAGCATAGAGTTTCTCAAAATTATTTTTAATTACAAATAGATATTTAATTTTGAATGTTTACAACTTTGTACGATTCCACATGTTTTGTCACGGGTTTTGTTGGCGTTCTATCACACGGATGCAACAGAACTGACTACGTCAGATAGATTCCTGAAGATGCCGAAAGGCGAAACCTGGGTCGTTTGTGACAAAACATGTTGAATCGTACAAAGTTGTAACAATTCAAATTCGATATTGAAATTTCATCAAGCACCTTCAGTCGATATCATAAATTAAATAGATATTTAGTTACTTTGAATAAGTCAATAGCATTTAATTTCTAAATTATTTACCGTCATTCAGATAAATTTTGTATAATAACCTGTAAACTATTTTCTCAGTTCTCGAACCATTTGTTTTGCTTACATGTTTGTTTTTAATACAAAATTTTGATTCAATAACCATGTTTTAATTTGTTTTGTCGACAATGCTCGCGATGAGCAAACCCGGTTCCATTCTTAATAAAGCGTAATATGTTTAGCATTTCACGTTCTCATATTTTTTAGTATCGATTATCAACACTCTGTTATCAATCGCGGATGAGACGTAAGTCGTCAACGGGTTAACAAGAATCTGCGAAAAACAACCAATTGAGAAATGATACCTCTTAAATATCCCAAGTTTGAATTTCGCAATGATCGAAAAGAAGGATGAAGAAGGAAAACGATGCACCGATAATATATTGATGTATATTAGTGATGCATAACTTATTTAAAAGAGCCAATTTATAATATTTCTAATTTTTCACGGGCCGCGTAGGATAAGCGTTGAAAATTAATGATATTATAATAGACGAGATATTCATCTTACGATAATATATTTAAATAGATACTAACAATAATTTCATCGTATTATTCAATCATTCTCCACTCTGCATTATGTGCATATTTATCAGTTGAAATCAGTATCATCTGTATTGAGATTTCCGACACTTAACCTTTTGCACTCGAGCACTTTTTCGTATGTGCCTACCAGCAACCCGAGGCGTTTTTTTGCGAAAATCGTATTCGCTAGATGAATCAAAATAATAAAAAAATATGTATATAAAATTTATAAAAAAAATATATTTTTTTCATTTTTCTGTAAAATAGATATATAATGAATATAATGTACATATTTTTATTTTATTTGTAATTCTTCATTTTACGGTATTTCACAAACCAATCGCCAACATGTAATCCTGGCTTATTTACGCATGTCTAGCAAAACAGCCGTGTTTCCGATCTCCCGCCAGAAATTTTTGTATTTGAACATACTGCACAGTCGTTCTTAGTCCCTGAACGTAATATATGTAATTTATCTGCAAGACGGTCTTCTGTATGAACAGTTCAAGTACGCATTCGGGATCCACTATGCAGTTCGATAATAACGCTTATTGATATTACGCAAGCTGACTATCTTTGACTATGTTTTTTGTCAGAAAATGACTCCCCAATGATCTGTTATTGTGATCTAGTTGAAAACAACATAAAAAATGCTGAAAGTATACAAAAAATGACTTTATAAACATGCCGCCACTGCGGGGGCATCCGAGTAATACGATAAACTTACAATGCCGCCTCTATGGCGGCATTCGAGTGCAAAGGGTTAATACTGACAGCAAGCATTTTGATGCAAGATTTTTTTTAAATTTTACTAGGAAAACACTCGCTCGCAAAAGTAGACATTTCTTACGTACGGTGGAAAGCTGTATGTTACTTCGGTAAGACATTCGTAAACATTCCGCATTATGTTTTCTGTCAGTGACGAATTAGAAGTTTTTCACGTATCAAACGCAGATTTTTTCATATACAATGAAATATAAGGTGATAAGTGGTTATTATCCCGCGAGCCGAGGTGTGTGCATCACTGATGTACGTGCGCATATATATTTTGCAAGCACTGCAATCTATCTTGGCGGACTTCCGTATACATTTTCGAGATAATTAACCTACAAAAATGTATATGTTATTATGCACGCATATACAAAACACAATCGTAAAAATGAAACATTTTGTTTTATTTGTATTTTTTACGATGAAGACTACTAATTGATAATTTAGTTGAGTGTAAATAAGACCCGATAACCTCGCATCACCCGACCTTATAAATCTCTATAATGTTTTAATAGATAACGATTACAATTTAATAAAAAAAAAAAAAACAGACCGAGAGGAAGGGGGTTTTGTCAACTAATGACAAATTTATTTTTGTAAGAATAAGATGCACGAAAACAAACGTAAGCGCATTGCACGTTTGCTAACTTACATTACCAACCACCGACCGTATCGGGAAAACGTCAATACTAATATAATTCCGTATCTATCAGGTTAAACACCACTCTGGGACGGATGCATATCCTTTCAGTGCACATTTACAATACTCGATTGATGTATATAGCGGGAACTAATTTATAATTAACATAAATAATTTGTCTATCAATGAAGATATATATTGATTGAATCGGCATTCACTTAGTAGAACTCCGTTATAACACGATGAAGAAAAGCAATGTATTTTAGGTCTACAAAATATTTTTTTTTCAAGATATAATTGATAGTTATTTCGGCTCACGCCATCGTCAGAACTACGCTTATCTATATATAGCTGTGTAGAAAAGGTACACAATACATCTTCTCTCCTGTTTTAACGACCTAGCTTGTTTCTTGCTCGCAATTAAACTAAAAATTGTTAATGAAACTAAAAAGGCGGCTACATCAATAAATTTACATATGGCACGGAAATGGTCTATTACGGAAACAAAACAGCCCCCTGTAGTGGGTTGAGCAATGGCGATCGACATATATTAGTTTGTTACTTAAGAATCCTTTGTGATAGTTGATATCTATTGATTTCCAGTTGTTCTAAAGCCGTCATCTTGCGATCTTTATTTATAAAGATGCAAACACTTAGCTATCAACTATATCTTATATTTAAAAAAATGTAGAACTAAAATACATTGCTATTTTTTCACCGTGTTGATCGTCAAACTCGTTGACTGTTCCCACAACAGATTCATCTATTCGTATTTGGAACATAAAACGATTTTATTTTTTCAAACGCCAATAACACCTCTGTAAATGACGGAATAGGAAATATTCAACAAAAACGATCAAATGTGATAACATTTATGGCGAGACCAAAATATTAAGACGATAGATTGAGCATATCTACAAATAGAGGAACGATACATACCGGGACAATATGAAATAAACTTGCGGGAAGACGATGAATTATTATGTCCGCGTAATGTTTTTTTTATTATTATACATATATCAAATAGATAACATAAATACAGTGTCACTACTACACAGCAATTTGTCAACAAGTGTATCATGAATAAAATTTAATAAAATTTCAAGTAGTCAGGCGAAAATGATATACGGTGTATTGAATACGATTGAATTGTTTTTATTTTACATTATGATGCATTTCGGGGCTGTAACGCCTAGACCAGTGGTCGGCAACCTTTTGAGAGACTATGTAAAAAAAATCTATTTTCAAAATTTCTTTGGTTAGTGCGTAAAAGTTACAAAAATTACGTTTTTTAAAAAACAATTTTATTATCATAAATTTTGTAGAACTAAAATACTTTGCTATTTTTTTCACCGTGTTATAATAGAGTTCTACCAAGTGAATGCCAATTCAATCAATAAATCAAGAAATATATACATGTATGTATGTGTAAATACAAATTTATTTTTTAAAACAAACATATATAAAAAAAAAAATACTTTTATTAGTCGCTACCTTGGTAATTATTCACATTTTTTTTTAATTATTGGTATTTTCAATGAATAAATAATTTTATAAAATAAAAAAACATATTTTCTTAGTGGGTAATTCAAAATGTCATAGTGGGTAATTTAATAACCCACGGGTAATAGGTTATCGACCACTGGCCTAGACCAAATTGCTGTGATAGTTAAGAATAGGGTTAAATAAGATTATTCGGGCACAGTAGAATTGGGCTATTCAAGTGAATCCGATTAAATTTTAAAAAATACTAGAAATCACAGTGTACATTTCAGTTCTACGGTTACTAAATACACTTCTACAGTTATGTGAGGTTAAACGTGCGGAAGTATGAAACCGTGTATGCGTAATAACGTAATCAATGCCACTTTACCTATTCCGTAGCCCGTGTATAATAAATATTGTACCATTACCGGAGAACTTTCGTGCAATTATCAATCTTACGCATTAGCGATCTAATTTTATCTTTCAGTGAAACATATTTGGCGGGAAACGAACCTCTCGTGATAAGCAGCGCTCTCTGTCGCCAGTTTGTTGCATTACTACAATTATTTGGCTACACCGCACCATCTGTCGGAGAGATTAGGCGCCAATTTATTTCATTACCAGTCATGCTGGCGAATGACAACCCCGTCTGATTTGTTCTGATAATATCAAAAAGTTTGTTTGTACTGTCAATACCGGTGTATTTAATGTTGGCATATACTTTATAACGCTCAGTTGGGAACGGATCGACAGCTGTTATAGTTATGCGACGGAAAATATTTTTTTGATAAATCAATAAAAAAAATCTTCACTAGAGTAAAACGGATAAACTATAGATAGTGCCAGTTTCCGGTCAATATGCAATGTTAAAATTAATAAGTGATTAGCAATATTTAACAGCAAATTCTTCTTTTAAATAGTTAATATTTGCAGTATCTTCAATCGAACGGATAAGTCTAGCAATATTTGGTGAAATTATCATTTTATTGCTTCTGTGTTTTTAAAGATAACGTTGAATAATAAATATAACATGAACTTGTCAGATAAAAGCGAGGCGAATTAATGCAATTTAAATTATTAATAATCATTCTCACGGTAGGTTAATGTCAATTGATAACGAGGTTAATAATATAGAGACAATTCAGAGGTGATTTTTATTACACCCGGATTAATTTTAAATTATAAATGTATTATAACACTAGGGATTACCATTTGCCCTGCGAATATATTTTATCATTATCAAACCATATCAATTGAACATTTCTAATTTATGATATCGACTGAAGGTGCTTGATGGAATTTCAGTATCAAATTTAAATTGTTACAACTTTGTTAATGAGTCATGCTCCCGACCATGTCAGTTCTGTTGCATCCGTGTGATAGAATGCCTGAAGATGCCAGAAGGCTAAGCCCGGGTCGTTAGTGAAAAACATGTGGAATCGTACAAAGTTGTAACAATTCAAATTTAAGTATTTCTAATTTAATATTACTAAAAGCTTCACGTCCTTTGATGGTGGTGTTCCAATCGATACCAATAGTATAAGATTAGTGATGGCTAACCTTTTTTTAATCAAACGGGAACCTTAAATCATTTCAACCACTTAGATACACCCAGTCCTTTTTTACGCGATACATTGGTTCCAGAAAAAGGCGCGTAAAAAAATGATTTCACGCAATTGCATTATATTTCTTTACACACCCTAAAACATAAATTCGCATTATATCCGATACACTTGTCAACATTTGGCAATTGTATGTGTATTTAAAAAAAATGGAATGCTTTACAAAATCAAGTATTAAAAATACACATCTTTTTTATTTAAAAAAATAATGAAACTTACATGCCTAGCATCGTATAGAAATATCTTCTTTACAACAAATTTGGGGAAAAAATTGCGTAAAAACGAGTGAAGCGCGTAAAAAATGTAGCGCTGCCGTCCAAAAAAATCGCGTATAATCGACTTCGCGTAAAAAAAAGGACTGTGTGTATATATTATATTTATAAAGCGAGAAAGTTCTCTAAAAAAAGCGCGCACAATAAAATCAAAAATTCTATTTTTCAAGTAATTCTTCTAAAATTGAAAATTTCATATTGCCCCCTTTTTATTAAACTAATTTTCGACATAATATTATAAATATATTGTCCGTCACTAGCAAACTAATCTCGCGGGTATCGATAATTTTCGAAATGTTTAGCCTTCAGAAAATGGATTCAGAATAAAAAAAACAAAACTCATTTGGAGTAATCAGAGATCCATTATATTTATAGGTTTAGTTCTGGCAGAGCTTTTTCCATAACATCGAATTGATCTTCCAGAACTTTAATTAACCCTCTGACTGCTGGCGTCTCAAGTGTAAGACGGCGCATATAGCAGTATGTTAATATAATTTTCCAAAAGCCGGTTAGGTAAGGCGTTGAGTTTTATTTTGTCCGATGATTATATATGTTTTTAATTTTGTTTAATTAAAGATAGGTTCACAATAATTCGTTGGAATTTAAAACTTTACGGTCCGCAGACGCCACATTGATACAAAGGTTACGATCCGGGAACGCACAATGTGGCGTCTTCGGATACGCGCAGCTGTACTACCAAAAATTAATATGAATTTTAATTCTTATTTTCAATTTATGATATCGGCTCAAGGTGCTTGATGGAATTTCAATATCAAATTTGAATTGTTAAACTTTGTGCGATTTCACATGTTTTGTCTCTAACGATTCGGGTTTCGCTTTTCGGCATCTTCAGGCATTCTATCACACGGATGCAACAGAACAGACAATTTCTGATTGACTGACACTTCTGTTGCATAAGTTTTTTCTTTTTGAATTTTGTCAGTTCTGTTGCATCCGTGTGATAGAATGCCCGAAGATGTCGAAAGGCGAAACCCGGGTCGTTAGTGACAAAACATGTGGAATCGTACAAAGTTGTAACAATTCAAATTCTTATTTTCAATTCAATCGATAGATGGATAAAGAATATACACGACATCCCCCTCCTGGAGACGAAATAAAAGTGGCACCAAGTCCACTCCGAGGAAAATTTTTTCAAAATTCATAAAACAGATTGTTTTGGGGGATATAAAAAAGATTAAGATCTCTATACTGGCAACAGAAAAAATAGCTCCTATAGGGCTTGCGAAGTGTGTGCAAACCAAAAAAAATATTGTGGCTCGGTACATGTGTAAACATTAAAGTGTGGCCCTACACATGGGGAAGTGTTAACAATTTTATCAATCTAGGCCTATTATTTATAATGTTGTTAACAACTCTCAGAAAGTTTCATTTGATTTTATCCAATACTACAATCGTTATCACACCTTTAGTAAACACTTAAATGCCGTTTGTTCAAAAATGGGCCGGGACTAATAGTGTTAATAATACCGAGGACATTTAACCCGTTCCCTGCTCGGCCACATTAAAGATAATCCAACACCGAACATTTCAAGAATTAATGTAGATTTGCTGGTGTTAATCGAACTCATGGAGTTTATTGTGATAAATTATGCTATATTACAAAACATTAAAATAAGTCTGACATTGTTAACTCTCTTAGATTTCAACTATGAACACACTACAATCACCCGTCTCAACAGTCCAGACGTTAACAGCCAGAGGTTAAAATGAAAAAAAATATATTTTGATAGTGAGTCCTTGCGAAACATTTGTGTTTATGTTGCATATCTATCTGCTAAACATGTGGTGCGTTAGTTTAGCAATAATTGGGATAAAACTTACCACGTGGATGGTTCGTTCCCGATTTTCATGGACAGTTAAACAGAACAGATATCATAACTCGTTCATAGGGTATTTTTCTCCCGATTTACCCTGCCGATGTAATTCACATTATCGAAACTAAACACGTGGCACTCATATATTTTTTAATTGTGAGGGTAAATAATATACATAACAAACCTCGCTGACTTTGATATCAGCGATTTTATTACAACAGTGGTATTTATGTTTAAAGAAATACCCAAATATGTTGCAGCTTAGTTGACTCACTTTGCTTTTATATGGCTCGATGTTAATGAAGCGCGTATTCTGCCAATACACTGGGTCCACTCTGGTCATACTATCCGTAGTATAGTACCTGGAAAAAAAGAAAATGCAACTTTAATTTAAATTTTATTTTACGAAAAAATATCTAGGAGGCAGTGCACAGAAAGATAAAAGGGATTTTTAAATCAAAACCTTTACCGCTCGACGAAAATGGCGCGAGTTGTCACTTCGATAATAGACACAGAATTAAGAATTTTCGCCCTGAAGGCAGAGTTGAAAAAATATAACCCAATAATAATATAATAACCCTAGATGTAGAAGTATATCCACTCGAGCTAAGGAGCATGCAAGATCATTCGACAGTAAAAAAAAAAGATTCATAATTTGCTAATCACGTTATAAAAGAATCACATAATATAAATTCAAACTCAGCGCCTAAGTGTTTGCATCTTTGTAATAAAAGTCGCAAGAGACGGCTTTAGTACGGCTGGAAATCAATAGGTATCAACTATTACAAAGGATTCTTAACGAACAAACTAATATTTGTCGATCTCCATTCCTTAACCCTCTACGGGGGGCTGTTTTGTTTCCGTAATAGACCATTTCCGTACTATATGTAAACTTATTGATATAGCCGTCTTTTTAGTTTCATTTACAATTTTTAGTTTTATTGCGAGCAAGAAACAAGCTAGTTCGTTAAACCAGGAGAGAAGATGTATTGTGTACCTTTTATACACAGCTATTGTAGCATGCCATGCACACGCCATCGCCAGGACTATAGTTCTGTAGTTCTATAATAGTTCTGACGATGGCGTGAACCGAAAAGATAACTATATCTTATTAAAAAAAATTGTAGAACTAAAATACATTGCTATTTTTTCACCGTGTTATAGTGGAGTTCTACCAAGTAAATGGCAGTTCAATCAATTTGTATATATATATGTTTACAGGATCCCTCATTTAGAGCAGTGGTAGTCAACCTTTTTATAATTATCGCCCGCTTTTGTGTCTCAGTAAGTAGTAAATTTTTCTGACTGCCCAATGGTTCTACAGTAATTGTGATTTATATAGTAGTAAAGCTGGAGCGACCACTAGTGGACGGTAGAGACCAGGTTGACTACCCTTTGTTTAGAGAGTGATTTCCAAAATATTGAATACAAATTTATTTAAAATTAATATTTGAGAAAGTCGACATAAATAGCCTGAATAGATAACGAAGATGGGTGACCGTTTTTGGAATAAAGATGCTTTGCATCGTGGCGACAATCGCCTAAGGCGTCGCCGTTATTCCAGTCAATGATCGAAGACGAAATCATACAATTGTCGGGTTTTATTCCAAGCTATCTGCTGATATTGCAATGGGTTCGCCGCGAGCTGAAGCAGCGTTGTCGACCGAACTGCGGACGGAATATTAAATCTTCATACTGGCCGGTGTATTTATTTCACACTTTTATTTTCAATTTGAAATGATTTGGCGAGGTCACGAGGTCACGCGGTCAAACTGCCCAATTCTGTCGATCAATTCCTGCATCGTGTCGTTGACATTTCATTTCGATTGTTTTCATAATACGGGTTTAATTACACGACAGTTTTTCGGATTCCGTCATTTCAACGTCATACTGAAACACAAGAGAAATGAACTGACAAACGCTATCGTTCATATTAAAACTATATTTGGGTTTTAACCTCCACAGCATTTTTTTTTATTGAAAAACTCTCGATTTTCAAATTTACTACCGTTATAAGAGAATTCGTTAAGAAAGTGCAGAAGTGACAGCATTGTATGACCACTTACCATACTGCATGATGCAACATTAATTGGGATATAAGAGTTTTTTTATTATGGTTTTGACATTTCTCGTTTTGGTGAAAAAGCATTATTGACTGATACAATACAAATTAAGAACAAACTAATAAATATCGGTCGCCATAGCTCAATCCACTATGGGGGGCTGTTTCGTTTCCGTAATAAACCATTTCCGTGAGCTTATCGATATAGCCGCCTTTTTAGTTTCATTGTCAATTTTTGAATTTTTTTAGTTTATTGCAAGTAAGAAACAAGCTAGGTCGTTAAAACAGGAGAGAAGATATATTGTGTACCTTTTATACACAGCTATATATAGGTAAGCAAATTTTTGTATAAGCATAGTTCTGACGATGGCGTGAGCCGAAATAGCTATCAACTATATCTTAAAAAAATTGTAGAACTAAAATACATTGCTATTTTTTCACCGTGTTGCAATTAAAAAC
This sequence comes from Himalopsyche japonica, assembly GCA_028555115.1. Lineage (NCBI taxonomy): Eukaryota > Metazoa > Arthropoda > Insecta > Trichoptera > Rhyacophilidae > Himalopsyche > Himalopsyche japonica. Next base: position 1,733,528 of record JAHFWJ010000385.1, read on the forward strand.
AAGCCCATTCACATAAATCTTTGAGTTGAAAATGACTATGTTTACAAAACAAGAATTAAGAGATGTGAAAATAACTTATTGGTTATCCAAATTTAATACAATTAGTTTGCAAATAAAACTTCCAAGACTTCATAAATGTTTCATTATTATCATAAGAAACCGGCGTCCATCTTAATAATACTAAGTTGTAGGAAAAGTACAAAATATTGTTTTACATTGAAATAGAATGCTTTTATGCCTTTCCAACGAGAAGTTACAGTTGACATAATTAAAGTGATCGTAATTGGTAGAATAAAAAAGCATTATGTTTAAATGAAATGCTCACATAAAATTGTACGTGAGTATGCAAAAAGAGGTCAGTTACCCAAACCACCAGTTAACACTTACTTACATAACTCCTCTAATCAGTTCAATATCGACGAAATAGATTGCAATTCAAAACGTGCTCCTAAATTTGTATCCTCATTTATTTATTGAATTGGCCTTCACTTGGTAGAACTCCATTATAACACGGTGAAAAAAATAGCAATATACTTTAGTTCAAGAAACAATTCTTGCTAGTAATAAAACTAAATTTTATAAATGAAACTAAAAAGGCTGCTTTATCAATAAGTTTACATATAGCACGGAAATGGTCTATTAGGGAAACAAAACAGACCACCGTAGACGGTTAAGCAATGGCGATCGACATATATTAGTTTGTTCGTTAAGAATCATTTGTGATAGCTGATATCTATTGATTTCCAGCTGTTCTAAAGCCGTCCTCTTCCGACCTTTATTTCGAAGATGCAAACACAAGGCGCTGAGTTTGAATTTATATTATGCGATTCCTTTATAACGTGATTATCGAATTGTGAATCTGAAAACAAATAATCTTTTCATAGTATAGTATGGATAGATTTTTATGAGATTAAGAAGAAAGCGAAGGGTGGCGAAAAATAGCAATTTGGTTTTACAGATTTACATATAATGCTTAACATTGAAAAAAAATGCAATAAACAAAAGTTATAAGAGATAGGTAGTCGGGAGACGGCGGAAGACGGACGGCGAGAAGAGAGAAGCGACAAGACGGGGCTCCGTTTTATTTAAAATCATGTGCATGCGGGACTATAAATAAATCGTTTAAACATATGCAAGCTTTCAATAATAAACAGCTAATTGCTGCGTGGTATGATGCACTGTGCCATTTATAGCTGATGGATCCAACAATTTTATAATTTCGATAAATATATAAACACTCCAGCGCGGTGTGCGTGGAGATGTCAGTTATTGGCAATGCAGACGTCATGATTTAATCATTTTTTTTTCAAATATTGCATGATATATTTAACGTCATATAAAACATTTTTTCACCGTCTTATAATGGAGTTCATCCGATTGAATTTCGATTCAATCAATAGCATTTCTGACAGGTTCCCAGCTGAGCAACATAAAAAGCATTCAACACAAAGTAAGACATTACTGTCGGTGTTAGCAAAATTTTGGAGATTATATGGACAAATCAGGCTATATTTCGGTACAAAAATTAGCTGAAAAACGAGAGAATTGTGTTGGAAAGTAGTGTGAAATTCATTTATATTTTTAAAAGTCAACTTAGCAGACAAATGGTCACGGTTTTCAATAATATAAGGTTCATATAATATTTTGTGTTATATCTTAGTAACATTCATATTTTAACCGAATATTTCAAAAAATAATTCCGTACTGTCAATGTTACACAAACTTAGGAAGATTATCAAGAAAAATAACACTATATTATAAACAACACTTAAACTATTTTTTATTGTTAAGTGTTAACTATCGATACACTACAGTAAGTCGTCCCAACAACTGAGACATTGATACTCAGAGGGTTAAAACAAATCTTAGAAAAGTGATCGCCAAACGGTCGCTCGCGAGCTACCGGTAGCTCACGTAGGATGATTTATCATATTTATAAATTTACCTATAAAATTTTATTATTGAACTCCGAAAACAAAAAAATGAATTGAGCTAAATTTCAACGAAATACTTGATAGGTTGCCGTTGTAATATTATTTTTTTTGCATAACAATTTGTGCGCACTATGAGGTATAATAGAGAAGCGGTCAGACATGTATTACGAGTGATGCGAATAGCACCATAAACGTTGTCTCTCTCTCTCGTTCATTTATATCTCCACTTATAAAGAAGGAATATATATAGGTAGCTCACAAGATAATTTCAATTTCTGAAAGTAGCTCACATCCTTATTGAGTTCGGAGATCACTGCCTTAGAAGATACTAAGTTTTCAGTTTTAAGACGTTAACTGTCACTTCTCGGTACAAAGGCATCCTATTTAAATAAGTAAAACACAATGTTTAGACAGCTAGTAATGCACGCGATGAGCGAAACCACGTCTAGTATTCATATTATAGAATTATGGAAATTTGTTATATACACCAAGTTATTTCTTTGCAGATTGGCTATTCAATTTAAACAAAAAAATCACATTTTAAAAAATATTACAATGAATAATTTGCCGGATTCGCTGGTTGATCTTGAATTAATTGAACTTGAATTGGTTAATGCACATAAATAGGAAAGGTGGGAAAATGCCTAAAATATAAATATAATAAGTCAAAAATAAACTTTTTATTCAGAGTCGTGTTGTCTTATCGGTCAATGTCGGAGTTGTATCTTTTATAGCGACTCCACAGTCCTGGTATTAAACTTAAGACAAGTATATATCGATTATATTATAACTTTGCGAGAAATCTACAGGCCTACACTAGAATACACCCAGTCCCTTTTTTACGCGATACATTGGTTCCAGAAAAAGGCGCGTAAAAAAAATCGCATAAAAAAATCACAACATTCATATAATTGGATAAATTGGTTCCAAAAATTAAAATACCGCGTAAAAAAGTACCAGAAACGTATGAAAAACTAAAATTTGCTCTTTAGAATATATATTTTATGATTTTATATACACTTTTATAAATTACTCGCTGCTGTCACTCTCGGTTGCGAAATGTAATCGTAAAACTGTCTTTTTTAAATACTCATGCAAGTATAAACTATTATATTTGTAAATGTTTTTTACTTCAATGGTATTATTTTTATCTTCAATTCGCATTTATTGTTCAACATTTAAAATATTTTGACGTCATTGGAGGGCATTTATTTGACATAATTCAAAATGGTAAAATTTATGGCCGAGAAAATGCTTTTCAACGAATTTAATAAATGCATTGTGTTTAAACAAGTTTACGAGCGGACATACATCCCATGATTTTACGCAATTGCATTATATTTCTTTACACACCCTAAAACATAAATTCGCATAATATCCGATACACTAGTCAACATTTGGCAATTGTATGTGTATTAAAAAAATGGAATGCTTTACAAAATTAAGTTTTAAAAATACACATATTTTTTTTATTTAAAAAAATAATGAAACGTACAACGCCTAGCATCATATTATAAATGAATTTCTTCTTTAAAACAAATTTGGGGAAAAAATCGCGTAAAAACGAGTGAAGCGCGTAAAAAAATGTAACGGTGCCGTCCAAAAAAATCGCGTATAATCGAATTCGAGTGAAAAAATCGCGCAAAAAAAGGACTGGGTGTATGTAAAACTTGACTTCCGGTTTGTATTTGAGATCGGTAAGTAAATCATTTCATTTCATTTCAATTTCTTATTTGAAATCAACGTAAGAACGATAATCCCCAAAAGGCAAGATTGGCATCGGTAAAGATCTTGATCAGATATTTGATGTTATTACAATATATTGGGAATTATACAATTAACACATCAATCCCTAAATCGTTTCCTCCACAATATGACAAAAAAGTTTGAGAATTCAAATAAAATCTATTATTAATGGAATAAAAATAAAAGATAGTTAACAGCATAAAGACTTTCAGGTAAGAGATTTTTTATTGTTGAAGTATATACATATCTCATGTGAAATTTCACTGTGGCCGCATTATAAACATCAGATATCCTATGGAAATGTCTCAAATGTCAAATGTGATAAAAATAGTTTCGATGTTTATTTTTTATGCATTACACTCAATGATCTTTCACAATATACAGTTCTAGGTAAAATCGAGAAAATTAATAAAGCAATTCTTGCTAATTCTTTGTATTGATTTGATTCATGGTCAACGTATAGCTCCGACCAAAATTTTTGAACAGTTTTATTATTAACAGTCCTTTACTTAATTAAACTCGACTAAATGCTGGATATGTCAGGGTTATTCAATGAATTAATAATAATTTTACAAATTTATTTGTAAAAACATTTAATAACATTGGCATATAGACGATGCTAAATGTTTATTTTACGTTAGTTTTGTTGCAACCTTGTGATAGAATGTCTGAAGATGCCGAAAGGCGAAACCCGGGTCGTGACTGGAAAAAACATGCGGAACCGTAGAGTTGTAACAATTCAAATAAATCCAGTATAGATACCCTCGCCGAACCGCCCGAGCCGGTCCGCGGGCCGGGGTTTCCATTACTCGGAATAAGTTTCAATGAATTTACATTAATATTATAAATTCAAAATATAGATAGAGCGGGCTAAACATCGGAATCTTCTCGCCACTCGAATGGACTTTATTATTATTATGGTTAGGCAAGTCCGCAGAGTGGCGAGCGGAAGAGGAAGAGGGGGAGGAGACACAACAGAGGCAGCGAGCGAGATCATATCGGACGAGGTCCACTTTATGGCGCGAGTTACTCCGCGGCGCAGTTGTCCACACTGTGCGACTCGTCGACAAAACGCGAACGTAATTCCGAACCCAATCCAATTTGTAAAAACATCGATATCAATTTCGACAAACGATCAAAACGTATCTTCGAAGGAAGATACATCGAATCGTCAGCGCAGGATTGATTACATCGCTTATAATTTGTAAATTAATTTTATTGATTGCCAATTCAATCAATAAAATTAGTTAACGTTTTAGAATAGAGTTTTTTTTATTGAACAACACTTGCGGACAGTGTTGTCGTATTGCTATAATACTAGCTCATAATGTTTCAATTGCCGACTCACCAATTTTGTTAAGTTGTAAGTAGCCTTTACAATTTTGTTACATCGATTGATTGAATTGGCATTTACTTGGTAAAAATCCACTATCGCACGGTGAAAAAATAGAGATGTATTTTAGTTCTACATTTTTTTTATAAGATAAAGTTGATAGCTATTTCGGCTCACGCCATCGTCAGAACTATGTTTAAACGCACATTTGCTTATCTATATAAAGTTGTGTAGAAAAGGAACACAATATATTTTCTCTTTTGTTTAAACAACCTAGCTTATATCGTGCTAGAAAAAAAAACTAAATGAAAAGAAACAGGCGGCACTTTCAATAAGCTTAATTTATCACAGACATATATTAGCCTTTCGCAATGGTCTGAGGAACGGTGAAAGACTTATATTCATCTGTTTATTTAAAATTTCGTGTGACAATTGACATCTGTTGATCAACAGATAAAGCCGATGCGGAAACCATGCTCTCCATTTCTAGGCGAATCCAACTGTATACATTCCACTGCACGTATGTCTCCTCCCGCAATTCGGCGTTTATCCTTGACTTGAGCTTGACGTTAGCTACAGCGACGCAAATTGTGTTTGAGTCTTTAACTTGAAAATTTTCATTCTTCGTGAATATCACTAGAACTATGTTTAAACGCCATTTTCTTATATATACCATTAACTTGGGCTTGACATGTTTGAGTCTTTAACTTGAAAATTTTAATTCTGCATATAAGTAAATAAAAAACGAGTACATAATTTTGTTTTTTTATGTATTTTAGAAAACAACCAAAGCATGCTTTTTTTGTGTACTTTTCGGTTTACACGGTTTTACATTGAAAAATATACAATTTCAATTTACACGTTTTTCTCATGAACCTATCAACCGCGTAAACCGAGGGAAAGTGTATTTTGATTTCGAAATTTAAAAATATGTGTTATACTTATAAATGTGATCAGGTAATTCGAGTTGACCTACGGGCATTCGTTCAGCGTTCGTCGTTTGCGGTTCGCGGACACGCCATCGTTGAGGCTGCGCGGGCCATCCGAAAGCCGTCGGTGAGAAGGGGGGCGCGGGGAGGGGGAGGCTACCGAGTTACGCCGCGGCCGCCGGCGCGTCTCTTCGCCCCGCGCTCGCCCCCGATCGGTGGAGACTCACCGGTCCGGTAGCGAGGAGCTCTTCCAATTTTCAGGGTTGCACCTGGCCGACCGACAGACGCGCCGGTCTTGTCGGACTGTTAAATGCCGCCATATAAAACAACTGATTTTTGTAAGAATTCAGGGCTCAGTATTGTTTAATAGTATAGTATGTACAATAACAAAATGTAAACCTATTCAAATAATAAAATATGATGTTCAAGTGTGTTCTTCAGAAGTTTGCGTGGCGCGCCTTGCAGATAATTTATTCGTTGCGTTTTAACTTCAAACTGCATATTTACAATATTCAAAACATGATAGTATATATTCCTTGAAATATAAAAAAAAATATTTTGCCACATATTATTCTCAGTAACGAGAATTTCATAATTGATAACACGGTGAAAAAATAGCAATGTATTTTAGTTCTACAATTTTTTTCTATAAGATATAGTTGATAGCTATTTCGGCTCACCCATCGTTAGAACTATTCTTAAACGAACTTAACATTAGCACTAAAATACGATGCTATTTTTTCACCGTGTTATAATGGAATTCTACCAAGTAAATGTCAATTCTATATTCAATAACTCGTACTGAACTTTTATTTAGGATATATTCTTGTTTACAAACTAGTGACAATATACATTTTATTTGTATTTTTTTTCATACGTATACTGTAATATTACAAGAAAATTTATTTATGAATTCTTTAATTTTCTATACCTGGTAATTACTTAAAAAAATGTATGTATAAATTTGTTTTAATTTGAATTTTATCATTTATGATATCGACTGAAGGTGCTTGATGGAATTTCAATATCAAGTTTGAATTGTTACAACTTTCTACGAGTTCACATGTTTTGTCACTATGACTGATGGAATGCCTGAAGATGTCGCAAGGCGAATCCCGGGTTGTTAGTGAAAAAACATACGGAATCTTACAAATTTGTAAAAATTCAAATTTGTATTTTTGAAGCGAAACGCACTAATGCGGAGCATATGCATTTCTATGTACGAATGCAGCTTTTAACAAAAGTAATTAATTTTGATGACTTAAATGTTACTTTTTGGTGGAAAGAAATTCAATTTGAATTCAATTTAAACACAAGTACTATATATCCACAATTTTATATTATTAAGATTAGGGCTGGTTTCGCTAATCGCGAGCATTATTAATTGTTGCAATAAAAATAAAAATGAGACTATTCATCTTGTATTAATTCATTATGAACGGTCTTTTTTAAATTTGTATTGCATTGGTTGATAATGGTCCTGATTGGGGAAATCGCTACTGATGCGAATATTTGTGTATTTTATTACTAAAATATTTATAGAAATTGTTGTACGAGAGTTTGGTGGCTGTTCGGTCTCGACCGTTCTCTTTTGGAGTTATGATATACGATAGGGTGAGTGTTAAACAAAAAACATGCTATAGGATCAAATGAGAAGGAAGGATTCAAAGTATTGCATCTAATCTTTTTATCTATTATATAATCCGATATGACAGATTCAAGAATTTTGAAGAAATTTAGGTGAATGCAGAAGAAGTTCGGTTGAATTTGTCAATCGCAGGAGGGCAATATAAACATAAAATTTAATATTTCTCCCTACAAAAATACTTTTAATTAAACTCAGCGCCTCCGTGTTTACATATTTATAATAAAGATCGCAAGGTGACGGCTTTTGAACAGCTGGAAATCAATAGATATCAATTATCACAAAAAATTCTTAACGAAAAAACTAATATGTGTCTGTCGCCGCTCCTCAAGCCATTGCAAAGGGCTGATTCGTTTCCTCGTTAAACCATCACTATCCAATAAAACATTTATGTGTAATATGTAAGCTTATTGATATAGCCGCCTTTTTAGTTTTATTTACAATTTTTTTTTTTAGTTTTATTGCTAGTAGGAAATAAGCGGTCGTTAAAATATCAGAGAAGATGTATTGTGTGCCTTTTCTACACAGCTATATATAGAAAAGCAAATGTTCGTGTAAGCATAGTTCTGACGATGCCGTGAGCCGAAATAGCTATCAATTATATCTTATAAAAAAATTGTAGAACTAAAATACATTGCTATTTTTTCAACGTGTGAATTTGGAATGTTATTATTATTTTAAAATTGATTGAATAAACCTGACTTATCCAGCATTTGGTTGAGTTTAAGTAAAGGACCGTTTTAATAATAAAACTGTTCAACAGTTTTGGTCGGAGTTATACGCTGACCATGAATTAAATCAGTATAAGGAATGAACAACAATTGCTTTATTAATTTTATCGATTTTACCTACAACTGTATCTTGTGAAAGATCATTCAGTGTAATGCACTATATAAAAAATAAATATCGAAACTATTTATATCACTTTATTGATTGAATTGGCATTTACTTGGAAGAACTCAATTACAACACGGCGAAAAAATTATATCTTATAAAAAAAATGTAGAACTAAAATACATTGCTATTTTTTCACCGTGTTACACATCACATTTGGTGCGGCCACGAGACATTTCCATAGGACCGCCGATGTTCATAATGAGGACGAAGTGAAATTTCACGTGAGAACCACTGATGTAGAGGCAGGTAAGTGTTCGCGAGCGGTTATAAATTTATTGCACCCAAAATAAGACAACAATTCTTGAGCGATCGGAATGTAAAAAAAGCGACAAAAAACAGCGGCCGAATAATGTGCGCGTAACACGGTCGCCCTTGGTCAGCCGGTCGCCGAGCGTGAGCACCTCGCGCCGTGTTATTATTCGCAGAAAGCAATAATAAAGCTGACCGCGCGAGCCGCTCGCCGACCGCCGGGTCGCGAACCACTTCTGACGCACTCCGCCCGAGATAAGTCACTGTTGCTCGAGGTCGCCAGTGGGTCGATGGCAAAGAAGAATCAACCTTTCCAATACCATAACACAACACGGAGGGCCGCCAATTTCTTCGACAAATAAAAACATAATAACTTTATCATTTTGAATTTGAATTGTTACAACTTTGTACGTTATTCCACATATGTTGTCGCTAACAACCCGGGTTTCGCCTTTCGGCATCTTCAAGCATTCTATCACACCGTTGCAACAGACACACGGATCGTTAGTGACAAAACATGTGGAATCGTACAAAGTTGTAACAATTCAAATTTCATATTAAAAATTCCATCAAACAACTTCAGTCGATATTATAAACTTTATCATTTTGGTCTATAATTATTGACACTATTTCACAATAATTTAATATTAGATTATTGAAAACAGTCAAACTCGGATAGATATTGAGTGTTAATCATGCGCCCATTTTCTATGGCCAGTTTGCCGTATGCGGATTATACAGCGCGTTAACGCGCTTATGGCATAGAAACGATTAAGCTACAATACAATCGCAGAATTTAAGATATCAACTAGGGTTAATTAGCTTGATGGAAGTTCATTATTAAATTAGAAACAATTTACGATATCGACAAAATGTGCTCGATTGAATTTTGATATCACATTTTCATTACACGAAGGTGGGAATGACGGACGGCTTGACGGCTTATAAACAGCTGGAAATCAATAGATATCAATTAGCACAAAAAATTCTTAACGAACCAACCAATACATATATGTCGGTCGCCATTGCTCAATCCACTACAGGGGACTTTTTCGTTTCCGTAATAGACCATTTCCGTGGCATATCTAACCTTTTGATATAGCCGCCTTTTCAGTTTCATTTACAATTTTAAAAAATTGTAGTTTTATTGCTATCAGGAAATAAACTAGGTCGTTAAAGCAGGAGACAAAATGTATTGTCCACCTTTTCTGCACAGCTATATATAGATAAGCAAATGTTCGTTTAAGCATAGCTCTGACGATGGCGTGAGCCGAAATAGCTATCAACTATACCTTATAAAAAATGTAGAACTAAAATACATTGCTATTTTTCACCGCGTTATAATGGAGTTCTACCAAGTAAATGTCAATTCAATCAATACACATCTTAATTGTTGAACCTGTGTACAATTCCACATGTTTTGTCACTCACCGGTTTTCACCTTTCGAGATAGAACTGACATGCAGTCAACAGTTTGCATCGCTCACATACGAGAGGAAATTGACAAAATATACCCTAAAGCTAAATACCATGTAAGGTAAATAAATATAAACTTGACATCAGCCGACGGGTCTATTTTTTATTTTTTGTAATTTGTCTAGTATATACTAGACGCGGAATGTTTCTTGTGTGTCAGTTTTATCGCACCAGTGTGATGCATCATCCCCGAAGATGCCAAAAGACGAAATCTGAGTTGTGAGTTGCAAAACAAGTGGAATCTTACGCATAAACTTTTGACAATTCAAGTTTAAAAGCTATTTTTTGGTTAAAATAATGCCTGAATTTTCCGTGATTTACGCCCACACAACTGTTTTTTATTCTGTGTTTGGATATTCTGAGAGTGGTTTAATAAACCTTTAGAGTTCAGTTAATTCTTTATTTCATCAAAATTTAAAAAAAAAGTGCAACCGATCGACGATGTTGAACATATATGCCGCGAAATGTGCACAAGTAAGTATTATAAACAATTTGAAAACACGTTTTATAATACAAAGCGGTCGGGCTGTGCTGCGTTCGAAGCCTTCAATTTCATTCTCTTACGTTTTTCATTGAACGTATTCTATGTCAAATAGCCGCGAACACTTTTGTACCCTTATTCCTTAGCTCAATTGATCCTTGTGCCTTTTTTAATATTCTACATACGATTCAGGAAGTTGAAAAGACACTAAACAGTTAAACTGGGATAAATTGGTAAAAAAGGTATCATTCACATGGAGTTTTTAATTGCAATCGTATGTCAGCTTTGCATCCGGCCAATTTTTAATTAGTTAACTCTCGCCGATTCAAGTCAATCCGCCGATCAAAAAGTTGAACTTTTGTGGTATAAACTGCCCGCTTATGTTGGAAGGAAAACTATCTAAATGATAAAATACAATGTTCTATACTATTTCACTATGCTATAATACTGAGGTCAGAACCGGTTTCGTTCATCGCAAGCATTATCATCTGATATGCGAAACCGAGCCCGATATTAAATATATGAAAAAGCATTAAACATTGTGTTATTTCCGTAATGTGTTATTATACTCATTACGGAAACAAGGTAGGTCGTTAAAACAGGAGAGAAGATGTATTGTGTACCTTTTCTACACAGCTATATATAGATAAGCAAATGTTCGTTTAAGCATAGTTCTGACGATGGCGTGAGCCGAAATAGCTATCAACTATATCATAAAACATTGTAGAACTAAAATTCATTGCTATTTTCTCACCGTGTTATGAGTTCTACCAAGTGAATGCCAATTCAATCAATAAAGTGTGTTATATGACTAAAATATTAAAAACGATTTGCTTAATAATGTAATATTAAATGTATTGCTATGATCTTTTGCATGCAATTGAGATTTATCTCAATAATTGTTAAACTTTGAAACCAGTATTTTTTTATTGCCGACTCGCACGGCGTCCTCTTAACTTCCGGACATAACCGACCACTGAGCTCACAATAAAAGAATGTACGTACATGTTATGTACAGTGACATTTTTCAGTAAAAAAATATGATAGCTCCCTTTAATTAAAACAAGTGTTATATTGTAATATTTGATTTTACAAAATCGATTTTTATGAATTTCTGGCACCGATGTTTATGAAAAAACAGCGAACCACCGATCGGCGACAACTGGAGTAGGAGAAAAACATGTAAATCTGATGAATTTTGCTGGAGATAATGTTTTCCGTTTCGTATAGAGCTGTTTCATCATCAATATATCCCTTTTAAACTGTCAACGTGTTAGTTCAATATTACTTCCACAATTTTATATTACCGAGATCAGAACCAGTTTCATTAATCGGAAGCATGACTCATTAAAAAGATCGTTAGTGAAAATTATCACAAGCAATTGTGTTGATTATTAAATTTGTTTTAGCTGCCATTTACTGCATGGGGTGTATGTTTTCCTGTAATTAATAATTTTGGTATCTATATACAGCGTCTATGCGATGCTAACTGTTTAATTTATCAGTTCATCAGTGTCATAATGTCAGTTCTGTTGCATCCGTGTGATAGAATGCATGAAGATGCAGAAAAGCGAAACCCGGGGCGTTAGTGACAAAACATGTGGAATAGTACAGAGTTGTAACAATTCAAATTTATTATTGAAATTCCATCAAGCACCTTCAATCGATATCATAAATTATATCCGACAATGTTAAAAGTGTGATCGAATAGTTCAAAATATTACAATATGTAAACACGATTGAATTGGCAAAACAATCTGTTTTATAATTTATGATATCGACTGAAGGTGCTTGATGGAATACATCAGTTTGGATAGGTCAGTTCTGTTGCATCCGTGTGATAGAATGCTTGAAGATTCCGAAAGGCAAAACCCAGGTCGTTAGTGACAAAACACGTGGAATCGTACAAAGTTGTAACAATTCAAATTGGAATCTGTTTTATATTAAAAAATATAGCGCGTTTCCAAGAAGGGTGCACGGTGAACACCTTAAAAGTGTATTGTGAAGATTTATTGTGAAGCGGTTCCGAGTTAATCGCGCGTATTATCGCAGTACGATAATCGATATTGACGGCGTGCCAACTAAACAACGAAACAAAATAACACGAAGCGTCCGCGGAATCGCAAACGACGCCAATGACAAATCTATGAATGGAAGAGTGACGCGACGCCGGACAGCGCGTCTCGACGCCGGACGCCGATGCGACGGCGCTTCTCAGCGTCGGAGATTTCTGTTCTCGTTTCGCGTCTTCGTTGCTCCATTTAAATATTCCATAGGAGTCGAAATTTAAAGAGGAGTTTCTTTTTTTTTCAATCCATAAAATGGTCGATTGATACAGGGAAGGACCCTGAGATAAATGAATGCGAGAAAGCTACAAATATCATGAACTTGTTTATTTGAGTCTAATCAAATCGTTTTACTTTAAGGCGCTAACTGTCACCTATTATTATGGAAGTATTGTTTAATTAATTAAACAAAATGTTAAGTTAGTTATAATGCTAGCGATGATCAAAACCGGTCCATTAAACTATATTTTATAAAATTTATGAAATATAATTCAATGGACCGGTTTCATTGTTTAATCAGAGTAATCTATATGTTTGAAATAATAAAATAAACGTAATTAACCATCCCCATCCAATAAACCATTTCAGTGCAATATGTAAGCTTATTCATATAGCCGCCTGTTTAGTTTCATTTACAATTTAAAAAAAATAGTTTTATTGCTAGCAGGAAATAAGCTAGGTCGTTAAAACAGGAGAGAAGATGTATTGTGTACCTTTTCTACACAGCTATATATAGATGAGAAAATGTTCGTTTAAGCATAGTTCTGATGACTGCGTGAGCCGAAATAGCTATCAAATATATTTTGTATAAAAAAATTGTAGAACTAAAATATATTGCTATTTTTTCACCGTGTTATAATGGAGTTCTACCAAGTAAATGCCAATTCAATCAATTGAATCAATAATAAAATGATTTTATTTTTATAAATATTCACCAAAACTCGTCAAGTCTAGCGATAATATTGACGACGGGATCAAAATATTTTGACGACGGATCAAAGGAATCGTTAAATCGGATGTCAAATATGTGTGCGTGGCCGAGATTAAATACTATGAACGTAAAATCGGAGTTCCACTGTACATAAAGTATTCATTAAAATACATACATAAGACTGTGAATGTTTATTGAAACGCAATAAACCTTATTGATTGAATTGGCATTCACTTGGTAGTAATCCATTATAACATGGTGAAAAAAAAATAGATAGGTATTTCGGCTCATGAAATAGCTATAATATAATAATAATAAACTATATTTTTAAAAATAATTTTGTAGAACTAAAATACATTGCTATTTTTTTTTCATCGTGCAATAAACCTTGTTTAGACGATGTTTGAAATTTGAGAAAAAAGCTTTGTAACTTTAAGTGTTGACATTAAAAAATGAAATGTGCGAATTGCGCTCCTGCACAATTTAGCAAAAGTGACTTAACCTAGATCTGCATTCGGCTGACATCTGGCTGACTTGACGTTTTTGTCTTGAGAGAGGTAAACAAAAAAATGTTCAAGCACTAACTGGTATTACAGAATTATACTGAATGACTTTTGATAACTGAAGTAGTAAAATATGTTTTAACGTTTTCCTTACTGCGGCCTTATGTTGAATCAGATAAGTGAATGTGGCCTTTTGAAATGAAAAGGCTCCCTGAACAAGACTAAACAAAATAGTGTACTAAATTATGAGTTTAAAATAATAATAAACACAGCGCGAGCATTATGATTTTTATTAGATTCAGTTATAAGGTCTAAATTCCTTTTGTTTTGTACATCTGGTAATTATTAACTCAAAATGGTAATATAAAATAAATGCATAGTTTGAATTGAAGTTGTATCAGTTGAAAACACTGGCGGTCAGTTAAACCGGTCCTGATCTAACGAATATTATATAATATGAATTGTGGAAATAGATTTTAACGCTGTTTTATTATTTGAATATTCATATTCCTTATTCATAAAGAGAAACCGTTTGTGGGTAAAAAATCAAGCTTGTTGTCATTATTTTGAGGTTATAATTTGTTTCTTTTAACAAAATAAACGGCGGAAGCCGACGATTCGTCGTCGACACATAAAACACGGCGAAGTGCAGAGACTGCAATACCTCATAGACAATAATGAATGTCGAGTCGGTTAAGCAGCTCTTTCAAACAATTTTGTTTATTGAATGTCACAGAAACCAGATTAGACTACCGACAGTCTGTCTATTGTAAAAGCTGTCAGTTGATACATGCACTTTATTATAGTGCATTTCATATGCGACTTTTAATATAATATAATAATATCACTTGAGAAGCATACGGATGCAAGTTCTAATTATAAAATTTTCAGGAGAGCCAAAAAACTCTTTTTATTTACATTTGCCAATCGTTAATTATCGGAAAACCACACTTCTAGCGCGGACGGTGTTACAATAATTCACCAAAACAGAAAAACAAGAAATTGTAGGAACGGACAGCGCTCAATTAAATTTAATGTGTGTATTAACCGCTTGAGTGCCGCGAAATTTTAAGCTAGGTGACATTCATACATCGCAATTTTTTTTTTATTTAAAAAAAAAAGCTTAACCCATAATGACGAAATGAATTCTTGAAAATTCGTTCCGGATATTTTTCACGCGGCGCGGGTTCAGCAGGAATACGTCGACCGAGGTCAGTTGATGGAATTTCAATATCCAGTTTGGTTATGATACTATTATATACACAAACCTTTTGTTGTGCAATAGATGCGTTCCACAGTAAATCGCATAAAAAAAGCTATGATTTTATAAAAAAAAGTATGAAAGTCATAGCGTTAAATTCATGCGTTTCTGGATTTTAAAAACCGCATATCTTTGAAACTGATACAGAAAATATACCCTAAAACGCACAAAAAAAGTTAATTAAAAATAGGAAAACAATAGGGCATTAAAAATAATTTTAAATCTTTATTTTATTTTATTAAAAATAACATTTTAAGGACGTCTTTCATGATTGGTAAAATTTCAAGAATGTCTAGCACCTCACTTTTAAGGTGTTAACTGTCACTTCTTGATGGAAAGGCATGATATTTTAAATAATAAAAAAACATTTTTTTAGTACTTATTTCCACAATATATTTTTTGATCAGGACCGGTTTCACTCATCGCGATCAGTCGATAATGCTCGCGATGAGTGAAACCGGTCTGATCAAAAAATATATTGTGGAAATAAGTACTAAAAAAATGTGTTTTTATTATTTAAAATGTCTAGCACGTTAGTTTTCCCATTTTTTTTACTGTGTCCGTATTATATTGTTTTGTGGCCGTACAAAATTTTCGCTCTGAGATATCATATCTCAGAGCGAACATTTTAATTACAAATAATTATAAATATAATAAATATTAAAAATATAAAATAGCAATTACACTATCTAAAAAATGGATTATTTAAAAAAAAATAAACATGTTTTGTCACTAACGACCCGGATTTCGCCTTTAGTCATCTTAAGGCATTCTATCACACGGATGCAACATAACTCGACGAACTGACAAAAGTCAGCTCTGTTACATCCGTGTGATAGAATGCCTGAAGATGCGGAAAGGCGAAACCGGGGTCGTTAGTGAAAAAACATGTGGAATCGTACAAAGTTGTAACAATTCAAATTTGATATTGAAATTCCGTCAAGCACATTCAGTCGATATCATAAATTATATTTTAATAATTTTACATATTGATTTGTATAAAAAGAATATTCTATCGTGAGAAAGCCACTGGTGTCATTTATAGCAAAAATATTGCGGCCGCATATCTGTACGCGGCCACCGAGCGATCAGCGATCGGTGTCATTCATAGCCTCCGTCAGACAAATGAATCATCTCTTCCAAACTGATAACCCGACGATCAAACGGTTTCCCGACATCGTCCGCCTATTGTCGATAGAACTTATCATCCATGTATTTATTCATTCTTCGTTCAAAACATACCCACAATAGAATAAAATTCAAAAAGCGCCAAGACGGAATGAAGACATATTCAAAATTTAACAAGATTGTGGATAGTCAGTCTAGTGTTTGTCAGACGCGATTGCTCTTTATTATTTATATGCATTAAAACAACACAATCTACCGACAAACGTACAGATATCGTCAAGACTAGGGATTCCAACTATTCGTCATTTTCAACTATCCGGATATATCCGGATAGTTTCAGTTTTACTATAAGTATGATAATAACTAGTTCATTTGTAATATAAGCCATTTATTCGGATTTTAACAATTCATAATTTAAAAATAAGAGAGCATTAAATGTATCATATTAAAATTTGATCTTAATTTAGTTTTAATTTGTCCTGCTGTTGAAAATACTCGTTCCATTGATGTTGGTTTTATTGTTAGAAGTGTTTTAAACAACACATCCATTCCGTCCTTTTTAAAAATTGATCTAAGTATTTAAAATCTTTTTTCAGATTATTTGTATGTTCATTTGTATTATCGTTAGTTTCCGCGAGATATTAATTAGAATTACGCATTTTATGTTGCAATTCGGAAGTCGAAAAAGAAGGAGGCGTTATTTCTACATCAGAGTCCTGAAAGATTTCATCATTACTAGTTAACAAATTTGGGTGAATACTCTTAATAATAATTTGTGCTGAAGAAATGGCCTCATATTTATTTAAGTATCGAAAATGTTCTGTAAAATATTTCATTAAAAATTATAATGAATACAACGTGTAAAACAAGTACAAGTAAGGTGTATACCATTGAATCACAAATACTTCCTCCGGTCAACTCATTGATAAAAGCTATGCAAATCTCAAGCAGGAAGTGACAGTTAGACAGAGTATTCGACAGTTTGAAAGTGCATCACGTATCGCTCTCCCTTTCCCTGGAACGTCCCGGAACCAGCTGGCATGCATTTTCCGACTAATGCACAATTTACAAAATAAGCTTCCTCCGCTCAACATTGAAATAATCCAACCACCAGATGATAAATCCACCAAGTGGACGCATCGCGATTTCTCGCAGTGGTGTAATTTATTACATCTATATGTTTCGTATAAAATCATGCGGTTCCCGGTCTATTGCGATGAAATCTGTGTTCACAGAATATTTTCTATGCAATTTCACTAATCACTTGTAAGTTGTATGCTTTCAGTTCTTGATGGAAGTAAATTTTATGGTAACACTTTATGGCCCGCGGGCGCCACATTGGTGTCATTTTTGAGACAAACGTTACTATACGGCAGTGGTCGGCAAACTTATTAGCCAAAGAGCCAAATATGAACATTACAACAATTTAAAAAAAAATTGGGAGCCAAATCTGCTTGCTTAGTAAACTTTTACTTCACAGCGTTGTTTATGAATACCAAAAAAAAAAAAAATTTACTTATTAATATGGTTATGCAAATGATTTTCTTCACATTTTCTTTGATAATCGAATTGAGATGTTACATATTTATATTTTTATACATAGTTATATTTTTTTATAAATTTTCACTTATAAGTTATCATAATGAATAAACTTGTTTTCCAATTCATTTCAAAGGCAAATTAATGATTGGAAAATGTATTAAAATTTTTCGTCAAATTAATTATATGAGATAAACTTAATCAGTTTGTTTTTACTGCTTTTTTCATATTAAAAGAACTTTATAAGTAGTACACTAAATAAAACTATGATAAATTCAATACTTAATAAATAATTAATAAGGCGAACAATGTGCTTGTATCTCCTTGGAAAGTTTGAGTAAGTCGGGTTTGTATGTTGTTGTTTTTAATTTTAGGCATGACTCCAAGTTCTCATCAATAAGACGACTTCTCAGTTTACTCTTGATGATGTTCATGCTTGAAAAAGATTGTTCGCATATATATATATAGAACCGAAAAGGGAAAGAACAGCAAACGCGAGCTTTTTCAGCTGATCGTAAGAGTCAGGAATACTATTCCAAGCGTTGAAAATGATCATGTCTTCCTTCTCCAGGTCATTCAAAGCAGACCACTTGTTTTGTGAACTAAGATTACGTTTTTTCTTCTCCAATATTTCCAATTCAACACAAAGACATTCGAATTTAAAGCGCCACATCTCCTTTTTTTTTAAATCCAGCAATTGCATTTCAAAATTACCAATGTCATTTTCAAAAGGAGAAAATTTCAACTCGGTTATCGTAGCATTTAGAGGATTTTCGACAAATGCTAAAGTTGCTCTGCTGTTTTTAAATTCATGAAACCTGCTGAGAAATGCTTCCCTAATATTTAAAATTATTGTTTTAAAATGGTGTCTATCAATAGAGGAATTATTTTCTTACCGATGCTTCAGCAGGCTCGGAAAGTGAAACGATGTTTCCCTTTCAAAATCCTGAACAAAAATGGATAATTTGTTTTCGAATGTTATTACTTCTTCTACCATCGAAAAAATTAAGTTTCCTTTCCCTTGTAGTTTACGATTAAGCTGATTTAGATGAGACGTAACGTCTACAGTGAAATAAAAGCTTTGGATCCACCGATCATCTGTTAGTTCTGGATAATGAACGCCCTTCTCAAGGAGAAATGCTTTAATTTCCGGAAAAAGGGACGCGAAACGTTTTAAAACGTTCCCTCTTGATAATCAACGTACCTTGTTATGAAGCAGAAAATCAGCGTACTCACTCTCCATTTCAAATAAAAAATCTTTGAATTGGCGATGATTATGAGCTTTAGCTAAAATGAAGTTGATAATGATAATCACTAATTTCATAACCTTACAAATTTCGTCCGGAAATGTTTGTGCACAAAGCGCTTCTTGGTGAATGATACAATGGTAAACAAGTATCTCGTGATTATTTTTTTCTTTCAAAATAGCAACAAACCCTTCTCTTACGCCAGTCATACTTTTGGCCCCATCTGTTGAAATCGACACAATTTTATCGAGGGGAATATGATGTTTATCCATACACTCAATTACAGCATTTGCGATATCTTTTCCACGCGTCTGACCTTTGATACTGACCTGGCAATAATCCTAAACGTTCTTCTTTGGGGCCTGAATGAGACATAAATCTTACAAAAAGTGACACTTGCGCTGTATCATTTATGTCACAAAACTCGTCAACTGCTATTGATAAAGCGGAAACCAATTTTAGATTTTCGATATGCTGGGTGGTTATATTCGAACACATTTTAATTGTTCTATCTTTGATGGTTTTGGCAGACAATGGTAACTCTTTAATTCTTTTCAAAATATCTGCTTTGTTCTTAAAATCCCGAAACAGCTATTCGGATGCATTTTTAAAACAATTTTTTATGTATTTGCCGTCTGTGTACGGTTTCCCTCTCTTAGCAATCTCTTGGCTAAAAATATAACTTGCCATATTAATATTGCTGGAAGATTGCATCCAGTTATTAAACACAGAAGTTGACGACTCTTGACTCTTCTGAAGTTCCTGAACTGCTTTCTTCCTTGCATCACCGGTAGGATATTTAGTGCTAAATGACGCGTGCTTTCTTGTAAAGTGTCTCTCTAAATTTGACTTCTTGTTATGCGCGAATTTCTCCTTACAAATAAGACATGTAGGAAGTCCATTGAAGTTTTGAATAAACGCAAAATTCTCGTTCCACTCATCTTTCAATTCGCGGTTTTCATCTTCCGTTTTTCTTTGCTTTTTTTGGAAGCAATGTTAATTGGGGTGCCTATAAAAATATTATATTAATTACAAATTTTGTACCGGAGCCATAAACATACATAGCAAGTGTAATAAAATCGTATAAAAATACCTGTAAGATGTGCAGCTACAACAAATTTTTATTTAATAAAATATTTAACCGGAGTACGCCGAAAACATACGAACAATTTCAGCCGGAAGCTTGTACGTGGTTTGTGTTTACATTTACGAAAACTGATAAAATTAAACTCGATGTTCGTTACGTATTTTTACAACAATATAAAATTTTAATTACCTATCTATCCATTAACTTAAAGAAAAAAATTATACATGTTCTCGATGTATACAAAAATTTTAATTTATCAAAATAAGATGTAGTTTTTTTTTAATGAAAACATTATTGCGCCTTCCGTGGATATTTGTGCCAGAGCCGCACTTAAGGAGCCAAAGAGCCACATGCGGCTCCGGAGCTCACTTTGCCGACCACTGCTATACGGGAACGCATAATGTGGCGTTTCGTATACGCGCAGATGTACTACCAAAAATTAATATGAATTTTAATTCTTACTTTCAAAATTTATCGATAGATGGATGAAGAATATACACGAGGTCTAAAATCAAAATTGGAAAAAACTATTTCGGTATAGTTATTTAGCGAAAATGTGCGGACCATAAAGTGTTAAAAAATAAAAACACATTTTTATGTTGAAGTACCACAATATGTTTATAAAATTACACTATGATAATCGCGTCTAAGTCGATAACAAATAACTATTTTATCGAGTGTTCAGTGGTGATTTAAGTATAATATTACGTTTTATTGAAAGTGTAGTGTTTTTTGACAATTGGTTGTCGACTCCTGGAAATATTTTTCGCTTTTTGTCTAAATAACCCATTTATGTTATCAAAGAATTAGCTTTTTTACGTTTTCAAGTGTGGTCTAATACAAAATATATGACAAAAACCTCGCCCTTCATATACAAATCAGTTGACAAGTGGAGAAAAAATCGAATACACTTTTAGCGAGTGATTTATCAATATAATTAGTAGCACATAAACATTTTTTTTAAACCGCTGACTGCCAAAGCTAAACTTGCAACGGATTTCGAAAATAAATTAATAGACAGAAGTTTAGGTGATAGTGATCATAAATGTTGTTAATTACTAAAAAAATAAATACAGAAATGTTTATCTTCTTTTTTAAAGTGTTAACTGGAGCATATCTCAATATTGTATCTAACCAAATGATGGTGTTATACGAGGTCTAGGTGCACACACTGCTAAACCTATGCATTTTTATAGTGTAAACTGTGCCTCAATTATCCACTACACAAGGGAGAAAGAGGATTTTTATTACTGAGAGTTTATAATACAGGTAGTCCACGACTTGCGACCATTCGCACTTACGACCAAAAAAAAAATAGGATTTTTGCTAAAATGCATTACCTGCGCCTTTGTCAACCCATTCATGCGTAAACAAAGATGATGCAATAAATACTTCCTACCGGTCAGTAGATCGCGGATGTGCGAAAAGAATGCACGTGAAAAATGTTGGGAGCCTATGCTCTAGGGTAAGAAGAGCTTCAACCGTAGTGGTGGTAAAAGCATCAAATCGCCTTCGTTTCGTTTTTTACAAGTGATGAGATCTACCGTTATGACTTTATCACCTGTAAAATACGCTGCGCGAAGTATTTATAACTCGAAGTCGTCGATCGCTCTCGACCATCGATTCAGGTTCGGTTTCCGGTGGACGGACAGCGAGCGGGGGCTGACGGAGAGGGGGAGGCGCTTCCTGCCGGCCGTTTCCTAAAGGGTTCGACGTCCGCGCTGCTATTCTTGTCCGGTAAACATTTCATAAGTCAAATTTTGAGCATCACAACGGCGCGATTTTGGCGAGCGACGCGATCGGACGCGCTCTCCCCGAAGCGAAGGTGTAACTGCGGCTCTGGATTCGAAAGTCACCCTTAAAGAAAGATGCTCAGAATCGGTAGAGATGATTGTAGCTACATACATAGAATTCATCACTTATGGTGTTAATTTTCACTTCTTGATAGAAAGGCATATTTGAAATAATAAAAAAAACACATTTATAGTACTTATTTCCACAATATATTTTATTATCAGGACTGGTTTCACATCAATCAAACCTAACCATGATGACGCAACTCGATAATGTCACCCGCATGCATATTTACAATAAATTTTGCATATAATATGCCTATTATCTTTAATTCGTAATAAAAATCATTTCCGGTAATTACCGGCAAATTTTCGAGAACTAGGTAATGGCGTGAGCCGAAATAGCTATCAACTATATATTATAAAATTTTGTAGAACTAAAATACATTGCTATTTTTCACCGTGTCATAATGGAGTTCTTCCAAGTAAATGCCAATTCAATCAATAATATTTATAGACTTGAAATTAATTTAAATATTGTAGTACAGTGGTCGGCAACCTACAACCCGCGGGTAATTGAATTACTCACCAAGAAAATATGATGTTTTTTTTTATAAAATTATTTATTCATTGAAAATACCAATAATTAAAAAAAATACTAGTGGTAGCCACTATTAAAATATTTTTTTATGTATGTTTGTTTTATAAGATAAATTAGTATTTACACATACTTACATGTATATATTTAATTTTATGATAATAAATTGATTTTTTTTTAATGTATTTTTTTAACTTTTTCCCAATTATCAAATGAAATTTTCAAAATTGATTTTTTTTTATCCAGTCTCTCAAAAGGTTGCCGACCACTGTCGTAGTACAGCTTACTATCACACGCGTAAAATCCATTTAT
Organism: Himalopsyche japonica; assembly: GCA_028555115.1. Taxonomy (NCBI): domain Eukaryota; kingdom Metazoa; phylum Arthropoda; class Insecta; order Trichoptera; family Rhyacophilidae; genus Himalopsyche; species Himalopsyche japonica. The sequence continues at coordinate 1,756,683 of JAHFWJ010000385.1, forward strand.
TCAATTGACACATGTTCTAAATTATTTTTTAAGAATTATAAAAAAAACTTTTTTTTTTTAATATAAATACCGAGCTGTAAATTATAATATACCCATACCTCGCTTTACGCCCTAGATATGTTCCACGAAACTTGGCCGCAAAGCGAAAAGCCGTATAAGGAATCAATTATTCGAATACAAATTCGACAACAAATTGAATTTGTATCAATGGGATCGGTTCCAAATGTTTTAAATATGTAACATGTTTTATCATTCAAAATGCATTTTATCTTTTTATTTCATTTAAATCAAAAACACATACATACATTTGTACATAAAATAATAACACACTCCAAAAACCAATAATAAAACAACTTCATGTTACATAAAATATGTGTATGTATACATACATATTTTTTAAATGGCTTTAATGTGAAGACGATAAAGAAATGGTCACCTGCATGTTATAGCGAAACATTTTAGGCCGTAAATTGAAAACGTGCCTTAATTGAAGAGAGCCGTTATAGCGAAATGCCGTATAATAAGTGGCCGTATAGCGAGGTATGGATGTATTGAGTGAATTATAAAAAGAAAAAAATTCAAGTATGACATTTAATGTTTGTAAAAAATGTTAATCGGTCCCGCGAAGTACCAAGGAGGTCTTAGAAGGTAATATTGTGTTATTAAATAATTGTGATATATTATATATAAGACATTTCCCAATGATGTAGGCGAGCAAAAGAACTTGTCGAAATGAAAAATGGTTATTTTGTACGGTCACGATGTTCCGCGCACGGGTGTTATTATGTCAGCGATGATTCCCGTTGCGAATAGGTAGGTAATATAGTATCGTATTTATGTTAGGCCAAATGAACAAAAATAAGCTACCGCGCGTTCAATAAAGGCGCCAGATACAAAACAAAAAATAACAACTCTCATAGGTGACCGCTTATAACTTATAACAGTCGAAGAGTGAATGAAAATTTCGACGTTGCCGCGATTATAAAATTTATCGTAGAGCGAGACGGCCGCGCGGATGGAGGAGCGCCACCCGTTTTCCGAATCGAACGCGGCGTTGCGCGATCGCCGCACTCCAAATATATATTATTTTTATCGTCCGCGATTTTTATACGATACGGCCGTCGAGGCGATATCGACGACGAGGGCCGTTTTATTATTATGCAAGGGCAGAGATCACGCCTAAACGCGAGATGGGATTACGGTTGGAACGAACTGTCAAAGAAAAACGAAGAGTATTTCCTCAGCGAACGGATGGATTTCTTTTCAACCGAATCGCGTAAAGCACGCGCTGTCACTGAATATTTCAAAAATTAATATAGTATTTATTATTGGCGGTAAGCTGACCCACGGAGGAGCGACTGAAGGTGCTTGATGGAATTTCAATATCAAATTTGAATTGTTACAACTTTGCACGATTTCACATGTAAAGTTAAATACAGGTAGTCCTCGATTTACGAAAATAGTATAAAATAAAATTCAAATTGACCAAGTAATGTAAATAATTGCAAAAATGGATTCGGACAACGAAAGATTTTTTAGTATAGGTGTTTTTTTTAGAGGTATAGAACTTTGAAATGGAATAAAACAAGGTGATTTTTTTAAATAGACATGAAATTTACTTTATTCGAAAGATTATCTTCTGGCATTATAATTTAAATATGACTTCTGGCATATGACCGCCACGGCTAGCTCGGATGTAGTCTGATCTGGAGGTCCAATTTTCCAAATTCAAAAGGATTTTTTCCAACATTTGTGGCTGTATATCGGCAATAACGTGGCGAATGTTGTCCTCCAAGTGGTTAATCGTTTCGGGCTTGTTAACGTAGACTAGCGACTTCACAAATCCCCACAGAATATATAAACCGCCGTATTCAGGAAGATATTGCTTCCTATAAAGAAATATACAGGAAAAAAACGACAAACAACTCAACTAAAATTAATTGGATATGTTTTTTAAAAAGACTTCTACTGTTTCTTCTTCCACTACTGATGATGAGCCTATGGATTGTACTTATATAAATACAGATGACGAAAGATTTTAAATATTAATGAAGAAAATATTTTATTGTGTATTAATAAATAAGTATAAATTTAAATATAAAAAATACACATGTTTATTTTAATATGTAAGTACATACATATTTATTATGAAATTCGAATTACGACCAAAGTCCAGGAACGTATGTCGGTCGTAAGTCGAGGATAAACTGTAAAGATGAGTAGAACCTCATATCCAAAGGTTTTCAATATTGTCCGCAATTGCCCAACAAGAAGTCGGATTTTGAGAACCTTACACTTGATCTAGAAATTGCATTACATAAAGATTTAACAAGTAAACATATTTGCTCTCGCATTATTAAAAAATGATTTTTTAGCAAGTGTAAAAAAATAACAATAAATTCAACGAGGAATTAGTCGCTCTCAAGAATATTAAAGCTAAAAGCAAAGAAAATAATATCGTAGTATTGATTGAATTGGCATTCGAGTCGAGACGGTTGATTGCTTTATACAGCTAGTTGGTATTCAAACGAATAAGAATGTTGACAGTGTCAAAATTTAGTGTAAAAGCTATTTTTTGTTAAACTGTTGGACTTATTTGTCCCGATAATCTTCATTAATTTGTTTTACGACAATACTCATGAATTAATTGTCAAAATATTCAATAATGGATCGTTACACGAATCAGCAGAGAAAGGGTTAAAAGCGAATCAATTGTTACGAAGGTAGCAAACAACTTGACGCAAAATAAATCAATTTCGTTAGACATTTAAGTAGTGTATGGCATTTAATGTCTAAATCTTCGATATATTTTACCGGTACGTAAAACATATCTCAAGGTTCTTGTCAAATCTTTATATACACAATGACGAAAAGAGAAAATAATAAAAAAATATAATACTCAATTAAATAATAACAAATTGATATCCAAAAATAGATAATAAAAAGCGAATTTACAATCGCGGCATTGGAAATAAAACGCGATGAAAACAGAATCACACATCGATTAAAATTTGAATGATTTCGAGTTTTTTCTTCGAAGTTTTGTGAACGTCGATACGAATGCCGCGCCGCGCTATCAGTTAAAAAACCTGCATAATAGATAAGGAAGTTGGATAGTGGTATATCGAAGCATCATATTCGTCTTTCGGGTAACGATATGTTATATTATTTGAATTCTGCAGTCGAGTGCTATTGTAGCGATCGCACGGTTTCGGGTTCGCGTCAAATCAAGGTCAATCTCAAATTTAGATTATTCTCAATTCACATGGATCATGGTGTTTTAATATTTTTCTCTTGCGAGCGGAAATATTGTAGGGCATTTAAAGCGCATCAACTCGAATCGAGACAGACATCGCCCATTCTAAGATCGAAAATATACGAAGTCGTTATTGGCCTCGATCAATCCGTTCAATGTTCCCGAGTGCATAATTATTTTCATGATTATATTATAGTTTCTTCATGTATGTTCTGATAATAGAGATATACTATGTCAGTTCTAATTCTGCGAAACTATTATTATTATCACAGTACTATTTCATATTCAATTAATTGAGTCATTACAAAAATTAAATTAAGAATACACTCAGTTGGATTTTTTTGAAATTTTGAGTTTTGGTTGAATCGCTTATTGGCGACATCCAATGTAAGTACAAGCGGTGGGATATAAGGCTAGTAATCAAATCGTCATAAAAAAACGAATTTCAATATACAAAATAAGTGATTCTCTAATAACAAGCGATTTAATGACCGCGGAGCGTTAAACGTTTAATTTTGCAAAGCTCACTTTGTTCATACACTTTAGACACTTTCAAGCTCGGTCGGATGGTTTAAGGCCAGACGCACAGTGAGAAGGTTCTACGATCAGAATTCCAATTTCTGAAGTTCAGTTTATTTCTTGAATCCTTGGATATTTTTTTTAAACTTTAACCGTTTGAGTACCGTGCAATTAAGCTAGGTGACATTCATATACCGCGAGTTTTCTTTTATTTATAAATTGACATATATTGTTTGAATTTTTAATATCAACGAGTCGAAATTTCAACTTCTTTTTTAAGGGTTGTCACTAACATTTATAATATTTTATAAAATATTAATTAAAAGTAAATATTAGTTTGAATAATTAAAAATGAATAATACGGACATGATATTGACAACTGAAATAATTGTGTACGTGAACGTGCACATTCGAGCAAAATCACAAGAAATCTGACCCAAGTAAACAGCAAAACATGGAATATGGACAAATTTCTGGAGTTCAGGTATAAACAAAAGAGCCAAATGGTGAAAGTTGGCCAAGAGATACATTTAGACTTGCATCATTTCGCTCCACAATTATTTAAGCTTCATAATTATTCACGCTAAAATTGTATAGATTACACCGAAAGTGGCACCCCTAGTGACTTCCCACGTCGACTTCTATTGAATTTGAAATTTCGGTTATATTTAAAAATATATATTACACATTTTTTTCTCCATGATAATAGATAGATTTCGCTAGCAATATGTGAGAAAATAACACGATATTTCCAATTGGAATATTTTATACGTATTTTTAAATGTCTGTAGACACATCCTACGGTATTCGCGTCGTCCCCGCCTAGAAGACACATATGTTATGTCCTCGCGGTACTGAAACGGTTAAGCCGATAGCGTGCGCACGGCCTAAAACAAGAGTTTGCTTCAATTTCTCGTTTTGTAGTGCATCTGTCATCACCTGTCGCAAAATCGGTCAATGATACAATTCAAATTATTTGTACATAAAAAGTTCAAAGTAGTGATTTGTTTATCAACATAACCATCGGAATGATGGAACGAAAAACATCTCAGAAGCAAACGTTTAGAATACTGTTACTTAATAGACGTCGAGGACGAAACCTTGAATGGCTGCGAAACGTCAATTAATATCGATCGGATAGTATCAAAAACAAAATAAGAGCCTCGATGACTGACAAACTTAAACAATAGATATTTAAATAATAAAACACAATTTTAATACAATTTCCGCATTTTTATTACACTAAAGTAGGGATCGGTTTCGCTCATCGCAAGCATTATCAACTGATAAAACACAAATTTAAATGAGGCCATTTATACAAAATCAGTTGATAATATAATATAATTTATGATATCGACTGAATGTGCTTGATGGAGTTTCAATATCAAATTTGAATTGTTACAACTTTGTACGATTCCACATGTTTTGTCACTAACGACGAAAATCAAATTTGATATTGAAATTCCATCAAGCACTTTCAGTCGATATCATAAATTGATTCAAAAAAGATTACCAATGTACACTATTAAATTTCAATGTTGTATGATAACGGGTTAAAAGTTCATATTGGGGTTGAAGATGCGCGATCGCACAATTCAAGCAAACGAGAAATGTTCACGTGGGTAGTCGAGGGGGTGAGCGATCTGTTATTGTGGATGCGCCCATCGGCTTGTTTACTTTTGTGCGATGGCGAAGGCGGGGGGCGCGGGCGGGAGCTGTGGCAGGGTAGCGCGGCGAGGCGCTAGAACACATGTCGTGTCGCGCCGTGTCTGTTCGGTTCCAACATTCGCGTAATTATAGAAGAAAAACGGGAGGGGAGGTACGCGGAGGTGCGCAGGATCGAAGTCGGGCATTCGAAAGCCTCTTTCATTCATGAAACCGAATGAATAGTTCCCCGCAGCATAGCGGCACACCTGGACACAATCGACGCCAACATTTCAATGTTTTGCGGTGAGACACGCACAAAAGTTACGTGTAAATGCAGTGGAATGTGATAATTAACAATCGGCGACTTCCGCGGACTTCTACGGAAATAGCACGAGGAACAAGTGACGAAAACGCAATCATGCGATTTATTTACATGTGTAAGTGATCTCGATAGCGGTACACACATATCCCTCGATTTACACGGATTAAAAAAACCAAATATCATTGATGTGTAAATGTTTCTACTTCAAACATCGAATTGGCATAAATAATTTCGAGTGATGAAAGTGACTTTGAACCATTCACGAAGAAGAGATTGGCAGTGATTTGTGATAGTAAAGAATGACCAACCGTTGCAATAATTTTTTTTATGAATCTTTTGGATTTCATTTTTTTTTGTTCCTCTGTATATGCTTTATGTGTATTTAATTAATAAAAGAATGTATATATTTATACTTTTTTAATAATTTTGTTTTATTAATGTATTTTAGGAAACAACCAAATTATGCGTTTTCGTGTACGTTTCGATTGACACGTTTTTTTCAGGAGCCTATCTACCGTGTAAATCGAGGGAGGTGTATTATGAATTTCATTTGATTTAGGTTTAAATTCGATATCTGGTATTCGATTTAAGTAATTTCGAAATATTAAATGTTCGCTAAAATGATATTTTGCAAGCATATTACTCTACTAAATTAACCCTTTCACTACTAACGCTTAAACTTTTGAGACGGCTGATCGCAGGATGTCGATACTTGACAATTGAAAGTATTAGAGTGACAAAAGATTCGAATACTAGCAATTGTTTTAATTGAAATATAGTTAGATTTGTTACGAAAATATATCCTTAATACCGACTCTATTGAATTCGTTTTTGAAACATTCGGTGTTGAAAAACCTCTATGTTACTCTACTAAACCCGGCTAAGTCTAACTATGATATTAAAGACACTATTATTTTTATTATATTTTGCGTTGTAAAGTTTCAATACACTTCAATTAGACGTCTCAACAGATGAGACGTTAGCAGTCAGAAATTAAGGCTTGAAAAGAATTCGATATTCACGCGTCAATTGTCATATAGGAAGTCCTTATTTTCCGTCAGTTCAACGTGCAACTTTGCAGTCGTTAGATGTTTCTTTATGTAACCTAGTAGTTAGCTGTCAGAACGTGCAATATGCATGTTCTTTAATCTGATTGATCACTTAAATCGTGAAATAATTATGCCATTACATAGCGATTCGACCTTTTAATGCAAGATGGAATGAAAGTTTTTATTCTTTTCATACGAGGAAAACAATAACATTAGCACACAAATGATTTCTTCGGCCATGTATTATAATAATAATGTAATGCCTACCGAAATTAACCCATTCCCTGCTAAGCCGTGTTATAAATATCCCGAAATTTAATTTTTCAATCAATTTCAATTTCCCATCCGGATGGGAAAACACGAGGGAAACATGTATTCTGGAAGTATGTCAGATATTATAAAATATGCTAACGCTTTTCGATGTGTAATCTTTTCTTCAAACAGTGCCGATTGCTACTGGCTGAAATCAAAATTTATTAAAGGAATTAATTTATTAATTTATGATATCGACTGAAGGTACTTGATGGGATTTCAATATTAAATTTGAAATGTTACAACTTTGTACGATTCAATTTATGATATCGACTGAAGGTGCTTGATGGAACTTCAATATTAAATTTGAATTGTTGCAACTTTATACGATTCCATATGTCTTATCACAAACGACCCGGGTTTCGCCCTTCGGCATCTTCAGGTATTCCATCGCACGGATGCAACAGAAATGACAGTGATAGAATGTCTGAAGATGCCGAAAGGCGAAACCCGGGTCGTAAGTGACAAAACATATGGAATCGTACAAAGTTGTAACTATTCAAATTTTATAAAAGGAAAGTAAATTGGTCGCCTCGTAACATGAGTTCAGATGTACATAGGTCCATTTCGCAACCCGGCTTAGATTATTCCTATTATCGGATCGTTCATCAAAAAGAATTGGGTGTTTATAGGCAACGAGAAACGCTGATAAAGATATGAAAACCTAGGGAAAACAAATACAAAGTGCGTAAAAGGGCCGAGCGGCGAGTCGCCCCCCGCAACGAGAGGGCGCATCCGCCGCGGCCCTCACTGCGCCTCTGCGGCGGAGCGGATCGTCTCTTACCGGTGCGGGCGGCGCGGGCGCGCGGGAACGGCGGCGTCCTCCTCCGCTCGGTCGGGCCGGCTCTCCCGCCCGCCTCTCCCTCGTCCGCCGCCTCGCCGGCCCTCGGCGGGCCCGTTCCGTTCCGTTCGGTTCACCCACACTGAAACGGGCGCGGATTCTTCTCGCCGCCAGAAATAATACACTCCGCCCACTGACTGAGCGCACTGCTGACACTCGCCTCGCGTCGGATGCGTAATTTTAAAATCAATCGGCGTGGAGGCGGAGGGGGGAGCGGGCCGTCGGCGGATCCTGCCGGCGTGCGGCGCCAACTCTCCTCGGGTTCGCTGTTATTGTATGACTATATACTGAATATGACCACAATCACTTTACATATGAATAGGTTATCCTGCATCACTGATCGGTCGCGGCACTGGGATCGTTCGGGTTCGCGGGATGTCGTCGGCGTCGCGCGCGATACGTTAGGCGTTGCGCTCGGTCGCGGATCGCGGTTTCGCCGTCGGAAGCGGCGTGCGCGCTCGCAGAGATCGCTCCGGTCTGTGGCGGCGGGCGGCGGCGGCGCATGCGCCGGTCCCTCCCTCCTCCGGCCTCCGCCGCCCGCTCGGCCGCGCCGCTCCGCCCGCGGTGTTCATTCATGGCGACCCGTCGCGGAATTCAAACTCGGAAGACTATTCTCATGGCTATTTTTTTGGGCGGCTTTTTTGTTTTGGAATGAATGAATATAGAAAATGCGAGGTGAGTCGACATCGGCCGGCGATCAGGCATTGCCGCACAAGGCTGCGCGGCCTCGCCTCCGCTTCGATCGCCCGACACCAGAAACATCATTTCAATTTTCTGCTAATCTAATCGATTGATCGATTTCCTCTTTTCATCAGTTCCCGTACCTGTCTCTGCTGACAGCCGCCCTTTTCACCGTTCTCACTTCCTACTCCTCGACAGATGCGTTCAGCAGAACTTTTCTTTACGAGAGCTGGTTTTAAGTCAATCTGTCAGTGTCCATCTGATTTTTATGCGCTCGGAATTAGCATCACCGGTATGCCTTTTATCATGACGTTCACAAATTTCCAACCTAACCTAACCTCTGGTGCCTGACGAGCCACCAAAAGGATATTTCATCTCCGAATATTCGTAAAAATAATTCAGTGGTTTTGGTGCTAGTGTTCTAGCAATACCTGCGGAGATTATCAGGAAGCTTCATTCCAATTACAATACGCAGATTAGCTTGTATTGATTGAATTGGCATTCACTTGGTAGAACTCCATTATAACACGGTAAAAAAATAGTAATTTATTTTAGTTCTACAAATGTTTTAAAGATATATCTGAAGATCTATCTAGAAACAAGCTAGGTCGTTAAAACAGGAGATAAAATGTATTGTATACCTTTTATACACAGCTATGTATGAATAAGCAAATGTTCGTTTAAGCATAGTTCTGACGACGGCGTGAGCCGAAATAGCTATCAACTATATCTTGAAAAAAAATTGTAGAACTAAAATACATTGCTATTTTTTCACCGTGTGACACAGATTAGCTTTTACGCCAAATTTTTCAACTGTCAACTGTCTCATGTTTTTAGATATCAACTACCAACACACTGCGATCAGCCGCCTGACATCAGGGGTTAACAACGTTAACGAAAATATTTTTAAGGTGTTAACTGTCACTTCTTGATGGAAAGGCATTATATTTTAAATAATAAAAACACATTTTTTTAGTACTTATTTCCACAATATATTTTTTGATCAGGACCGGTTTCGCTCATCGCGAGCATTATCAACTGATAGAATACAATTTACAAACAAGTCTATTTATACAAAACAAAAAATTGATTTGAGTTAAAGGTAGCAGGTGTACAAAACCATGGGTTCAAGAACTAGGAAACAATTTACATAAAATCATACAATATTGATACAAATAAAGTAAATTAGTATAAAAATTAAATGTTCACAATCACTTATTAACAATTACAATTACAATTAATATTAATTTTTAATGACGAAAATAACCCACAATCACTACTTGATTATGGGTTATTTTCGTCATTAAAAATTTCCCACTCCTTACTTCCTTATTGATTGCTTAGAGCTCCTAATGGATTATTGATTTATCATAATTGTAATTGTAATTCTTAATAAGTGATTGTGAACATTTAATTTTTATACTAATTTACTTTATTTGTATCAATATTGTATGATTTTATGTAAATCGTTTCCTAGTTCTTGTACCCATGGTTTTGTACACCTGCTACCATTAACTCAAATTAATTTTTTGTTTTGTATAAATAGACTTGTTTGTAAATTGTATTCTATCAGTTGATAATGCTCGCGATGAGCGAAACCGGTCCTGATCAAAAAATATATTGTGGAAATAAGTACTAAAAAAATGTGTTTTTATTATTTAAAAAAAAAAAAAAAAATTAACGAAAATAGTAAAAGAAATTAACAGCACCCACTAAATAATTATCGCAAATCAGTGGCGTGCGAGTCTTCTAATAAACGGCTTGCGTTTAAATAGTAAAAAACACACTGTTTAGTACTATTTAATATTTAAATGACCAGGACTGATTTCGTTCATCTCGAGCATTATCATCTGAAACACTGAATATAATATTTAAAAACTGAGGCTATTTCTACAAGTTTTTGAATTAACAATTACCAGATATTCAAAAACAAACATTTAAGAACTGAGAAATGATTAACATAAAAAATATCTGAATGAAGTTAAATACACCTATCCCTCGCTTAACACGGTTTCAGTTTCGGTGGAAAAAATGCTTCGACGTTACGTAGATGTGCACACAGCTGTGCGAAATTCTAAGAATAACGGTAAGGGTATACCGGAAATAGAACTGCACATTTCAAGCAACAAATAGTACCCGAAATATATAGATAATACATCAGACATTTAGTCTCTCGTTTCCCACCGTTTTTATCACTCGCTGATAAAATAATTACTGCTTATAGTTTCACAACTATTCAAGGTATATTTTTGTTATTTCTCATACATATTTTTAAAATTTGTATAATGAAGTTTAAATAATATGAAGACATAAAATTTTAGACCCATAATGTCAAAATCGAAATTTAGTAGAAAAATAATTTCTCTGGAGACAAAAATATTAATTTTGGATCAACTTAGAGATGGACAGAGTACGACTGATATTGCAAAAAAAATTAAATCTGAACTGAATAATATTTTTTATCCCTATCATTATATATCTACCAACCTGTTTTTTCTTAATATCCTCAAATAAACCTATTCGCTCTATTTCATACATTTGTTAGTCTCGCTTAACACGATTTCGCTTAGCACGGCGATCTAGCTGAGCCTAACTTTCGTGTTAAGCGAGGGATGGGTGTACAATATATTTTATGAAATTATTTTGAAAATCCATATTTAACCAAGAATCGCGATTTTTGTAGGTTATCAACATCATGTAGGTGAAAGCTGAAACAATATTTAGTCACAATAATGTATCGTACAAAGATGTAACAATTCAAATTTGAAATTATTGAAGTGCAATATTCACTTCGAGCCATTCATACTCAACCTGCGACTCGTGGGCCACATGCGGTCCGCCAAGCTCCCCTGCATGTAGCAATTAAACATAAGATTTGTAAATATGAGTTTCTCTAAACGTAAATAATCATAAATATTTTTCAATAACTGTTTATATATATATATTTATCCAATAACGTAGAGATAGGAACTACGCTATAAGAGAGTTCCCTATAGAAGGCTAGGCACGCGTACAAAATTTGAGGTCAGGCATTTTCAATTACATGTAGTCCTCGACTTACGACCATTCGCACTTACGACCAAAAAAAAAGTAATACAAATATTTGCAAAAATGGATTTGGACAAAGATCGAGAAGAATTAGGCTCATATATTAATTTATTTTGTTCCATTAAGTAGTAAGTGTGGGTTATTTTCGTCATTAAAATTTCCCACTCCTTACTTCCTTATTGATTGTTCAGAGCTCCTAATGGATTATTGATTTACCATAATTGTATTTGTAATTCTTAATAAGTGATTGTGAACGTTTAATTTTTATACTAATTTACTTTATTTGTATCAATATTAATGATTTTAGTATTCAATATTATAGGACAGATGTATAGAGATACATAAAGTTTTAAGCAATCATTTTTGTTGTAATATGCCTAGCCATTTTCTTGGGATTTGTCAAATCCTCTCCGTATGACAAATAGGCTATTTTTGCGACTATGTATAGTTCTTTAAGGCAGTGCTCGGCAGACTTTTGACTGAGAAACTGAGATAAAAGGTTCTATTAGTCTACCGAATATTTTTGAGAACAATGGACAATTGTATACGCCAAAATTCTAAAGTTTTGGGGAATTATGTACGTTCCGTCAGAAGGGATGATGGCTTTGCTGATTCAATGAATTGGAGAAAGGTCATGCGGTGGCAAGTCTCGGAATAGCAGAAGCGTTTGCTGATCAATTCATATCTGTGTACTCAAATGATATAGCACACATCAATTCAAATTCTGTTTTAAAAAATCAAACAAAAGGTGCTTAATACATTGAAGCAATACAAATCTCTGAAGAGGGTGTGGTATTTTTTTATTAAGAAACTATAGAATTCTCGCTCGCTTGGTTTCAACAGGGTACCAACATCTATTTTCAATGGATGTATCCCTTCAAGATTCATTAGATATTTAATCTGAAAATGAAAACAGAAAATTTTCCGGCAATGAGGAAAATATCAAATATTACTCAGATTTTTTAAAGTAGTCCAGAATCATCAGTGGGAAATTATAGACGAGTGGCTGTTTATTCAACGCTAGTTAAATTTCTCGAGACGATTTACATAGAATGATTTTAAGAAAATTTGAATTATGTATAATTAAAGAATAAAATGGATTTAGAGCCGGAAGATCGGCACAAACTTGATGGTGTTCACGGATTACGTGTCAACGGCATCGGATAAAGACCTGCAAGTTAACTGTTCCTGCAATATTTCAAAAGATCCAATTGATAGGTTTGTCAGAAAACATTGTTAGACTGTTTGGAAGTTATTTTAGAAACCGAAAACAACGCGTATCGTATGAGTTCTTTGAATCTCAACTGCATTTGCAATCTGCACTTATTCTGTAGTTCTACAAGATTCAAACTCGGGGCCATTGCTGTTATACCATATTTATAAACGTCACTAAAATACTAAATTCTTGTTATTCGCTGATAATTTGGAGATTTTTTTTGCAAGTTTTCACTATGGATGATTTCCTCCGTCTCCAATCTAGTATAGCCAATATAAAAGAATAAGAAGGAGTAATATACTCGATTTTAATATTAAAATGTAATCTTTTATCGTTTACTAGAGGATCGCGTATGTTATTCTTCCGCTATGTTCCGCCGAATTCTTTCGCGAATTTCATCAGTTAAGGATTTCGGAGTAAAATTCGAGAACAAACTAACATTCAATAGTCGCATAAGGATTACCTGCTACAAAACATTGCAAATGTTGGGCTTTATCCTCCGTACCACCAGAGCTTTTTCAGGGGTTAAAATTTTGATATTCATGTACAATTCCCTAGTATGAAGTAAGCTTGATAGTGGTTCTATTGTTTGGGTCCCAAGAAATTCGGAATATGTCCTCATGGTGGAAAAGGATCAGAAGAAATTTTTGACAATTCTTTTCTTGAGGGCGTAGGGATACTATCCGTGGCTTGACCCAACTGACTTTCATTTATGTATGCTCGCATTTGTTCGAAATTTGAAGAGAAATGTATTAAGCCACATAATTCTTTCGAGACATTCGAGGCCAAAATGAGAATTCTGCCATCCTTTATAATATCAAATTGTATGCTCCGGATAACTTTTTGAGTAACCGTGAACATGATTTTTTTGTTCTTTAAAAGTGTAGAACAGGTCTGCCAATGGGAATGCCAATGCTAAAAGCGTTAACAATGTTCAAAATTATTGATTCGGATGACGACATATTCCATGGATGAAAATGAATTCTGGCAAATATTTTTTATTAAAATAGATTTTACATGAGCTCGCTTTGTTGACTTTCTTGCTATCTATTTCTTTAATCTCCATCATTAAATGTTTAAATATTTTTAAAGCAATAAGCTTGTATTTTTTGTCGCGTGTATTTACCAAATAAATAAATATATAAATACGTGCTGAATCGTTTATGATTTCTGATTTATTATTGTCATTTTAACATTTAAATTGCAGGCCAGGTCATTTTTTCCATTATTTTTAATGCATCGTAAAATTCATTTCGATTCGAATTCATCGAAATTTTAGAATGATAAAATATATTAAAAGAACATTTTTAAATAATGATAAAAATTTATGATATCGACTGAAGGTGCTTGATGGAATTTTCATATCAAATTTGAATTGTTACAATTTTGTACGATTCCACATGTTTTGTCACTAATGATCCGGGTTTCGCCTTTCGGCATCTTCAGGCATTCTATCACACAATGCAACAGAAGTTCTGTTCAAAGTTCAAATGATAAAAAATATCACGTTTTTAAAAATAGCACATTAAAGATAGATGAAGAAATTAATTCATCAGTGTTCTATAAATATTTCCCGATAAAGTAAAAGTAGTGATGATTTTCTTCTTGTTTTGTAGAAGTCTTTACCTGGGTTTCGCCCTTCCCGGGTCGTTTGTGACAAAACATGTGGAATCGTACAAAATTACAACAATTCAAATTTGATATTGAAATTCCATCAAGCACCTTCAGTCGATATCATAAATTAAAAAAAAATGTTGTTTTATTGCTAGCAAGAAATAAGCTAGGCCGTTAAAACAGGAGAGAAGATGTATTGTGTACCTTTTCTACACAGCTATATATAGATAAGCAAATGTTCGTTTAAGGATAGTTCTGACGATGGCGTGAGCTGAAATAGCTTTCAAACTATACCTTTTCACCGTGTTATAATGGAGTTCTACTAAGTAAATGCCAATTCAATCAATAAATATAATTTATATTATTTGTAATCATCAGCCATTTGAAATTATCAAGAAATTTTCTATTTTCAAAACTGATTAATTATTATGATTTTTATTTTTTAATGCTTAAATAAAATCGATTTGTCTATAATAACGCAAATGCTACAACTTCGCCAAAGCTTCGCTTAATTTTTTTTAAATTGTAAATATTTTAGTTTCATTTAAATAAATTTTCAGGAAATAAGCTAGGCCGTTAAAACAGGAGAGAAGTTTGAAGAAACTGTTTAAGTTGCAAGTCAGAATACTTTATAAGTCACAAGCTCCCTATTCTAAAATGCAATAGATGGGAATGTACGCCCAGCTCTCATGATCTAGACCAGCGGTCGGCAACCTTTTTGGACTCACGGACCACTAGATGGATTAAAATGTCAAAATTTTGATCTGGCGAACCACCAAATGGACTTTTGTGTTAAATATTATATATTTAAATAAAAGTGAATAAAACAAAATAAACGCATTAAAAAATGCACTTAGTTCATAAAATAAAACAATTAATTATAATTATTTTATAAAACTTTATTGATTTCTAATATGATGGTTGGTTTTGGACATTTGAAATAATAAAATTTATATTTGGCTCCAATGATGTAACTGCAAGACAAAGAACTGAATGGACTTCCAGTCGAGATCGATACCGTGTTTTGATTGCTGTGACAGATGAAAGCGCCTTTTCGCATAAATATGTTGCGGAGTTTTCGCAACAACTGAAGTGTGACATCATGTAAGTCTCATATATAGCGGAAAGAGTCCGAGAAGAATATAAAACAAGGCGAGAGAGTGAAACAGAACATGCAACGCACCAAGAAAAGTATGTATGTGTTACGAGATTCAGTTGATTTTTTTTTCTGGTGATAGGATTAAAAATTGAAATAATGTCAGATTTCTCTGCGGACCACCAATCGCCAACCGCTGATCTAGACAACCTCTTGTTTCATCTTTTCAATTCCTTTGGGAGTATCTCATGGTAGCTAAATTCTCCATAAATGGATAGGAAGTGATAGAGGAAAAAAAAACATTTGCATATAAAAATCCCATTCCTTTATTATAATATACATTTTGCCAAATAATTACGGCCAACGGCAAAGTTACTGCACTATAATTCCACAGACAATAAATATGTAAGCTTCACAAAATACATACTTAAACAATTATTTTCCTAAAAATTATAATACAAAAAGCTCATCGGGAGAGCTTGCGGCGCAATATAATCTGTTTTGATGTCGAGAAATAAGTTTGGATCACAATTGTAAGAGCAAAATATACACTTAGATTCCATACAATGTAAATTTTATATACACCTTAAAACAGAAGACTCGTAAAATCGATGAAACGCTTATATATTTGAATATAACATGCCAGCCGTCATTCATGTGAAAATATAAAAACTAAATACAAATATGATATAAACATATGTCGATTTTGAGTAATAATAAAACTAAAAAATTATAAAAAAAAAACATTTTCAGTTGGACAAGCAACTTTTTTGGGCGGCTCAGTCATTTTGTGTCCATTGAAATTTAGGTCTTGCAGTCAGACTATTTCTTTAAGATGAAAACTTCATAACTGCCGATGTGAATTGCAAAACGAGTTGCGCTTTCATTTCCTTTGATCCCTTTCGAGCTGAGGTTGATCGGCTAATCGAAACACGAGATCCGTGATAAAACGAGTAGAAAAGAAAGGTGTGAGAAAATTATTCATGTGCAATATGTGACATGCAATTCGGAAATGATGGTATTCACGCAGCAGTGTGAAATGCCTCTCTACAAGATCTGGAAGAGATTCTTCAGCTCCACCATCAGCTGCCAGTCGGTCTTGACCAGATCATCGCGGAAGTAATCCTTGCAAGCGTCGATACTGGCGCGGGAAATCTTTAGGCAGAACAGAAAGTGGATCATTAGAGTGAAAATTTTTCCACGTATTTAAGTAATTCAACAAGAAATTATACATTTGCATAAATGATCAATGCTGCAGTTGAATGGTAGCAAGCAGTATTGCTAGTGACAAAACATGTGGAATCGTACAAAGTTGTAACAATTTGAAAATCACCTTGCTGACGAGAAAATCAGTATCATCAAAGTGCCTTCCGAACATCTTAGGAGCTTCTCCCGGAATGGGATCTATTTTAATGCAGACTTCCATGCCTTTCCGTGCCGTCTCCACTTGCTTGTGGTTGCTCTCGATCGATGTCACAATGCCGATGTCCACGAACTGAAAATTTTACAACCCATTTTGAGATGTCACTTCTCGGTGGAAAGACATCATACAGAACTATTTCTAAACTCATTTTGTTTTCTTATATCATGGAATATTATTTGAATATTTGGCTGTTTTTCATAAAAATTAAATCTGTCCGTGTTGCTATTTTTCAAAATGTTTTCTTTCCATGTAGAGTTTTAAATAGAACATTAAAAAACAAAAAGCACATAGTCCTATGTTGTTGCAATCACTTTAACAAATATATCCCTAACAAATAACTCACTCGTAATCACCATTGCCGTGACGAATCGAAGCCACGAATTAATGACAAATGAGCAACATTGCCCATGTCACGTGTCATGAGTTTCATTATTGCGAAGCCGCGAAGATTGGTGCAAAGTTTGGGGTGAAATTTGGCATGAAGTTTAAAACTGATTTGCGACTCTAGCGGAGATTGCGATAAATTTAAAGGGTTCAAAAATCGATGATTTAAACATTTAAAACTAATACGTTTGATAAGTGTACGGAGGTGGCAGTAGCAGAACAAAAGTTCGCAACGCTGATAATAATAATGAAGTTATTTCGTTTTCCATGTTGAGTTTATATATGAATTTTATTTGGTTTAATTTTGGTTAGTGTATATCTATTATCAATTTAATTAGGTGTATTTTTCATGATTACATTTCAACTCTTCTCTAGTTCTTGAACCGTTCGATTTGTATACTCGGTAATTACTAACTCTCAGTTTATATAAATAGCTTCATTTTGATTATAATTAAATCAGTTACTAGTGAAACCTGTTCTGGTTATAAAATCATGTAATACTTTCACAATGTGACGTGAATCAAATATCTCGTTTTGATTAAATAAACGATAGTTCTGACGATGGCGTGAGCCGAAATAGCTATCAACTATATTTGTTAAAAATAATTTTGTAGAACTAAAATACATTGCTATTTTTTCACCGTGTTAAATAAACGATATTTTACCTCTTTGCTGGGAACGCAGATGGGAGTTCCCTCTTTGACGATTCCAGCTTCCACAATGACACCGACCACAATGGGATCGCGGGAGTTGAAAATAAACTGTGGTAATATCTGTTGAAATTTATAGAACATTTTTCACACATCCAATATAAATATATTTTGACACAAAATTGGTGTGAAGCAGATAAAATTTCCAATAAATTGTTAATATAAATTGGAATTACAAACTAAGTAGTGATTTTTTTTGAAATGCATTCCCTCAATTTTTCTTATATTATGGTCTTCTATTCACAAAAAAATTTCAGGTTCCTTAGAAATCCACATTCTGTAAAAGTACATATGGACGATTCTTCGTTTAAACTTCCACCTTCACCTATTATTCATCACACCTAACGGTCTAGAAAAGGCTAGTACCGCACCATCTGACCGTTCCAGTAACTCCGAGGATGTGTTTTCCACCTTGTTGAGCTTCAATTCTATGGAATCTTATTGATTTTATGAAATTATATAATTATATGTAAACATAATTTTCTGTAATCCGATGGCAATGTGTTGCGTACCTTAAGTTTGCACGGGAAGACGGCGATGTGCTTGAATTCTTCTCGTTTGCGCTGTTTGAGCTGATCCCTGTGGGCCATGAACTTGTCGAAGAGATGGTAGATGATATCAGCCTGAAAGATGGTGACGCCCAGATTGTCGGCCATCTCCTGAGCGTCACGCTCCACCTTCACGTCGAAGGCCAGGATGACGGCATACTGCGATTCGTGCTCCAACATGGCGGACGCCTTCATCACGTCACGCTTGACCACGGGCCCTATTCTGATCGCCGAATACTATACACAGAATACAACAAAAGAGAAAGCGTGAAAAATTTACACTTCTGCGTCTCGAGGCTTTTATAATTTATGATATCGACTGAAGGTGCTTGATGGAATTTCAATATCAAATTTGAATCGTTACAACTTTGAAGGATTCCACATGTTTTGTCACTAACGACCGAGTTCTGTTACATCCGTGTAATAAAAAGTCTTATGATGCCGAAAAGCGAAACCTGGGTTGTTACTGACAAAACATGTGGAATCGTACAGAGTAAATTGCATCAATTCAAATTCGAAGCTTTTAGTGTGGGAATTTTTTCACCTCATTTATATTGTTAATATTAATTGCATTCAAATAGAATTTGACACTCGGTGTGATACTTCTTGCAAATATTTTTAAAAACTCTGAATATGAATGGAGATATTCCGCTCACCGGGATTTTGCTGGACTTGAGAAACTCCAAGAGGGCTTCCAGGGAGCCGAGAGTGGACGCTTGCACGTACACACCTCTGTCGCTCAATTTTATGCCGGACAGAGCTTTCTTCAGATCCTTAGCCACCAGTTCCCTGATAACAGACAAAATAGACTCGCATCTCACACTCTCTCCGCACCGTACACCGTGCCTTGTCTTGCAGACAGTCAAACATTTTGAAAATTTAGTGTCATTGTGTTTAAATAACAAGCTAAGCGGTTATGTTAATTTGATCGTTATAATGATATCGCCACTTGTCAAGCCGTTGCACAAAGGGGTGGTCTAATTTGCTTCCTGAAGGACCACTTCCGTCCCACACATAATCTTATTGTCATAGACACCTATTGTTTCATTTAGAATTTTGAAAATTAGGCCATTGGAAAAAGAGAGAGGAGATGCTGTGTACCTTTTCTGCACAGCTATATATAGATAAGCAAATGTTAGTTTAAGCATAGTTCTGACGATGGCGTGAGCCGAAATAGCTATCAACTATATTTGTTAAAAATAATTTTGTAGAACTAAAATACATTGCTATTTTTTCACCGTGTAATAAAAAAATAGCTTTACCATGTACCATGTATTTTAAGCAAAAAAACTTTTGTTCACTATTTTTTAGCACATGCTCCCTTCTACTATGGAGCATATGGACTCCTGAGTGGAAAAGAATACCATGCCTGCAAACAAACCTCGTCACTGTGAAAATGAAATATTTGCTTTCTTTATGGGTAAGCTTTGAATAGATTTTCTAGAATACGCCACTAACATACTGAGGATTCTGATTCAAAAATCAACCAGAGTACAGGTCGGGATTTTGAACTGCAGATGCCAGCCATAGGCAGTAGTAATCTCAAATTAATTAACCTAATGGGCGATTTAAACTTTCTGCCGAATTGGCAAATCAAGTCAAACTTTTGTTTCAGCACACTTAGTACGTGTACAAAACAAAAACATAAGTTTCTACATACAAGGTTTGTTATGCGCATCTAATAAAGACAATGTGCCTCATCTTCCGGTATAGGCAATAAAAGTTCACACCTCAAAATGTCCACCTCGTCTGGTTTGTGTGCCACCAGAAGATTCAACCCGGCGACCGCCTTTTCCAAGTCTTTGGCGGCTATTTTCACTCCTTGAGCTGCCACTACCTCTTTGTACTCAATGTAAGCGTTCTAGAACAAAGTACAGATACGGATAAAAACAAAACAGGAAACAGAGTGATATGACTCAAAAAAATCTAGAATTTGCTGTGTAAAAATATGTTTAACCTGATTCAGACGAGCATCATCAAGACATGCCAACCGATCGCGTGCCAAAAAGACGAGCGTCATGTATACATGCCGCAGCTTTACACAGAATTTTGAACTTTAACATCACAGTAAATTCATACTCGATTGAGACGAAAACCGTACGAGTAATATGTCCATGCATTCTTCTTCACGACTCATGTGTTTATTAGGAGTCTCACACTTATATACAATACAATTGACAAGATTTTTCAAGCCATTTTTCTTTTTTATATTTCTTAAAATTGTACTTCGAGTTTTTTCGAATATGGAACATTTCGGCTCCCAAATCTTTGTTCGCGGACACCGAGACGTCTGGTCACATAAGGTATGACCGCAGTCGTTTTTGTTTTTTGTTTTATGTATGGAGACATTATGTATAGTCATTATTATTGTTTAGGTAGAGAAATGTTTGATTTCAGAATTAATTTGTTAGCTTCAAACTGTTTAGGTTACATCTACATCATTAATTATTTTTAAGTGATACTATATCCAATTTAATTCGACTTATAAATCGCGAAAGATCTGCCCGTCCGCTGGTATTGAAAGTACTTTAACAATATCGTCTAAAAAGGGTTAAATATATTTTCTCCCTATTGTCTAACACTCCACTTCACGTTTGCATATAATTTTTAATCACAAGCACGTAAGCAGCTCGTCAGTATCACGAATTCAAACAGTTTCTTGGAATTGATAAAATATCTGTTCCCGCACACTATGATGATTCTCTCGGTAAAATGGAAAGGATCCATCCTCTCAAATTGTCAGCGTAGAGGCGCCAGATCCAATATTTTGCACTGACAGTTAATTGGTTAAAAAGTTTGAAGAGAACCGACACGTGCAGCTGAAGTGCGAGTTTTTTTCGGTGAACAAAATAGAGAAACGTTTGGATTTTTAAACAGTTTAGTGCTCAGGGTAATTATAGATAGATATATCACCTTGACTCTCAATTCTTTCATGGGTTGAGGCATCAGCAGAGATCGTATCTGCGTGACGATGGGTCCGTCAGTGCCAGCCAGCACCATCGTGTCTCCTTCGCGAAGCGTGCCATTGATGAGGATGGCGTCGATGGTCGTGCCCAAACCGGGGATCGCTTTCACCTGAAATAAGGTAATCAATGAATATTCTAATCTATCAGGTGGTTTAATATACCATTTTTGCATAAATTGTCTACGTTTGACATGTGAGCTGATAATATAAACTTTACAAGTGCCGGACACTCACCTCGAGTACGGTGGCCTGAAGCTGATGGGAGAAAAGTAACCGTTTGTGCAGCATGCCTTCGCAGGACTGGATGATGAGCGCCAGAAGATTTCCCATTCCCTCGCCGGTGACGGCAGACGTCGGCACTAACGACACATACGTGCGCACGTCTGGATTCTCATAGTAAAGAGCGGCGTTCAGCCCCTGAAATCACTTCAATCTTTTTATTCCACCCCATTCGCCGCTTTACCTGTGCGCCATCCATTTTCTTTTAAATTCAGATAGTTTTCTCCACGGTTAAAACAGCCCTCAATAATAATAATGATATTACGAGACATTTTAAGTAAAATCAAGCCGTGCTTCTACTCATTCAATAAATATTGAAGGTATTCCTTTTCTATTAAGCATCAGTGTTTAATATTTTCAGTAAACAAATGTCAATTGCGCCAATTAAATAAAAAAATAATTATTTTGCCAACGGGGGAGGATAAAATGCAAAAGTTTACAGCTCTAGAAAGTAAAACTTTATAAAAGAATGTGAAATGTAATTGAAGAACAGTGAATGTGCAGACTAAAGTTCTCGGGTAATTATTTCATATATGCGTGAAAAATCTTAGTAAAAAATGAATGCGAGTCTTTTTGCTTGTAAATTTTAGAAATCCGAAATCAAAAAATGACCTGCTCTGCGAATTGTAAAATAACTTCTTTCGTCCTCGTGTCAAATTCATTTTGCGTGTTAGTGTGTTGAGCTTTGATGATGTCTTTGATGTCTTTCCTCTGCGCACTCTGCCAGTCGTACAGCCTATCCATCTTGTTCAGCGCCACTATGAACGGAGTCTTCCGCGCCTTCAGCAGGTTTATCGATTCCAAGGTCTGAGGTTCCAAGCCGTGCATGATATCCACTACCTGAAAAGTGCAGTGCGTAATTTGATCGATTGTTGTTTGTCAGTAAAAAAATTATGCATTTATGAGAAATATCTCATCTAGAGATTTTAAAATGATAGCAAATGTGAGAAACGATACAAATCAACAAAAAGAAGAAGAAGAAAGAAGAGAGATCATAAAATTCGAATGCATACATTTGGTTTGAAATCTGTGAATTTTTTTAAACAATAATACAAATAATAAATTTTACCAAGATGGCAATGTCACAGAGAGAAGATCCTCTGCTTCTTAAGTTGCTGAAAGATTCGTGTCCCGGGGTGTCTATGATTAACAATCCGGGAATTTTGAATTCTATGAGGTTAACCTGGAAAATAAGAATAATATTTAAATAGTATTCATCATTGACAGCTTATATGGTTATAATGGATACATTAATTATTTAGTACTTTGGCTGCTAATGTCTCATCTATTACAACTGCCGATATTGGTGTGTTGATAGTTGACGCTTCAAAATATAAGAGAGTTAACAGTGTCAAAACTTTCCTGCGAGAGCTTGATTTATCAAGATATCCTCTGTATGTTTGGTTCACATCAGCATTACTGAATTAGTTATGAGCTGTAATTTCAACCAAACATTCAAATACATTTGACATTGCAAATCACATTTAAGAAGTGCAAAGTAAGAATAAGGTTTTTTTCTGAAGACAAAAGTGCAAACCGTATTATTGCAGAATCCTCAGTGTGGTATTATTTATAAAATAGGTTATCTCCTAGTTGCTCTCAATTGTTGCCATCGATTTCATAAAAAATAGGGCTTTACGTACCCCTTTTACATGTCTGGTTTGATCCTTGATGTTCTCGATGGGCACATTGGTGGCGCCAATCTGCTGCGTTATCCCGCCCGCCTCTCCATCCTGCACGTTTGTTCGTCGCAGTTTATCGAGGATTTTGGTTTTACCCGTGTCGACATGTCCGAGGACGCAAACGATCGCCGCCCTCAGCGAAGACGCCTCCCTGTTTGTCTCGTCTTCTTCTTGTCGTTTCTGCGAAAGCGTTTAAAGAAAAAGGTTTTTTTTTTAAATTTATGATATCGACTGAAGGCGCTTGATGAAATTAGAATTATACAAAGTTTCAACAGTTCAAATGGATTTCTATAGAGGAAGATCGCTGAAAGGGAAGTCATGCAAGGCAAATATAATCATTACTTAAATCAGCATTTATTTGGTAGAATACCATTATAATATTGTAGAAGATGATAAAGTTTTGTAAATTCATTGTGAAGAAGGCGTGAAGATTTTTTCTAGAAGCTGCGCAGCCATTAGACAACTTTAACACGCTCCAATATAAACCCAACACTAAAAATTATATGTAAATATGACAAATAATTCAATTGAAATCGAGTCCATTGACAAATAGATTGTGCGGCCATGCCGATCTTCAAAAAAATGTAAAAGGAGACAAATTTGAATTGTTACAGTTTTATACGATTCCACATGTTTTGTCACTGACGACCCGGGGTTTCACCTTTTGGAATCCTCAGGCATTCTATCACACGGATGCAACAGAACTGACAAAAGTTTCAGTTTAGTTGTATCCGTGTGATAGAATGCTTGAAGATGCCGAAAGGCGAAACCCGGGTCGTTAGTGACAAAACATGTGGAATCATACAAAGTTGTAACAATTCAAATTTATAATGGCAATTCGATAATGTATGTCCATGTCATAGAAATAATATTGAATTACTTCCAAAGTGAAGAATTGGTTCTCACTTTTATTCTGATCAAGGCTTTTTCTCTGAGTTTTGCATCACTGGCATCCACTTTGACTTCTGCCTCATCATCGCCTGAATCGCTCTCCTCTTCACTATCGGAGCTACCGTCGTCGCTGGACACGGTCCGCTCCTCAATCTTTTCGGCTTCCGCTGCCTTATTCTTCTCAGCGGGGACACCAGTGGGGACGTTGTCCGCGTCATTTTCGGATGAAGATGACTCGGCGTCCCATGAATCTTTTATCAATTCTTTTTTCGCAGCTTCCGCCTTAGATTCACTCTTAAAAAAAAACATTCAAATATTAATCATTGCAATATTAATTATGAGAAATTATTGAAGTGTTAAGAAAGAAAATACAGTTGATAATATATTGAAGTATTAATAAGTGGAGAAGAAGAACAATTTTCTTGTACAGTATAATATCACAACGCAAACAAAATTTTCATGCCAAAAATGGCATCAGCGATATTATTCTAAATGTCATATAATGGTAATATAAAAAAGATTTACTCTAAATGAAGGAAAAATTGATTAGACAGATAATGATAGTAGTGTTTTAAAATGTAAGTTGTCAGTTACCTTTGCGTCGATTATTTCTACATTGACTTTGCTTCCATCAGCGGCGGCCTGATGCTCGTCAGACGTTTGCTTTTTGAGTCTGCCGGGACGAACTCTGGTGCCGAGGCGAGGTTTCTTTTCGATTTGTTCCTCCGGTTTGCCCTCCTCTTCGGTACCCTGCTCTTTAAGAGACTCTATCATGGCCAGAGCCCTAGCTTTGTCCGCTTTCTGCTTAGGAGTCAGGAATTTCCCTTCAGCTTTTAATTTTTCTTTTCTTTCCTTCTCTTTTTTCTTTTTACGATCTTTCTTCTCTTTTTCCAGCCGTATCATCTCGAGCCGCTGCTCTTCTCTCTCTTCTTCCTGCTTTATTCTTTCTTCTTCTTCTCGTTGAAGTCTCTCCTCTTCCTCTTTGATCTTTTTTAGCGTCTCTTGCATAGCTGCAATCGCTTTTTTAGCAGGACCCTTTTTCGCTTTGTCGTCTACTACCTTCTCGCCTTTCTTTTTCTTTTTTTTCTTATCCCCGATGGTTTCTCCTCCATCCTCCTCTGCGGGTTCCGCGTCAGCTTGCGCATCAGCAGGTGCTTCGGTTGCAACCTCTGAAGGTTCATCAGGAATCGGTGTGGACTCTTTGACATCTGCTTCTTGCTTTTTAGCAGCCTGCTTTTTTAACTTTTCGCGATCCTTTTTCTCTTTTTTTTTTTGAGCAGCCGTTCTGACGGCCGTCTGGTCTTCCTGTTCATCTGCATCATCTTTAGTGGCTTTACCCTCATCCTCCACCGGTCCGAGATTTATGCTGGCGGTGACCTTTTCGGGAGCGGTCATAGGTTTCTTACCGCTGTATTCCATTTCTAATTCAGCGAGAACTTTATCGATATCATCATCGCTGTCGTCTTTTTTCTTCTTTGACTTTTTGCCCTTTTTCCCAACTTGATCTTTGGGATTTTCTTTCGGTGGGGGCTTTTTCCGTACGACCTTGGGTTTCTCTACTTCGGAGGCATCACTCTCTTCACTGTGTTGCTCTGATTCTGAAGATGTCTGATCACCCATCAGAAGAGAAAATCCACCTTTTTTGGCGGCAGGTTTAGATTTGTTCTGAACGCTTTTCTCTTCCATTGAATCATCACCATCGGATTCAGAGTCATCTGCGAAAGTTAACCATCATGATCAGAAATAAATTATAAGATGTCTCTGACATTGAGTAGATGTGATGAATTAAGAACTGTTTTTTTCTAAAACTAAGGTCTAATTCTGCTATAGTAAAATTAATAAATGATTGAAGGGCATTAAAGGTATCGGGAATAACCCTACCTAGATAGAGGCCTAGATAATATATTTGTCAGTTTCAACTTTACCCTGAAAATACTGTTTTGATGAGTTACATAAAATATTGTTGCATACAGACCGTCACTGATGGGCTTTTTTTTAGTTTTTTTTTTGTTGCCGACTTCGAGCTTTTTTAAATTCTGGGTAACTTCGATAACTTTTTCCTCACTCTCAGTCTTTTTTTTGAACGCTTTAACAGGAGCGGGACGGTCCTCATCGTCACTGGAGGAATCGTCATATTTAGACCTGAAGAGAAGTCAATTTTCTTTGGTTATTAAATCAGTCGATTGATAGGATTTCTCCGGAGGAACGCACACATTAACTCTCGGCAATTTCATAGATTAAATAAAAATTAAGGGATTCTGCGACGTCAAACAATATGCGACAAAATCGGAAACGCGATTGACATTTCTCAGTCCGTCCACATATGTATTGAAATACTCACTTAGACTTTCCTTTAATTTTAGATACTGCTTCTTTGGAGCTTTTACCCTTGGGAACCTCAACCTCGACGTCGCTGTCACTGTAAACGTCAACACAATCATCGAATAAGTCAAATCGTAGAATAATTTAAATATATTGAATACATATTGCAGATCTCGAATGCGTACTTGTCGTCTTTGGATCCTTTCTTGACTTTTTTAGATTTACCCATCGTAAAAAAATGAAAGCGCTTTCCTTACGGCGAGTCAATAATACGTCTGACGAGTATTTTTACTATCGAATTCGATATTAAAATTCGTGTCATAACCAAGCACATTTGCCGGATTTCAACTTCAACTTCGCAACATATGTCAAAGTCTCCTAATACGCACACATTGCACAGTGCACGTTCGTACTCACAACCATAGACTTGCTATTATGAATCAATGCAGTTTTTACTATTACTTTACTTAATACATTTTTAACTTATTGATTGAATTGGCATTCACTTGGTAGAACTCCATTATAACACGATGGAAAAAATAGCAATGTATTTTAGTTCTACAAAATTATTTTTAAAAAATATAGTTGACAGCTGTTTCGGCTCACGCCATCGTCAGAACTATGATTAAACTAACATATGCTTATCTATATATAGCTGTGTAGAAAAGGTACACAATACATCTTCTCTTCTGTTTTAACGGCCTAGCTTGTTACTTTCACACAATAAAACTAAATTTTCAAAAATTGTAAATGAAACAAAAGGCGGCTATGACAATAAGTTTACATGTGGGACGGAAGTGGTCATTACGTAAGCAAATCAGACCACGTAATAGGCTGGACTAATGGGGATACTATTACATTAGTTTGTTCGATAAGAATCCTTTGTGATAATTGATGTCTATTGATTTCCAGCTGTTCTAAAGCTGTCATTCTGCGACCCTTACTACAAAGATGCACATTTAGGCGCTGATTTTGAATTTATATTATGTAATTCCTTAATAAAGTGATTAGCGAATTGTGAATCTGTTTTTTGATTGTTGAATGATCTAACATGTTCCTTAGCTCGAGTAGACATACTTCTACCTGTCTGTCCGATATAAACGGATAAACATGAGCCACAGGACATTTTATAAATACCGCTTCTGTCCAGTTTATTAATTTTACCTTTACTATTTTTAAGGTGTCTGCCTAAATTATTGTTGACCTTGAAAGCTACGTTTATTGAGTTATTAATCTCCCTCTCGTCGGGAGATTAAAAACTCAATAAACATAGCTGTATATATATTTTCATAATATATATTTTTCTGAGGATATTTTTTCTCAGTGTATCTTTATATATTTCGTCGATATCCTTTTTGGTATGTTTAAAATAACATACAAATTTCATTGACTATAAATATTTTCTTCAATAATCAGACAATATTGAAGAACTCAGAATATTTCTGTTCGTAGTTATCTTAGCCAATAGTATAAGCTTTGTTCAGACAGGTAGT
This sequence comes from Himalopsyche japonica, assembly GCA_028555115.1. NCBI lineage: Eukaryota > Metazoa > Arthropoda > Insecta > Trichoptera > Rhyacophilidae > Himalopsyche > Himalopsyche japonica. The sequence continues at coordinate 1,784,981 of JAHFWJ010000385.1, forward strand.
AATCACTATTGATGTCTGTAAACAATCAATTGATGGTATCAATCAGTATCAAGGACAATTTTATTGATCGATTTTAGAGTGATTTAGCATTTGCATGGAAGGGGTGGGGGGGATAACATTATAGTGATCACCGCACGATTTCTATCGCCCGTCTGAACAAGCGCTAAAATGTACTGACTATTCTAGGCATATTTCTGCAGTTTACGTATTTATGGTTTGTCCACATGAATTTGACATATTGACGGTGGTCTTTACATAACCCCAAATAGAAATATTTATATAATAAATAGTAAAGTCGTTAACAATGATTAAGACTGTAACCAGACTTGGTGTGAAGATTTCTCAAATAGAATACACATTATCGAATATAAATTATGTCACCATAAGAAATATTTGTCTCAACAGACGCATTCTGATTCCTAGAGCCGTTAGTTGTATTATAAAAAGACACAAAAAGTATGATAAGCCCTACACGTCTTCGTTATTCATACCGGTTCCTGTCAAAACCAACCCCGATGATATAAATATAGGTCTAGAGATGAGCGGTCGTCTGAAAAAGCAGGATTTATTGAAGATTTTAAGTAAGTTCTATCAAAAACCCCAGATCAGGTTGCTATCAGCCGAAAACGGGTTGGACGATCACCTGCTTCATCAAGCATTCGTCTCATTTCGAAAACACTGCCTAGAAAATGACCTTCCATCTGATCTTCACATCATCATAAGCGACATCCTTCAAGGTTTGTTGTATATTTTTACTGAAACGACTGTATGAAAATATGTTAAAGAGATATTTTGTTATTTGTGAATTAGAGTGATATGGTCGAGGATTGACACATTCATTCAGTTTATCGACACAGCTCATTCCTTGAGTTTGGTAATATCTTCTCTGGAGTATGATTTTTATAAATTCTTTGAGGCTGCAGAATTTTTATTGTTTATATGCTACAACCAACTTGTGATGAGTGATGCCAACTTTATACAAATATGACAATGGACGCTGTAGAAAAATTTTAAGGAGTTTCTTTTAACATAATTGTCATGCGCCAATCAGATTATTTAGTATTATGTTTTAAAAAATAAATTTAAATGTTGATGCAGATAAAGTTAGTTCTAGTTATGATGACAATTTATATTAATTTTGACTACTAAGCCAATGAATGAATTAACTGGTAAGTTTATATTCTTACTGACAAGTACTAGACAGAATCGAAATGACATTACAGGTTACGTTACTCTAGGTCAGATAATGTCAGTCAGATGTCAGTAAAACTAGAGCGGAGAGTGGCTGGCAACACTATGAGTGTTAATATTTCTAAGATTTTGGAGAATTTAACTAAGTCTGCTTAGAAAATGTATACATTGACTAGAGATTTTATACATAGACTCAATGTAAACTTTAATTTCGCAAATTTATTTTATTTATCTAGAGTGGCAGTTTTTAAAATAGACTGTTGACATGTTTTATTTTACTTTCAGTTTTGGATGGCGAAAATAAATTGAAACATTAAAATTATGTTAAATTATTACCAAAGGTGATATGAATAAAGAAAATGCATTTTATTGATTGAATTGGCATTCACTTGGTAGAACTCCATTATAACACGGTGAAAAAATAGCAATGTATTTTAGTTCTACAAAATTATTTTTAAAAAATATAGTTGATAGCTATTTCGGCTCACGCCATCGTCAGAACTATGCTTAAACTAACATTTGCTTATCTATATATAGCTGTGCAGAAAAGGTACACAACATCTCCTCTCTCCTTTTCCAACGGCCTAGCTTGTTATTTAAACACAATGACACTAAATTTTCAAAATTCTAAATGAAACAATAGGTGTCTATGACAATAAGATTATGTGTGGGACGGAAGTGGTCCTTCAGGGAGCAAATTAGACCACCCCTTTGTGCAACGGCTTGCCAAGTGGCGATATCATTATAACGATCAAACTAACATAACCGCTTAGCTTGTTATTTAAACACAATGACACTAAATTTTCAAAATTCTAAATGAAACAATAGGTGTCTATGACAATAAGATTATGTGTGGGACGGAAGTGGTCCTTCACGGAGCACATTAGACCACTCCTTTGTGCAACGGCTTGACAAGTGGCGATATTATTATGTTAATTTGATCGTTAAGAATCCTTTGTGATAATTGGTGTCTATTGATTATGAACTATATTTGTTAAAAATAATTTTGTAGAACTAAAATACATTGCTATTTTTTCACCGTGTTAAAATGCATTTTCTAAATATTGCAACCTAAGCTAGTTCTGTATTCAACTGCTAATATGTACTATGGCCATTAATAAAAATTAATTTTATAGGGGCCGGACACATTGATGATCTCTTTCCATATTTTTTGAGACATGCGAGGCTGGCATTTCCGCATTTGGATTGCTTGGATGACCTTAAAAAGATATCAGATCTTCGGACGCCAGCGAGTTGGTGAGAATACTGAAAACTTTTATTGACATATGTATTACTTTGTTATGTCTGAGGTAATGATAGGTGAAATCTGGGTCATTAGTGACAAAATGTATGGAAGTGTGCACAATTTACTTCATTTAAACAGTTGTTAAAGATGCTGGATTGTCACATGTAGGGTAAAAAGACAAGCAGATTTAGGCTCTCAGAAGGGATCCACAGCAAATGATTCAGTCAGATCTAACGTCTCATCATGACTGCTCATGTAACGGGGAACTGTTTGGTATGTTCCCTAATCTCCAACATGAGCGTCCATTTACAAAGCTCTGTATACTGTTTTTCCGAGTTTTTGTCTAGTCCTTATTGCTGAGATGGTAATTGGTAGAATCTGAATATTGAACAATTGAATGCCTGAAGATGCCGAAAGGCGAAACCTGGGTCGTTGGTGACTAAACATGTGGAATCGTACAAAGTTGTAACAATTCAAATTTAATTGGCATTTGGTTAAAAAATTTTACAACTGTATATACTAGACAGTCTATACTGAGCAAAATAGGTCCTGATCACATTATAAATTTGGATTACAGATTGTGTTTCATTCAAAACCTGCCTTTCCATCTACAATGGACTGTGGCAGAAACCCCAACATTTTTGAGCGCAAAACGTTAAACGTTAAACGTTACCAATATCATTTCCTCAACATTTTCTATTATCACAATCTCAAGCTCTCTTTCTGTCTTCTGAAGATTGTCATTGTGTCGATTTCGTTGATTTTGTCAGCCGAAACCTGCAGGTATCCGTCCGCTCGTGCCATGAATAGAAGAGTGATCTTTCACGCCGGGCCGACTAATTCTGGAAAGACTTATCACGCCTTGGAGAGATATCTATCTGCCAAATCTGGGGTTTACTGCGGTCCTCTCAAGCTTCTCGCTACCGAAATATTCCACAAAACTAATATGAGGGTAAAGTTATTTTTTTATATATTACTCTTTAGGAATGATAATACATTTCCCATCCATCGTGCGATCGATAGGACGAAGGAAAAAATAGTTGTGTATTATGAAACGTGAAATATTTTTCTAGTATTTAATAATTTTAGCAGCCGAGTAATCGCATGCGATAAGCGGAAGAATTTATTTATTTATTTGATCCAATTTATTCTGGACTATATAATTATCTAGGCTTAAAAAATCGACTCGGTTTCATAGTATTATTTAAATTCGAAAAATGTTTAAATGTAATATAGCCAACTCTGTAACTTTGAGAGTGACTACTGTTCAATGGAGATTTATTTTTTGGCTTCACGGTGTATAAGATTGAGTTAGTCAAATATTTTGCCTCTCCGTTATGTAGGGTACGCCGTGTGACCTGATCACCGGTGAGGAGCGACGGAACGCTAAGCAGTACAACAATGACAAGCCGGCCGTCGACGCCGATGGGAAATCATTCGAGCCATCCGGTCATGTGGCATGCACCGTAGAAATGACATCACTCACAACCCCGTGTAAGTGTATGATGAATCCGCATTTTTCGAGGAACCAATAAATGCTTTAAATGTTTTTAAAAAGTACTAAACAATAAGTTGTTTCATCTAAGATATAAACTGTCACTTTTCCGATGGAAAGGTATTATATTTAAATAAATTAAAGACAATGTTTAGTCAGTTAATGATGCTTGAGATGAGTGAAATCGTTCCTAATATTTTCTTTAAGTTGTTTCTTTGCGGTTTGGCTCTTCAATTAAATATAGAACCCTCAAACTTACATACTATTCTAATAACAGTTTCATCTGTACGGTGAACCTATAACCTGCGGGTCAAATGCTGACCCACAAAGGCATTTTATGTGACCCACACATTGATTTTTGTAAATAATTTTTTATATCATTGAATAGACCACATGTAATTAATATTATAAAAAATGATGTTTCCCCCCATCTTTCCAAGTCATTCACGGGTTTGTTTTCAAAAAGGTTTAGTGAAATTAGTTGAATTTTATTTAAATACTAGCGTGTACTCTGCATGCGTTGCAATGCCACTCAAAAAAAAGAAACCGCGACTTTATGGAATCGCCTCGTCGGGAGCCTCTTGCCTTTCGATTGGATAAGTCAGACTTGAGGCGAGGCCGGAGCCAATTAGAAACGATAAGCTTAGGTTATGTTTTTCTTACCGAAATTTGACAGTGGCGGCCGTATGTGTTTTTATTTATTGGAGTGCTTTTGGATACACAATGTTTTTTGTTTTTCTATCTGGTGTGTACACAAATAAATCAGAAGGTTTTCCAACACATGAGCAGGCCATATACAGTTGTCCATGTGAGAAGCATGGATTTTCTAAATTTAGTCCACACACTTGTAACGACTGTTCTTGTGCCTTATTGATGGTCATTGCAAAGGCGACTCGCACTGGAAACTACAGACGTTTAAATTCAAATGGCATATCTGTCGGAATCATTGGGATGCGTGGCAACATTACATCTTCTCCTTTAAATTTTCCATTTAAAATTGTAGCTTCAATAATTCATCATTTTTCTTACTGAAAGCCTGGTACCGTTGCAAAGTCGTTAGGAATTTATGTTTCAGAGAAGAATGATAGGGACGCCAATTTTCAATGCTAAAACATGCTGCGGCATGCCTGACAAATCAAGTGAATTCAAGAATTCTGTTGGATAATTGACGGTTTCGTCTTGATCCGTTATAGTATCGATGGACTTATATGTTATGACTTCTCCTGGTATTTTATTTAGTATGCTGAAATTGATTGCATTGACATCCTTGTTTTTGGCTGCTAATATAGCACGTGCACTGAGCCATTGATGATTTTTATGATTGTGTGCAATATTTGGAAAAACTTTGTGAATCAATTCGTCTATGGTTGCGGTTATTTTACAGAAATTTGCTGGCAATGTGATACATTGTGTGGATTCCTCTATTGCCATTTTCCCATTTCCTATATCCAACAATTGTTTTGCGAAACGTTCAGCGGATGCATCATGTTGTAGTTGTACACGCATATTGGTCTTCAAAGTGAATCTATGTACGTATCGCCATAAAACGGATGATTTGAGACATGCATTAAGTTCATCGGCCATTGTTGAACGTGATATAACAGGTAGAGTTTGTCGAAAATCACCAGACAATAAAATGAGTGTGCCACCGAAAAGTTGCCTATTTCCTCTCAAATCTTTTAGTGTGCAATGAAGTGCTTCCGATGATTTTTTGTGTGCCATAGTACATTCATCGCATACAATGATTTTACATGATGTGAGTAGTTTGCCCGTTTAAGAATTTTTGTTGATATTGCATGTTGGTGTCTCAATTATTTGCATATTCAATGGCAGTTTCAGTGCTGAATGCGCTGTTCGGCCATCATCCAAAAGAGTTGCTGTAATTCCAGATGATGCGATTGCTAGTGCAATGTTTTTTCGTGATTGTGTGGCTGCCAAAATGAGTGAAATGAGGAAGGTTTTGCCTGTGCCTCCGGGTGCATCTATGAAATAAAATCTACCACTTTGACTTGTAATTGCATCCATAATTGTGTCATACACTATACGCTGATCTGGAACCAATTTTTGAAGATTCGTTTGAACAAATTTACCCAATTCATCCACATCAAAGCGTGTTTCTCGTTGGAAATCACGATCACGTCAGTCGTTTTCATATTGATTCAGCGCAGCCATACCCAATTGTACCAATGATTTGTTAGCGATTACTAAACATATGCCCTCAATCAATAGCAATGCCTCATTGTTGCAAAGCAAATTGTTGATTAAAAGTAATCGCAAGTAAACGCATTCTGCATTATTTGGTTGAACAGTGTACAGACGGCCTAATGCGTCGGTTGAATATACATTGTAATGTCCTTCAACAGCTTTACCTTGTTTGCGACGTTGAATTTTTTTCTGATGCATTCCATCTGTAGAATGTTGGCACTTCAGAGTAAGGTAGCGTCTTTGCAAACATATCATCCCTACACAATAAGAAAAATGCAGTTAACGTTGTTGGCTGTGGTGACAATGCTCTTACACGTGCATTTTCAATTGTGAAGTACACTCGCTGTCCATTTTCAAGGTGAACTGCCAAATGAGTAACTGGTGGATGCCGTTCATGAATTGGAAATGATAAAATGCGCCATATTGCTTCATTGCTACTAATGTAGCATCCCAGTTGATATTGTTGCAGTTGAATTTCCCACTCCAAAAACTGCCATATCGCTTCCTTTGTTGACATATTTACAAATGTATTTGATGGATTTCACTGAATTACAATACTCGACGTTGATGTGTGCTTTGTACGTTTTCGAGAGAAGCTGTGAATACGGTACAATCCAACGATTATCAACTTCAACCTCATTGTTTCACCCTTTTCTTTCGTGCTTGAGTTGTACTCTGACCTATTACTTTTCGTTTGGGTGACATAATTGATTTCACAGTGAATGTTGTTTTGAAATTCACTTTTGAAAAATAATAAAAAAAAAAAATTGATATATTGAATAAATTCTTTCTATATCACACACGATTTATACGTAATATTTATTTCAATTCGTTCTGTCATGCGACATAAAACCAAAACAAAAAAGTCGGTAAAAAATAGAACATTGAAATACTTTTTTCGAAAATCGAACTTTGTTTCAAAATATTCAGTACCTTACGTAAGTACCTACAGGTGAGTGAATGTGACAGATTTGCGTCGTTCTTGTTTTCGGCGTTGCTATGGATACAATGTGTCATAAATGGCCATTCTGTATTACAATAGTCTTGTATGAAAACATGTTTTTCGTAAATATTCAATTAATTTTTGTAATCAAATCAAATCTGAGTATCCTATCTTTTGCCCGGTAGTCTAAGCAATAATTCGACAAAGTTTTATCGCAATTGGATTAATGGTGTAGGAGTTTATAAAGGACAGACAGACAGACATTCATTTTTATATATATATATAGATGAAATATAATAATACGTAAAGAATTGATCAATTTTGAAAATGAGTAACGTAATTGGTTGACTATTCTATTTACTTCTGTATTTACTATAATTCTTTACTAAAATGATTTATGGCTTTCCACTTTTAGATAGAATACTTTAATATCTTCATTCCCGCCAAAGGAATGTCTTTCCAATAGTGCATGTCGGCAAATGTCAAACTATCTTATTTATGTGTAATGTTCGTGTGGGTTTCTTTGCGTAGAAGTGCTAGCAGTCACCGCATTGTAATCTATATATATGCCAGATTTAATCATAACACTCAAGCAACCGGTCCCGCGTTCGCGCGGATTTCGTCTCGCGCTGCATCTTTACGTCTGCTGGTCGAAGTCATGACACATGTGGAAATTTTTTTTTAATTTACGACTTACAACTGTTTTAACACGGTGAAAAAATAGCAATGTATTTTAGTTCTACAAAATTATTTTTAACAAATATAGTTGATAGCTATTTCGGCTCACGCCATCGTCAGAACTATGCTTAAACTAACATTTGCTTATCTATATATAGCTGTGCAGAAAAGGTACACAACATCTCCTCTCTCCTTTTCCAACGGCCTAGCTTGTTATTTAAACACAATGACACTAATTTTCAAAATTCTAAATGAAACAATAGGTGTCTATGACAATAAGATTATGTGTGGGACGGAAGTGGTCCTTCAGGCAGCAAATTAGACCACCCCTTTGTGCAACGGCTTGGACAAGTGGCGATATTATTATGTTAGTTTGATCGTTAAGAATCCTTTGTGATAATTGGTGTCTATTGATCTCCAGCTGTTCCAAAGCCGTCATTCTTCGACCCTTACTACAAAGATGCAAACATTTAGGAGCTGAGTTTGAATTTATATTATGTGATTCATTAATAATGTGATTAGCGAATTGTGAATCTGTTTTTTTATTGTTGAATGATCTTACATGTTCCTTAGCTCGAGTAGATATACTTCTACCTGTCTGTCCGATATAAACGGATAAACATGAGCCACAGGACATTTTATAAATACCGCTTCTGTCCAGTTTATTGATTTTATCTTTGCTATTCTTAAGATGTCTGCCTAAGTTATTGTTGACCTTAAATCAGATCAAATTTGAGTTTGAGAAACTTCACATATAATAAACACACAATAATGTGTAACATGGTGTAGGATTTCTAAAGAATTTGACATTCCTTTGTGGGTTTATATGAGTTAAAAGATTTTGATTTTTATGAAAAAAATATAATTGAATCATGGATTTGTAGCTTGATAATTTTATTTTTAATTAACTTAATTGTTTTTAAATTACATATATTATACTATACTCTACACAACACTTCTTATTTTATTAAATTCACTCAACTGAGTAAAAAGTTATAAGCATAATTCCTAATGTCGCGAAAAATAGCAAAGTATCGAAAAATGTGCGGTGATAAGCGTTTTTTCTGCGCGAAATGTGCGGTTGCTTCAGTGTTAAAATGTATTCCCATCTATATTATTGCTAAGAGTTGAATAAAATTGTCACCGAAAACTATTCAGTAAACAAACATTTTGTTTAAGGGACTTTATTTTGTACTTGTGAAGTTAAACTTCTTTCTGAGTGGAAATGTTAATTGAAGCATACGGTGAAAGATATTTTGTTAAATGATTCCACAGCACATGGAAATAAGACATTTTCTCTCTTCCGCAGACGAAGTCGCCATCGTGGATGAGGTCCAATTGATGGGAGACAGAGGGAGAGGATGGGCGTGGACGAGAGCCATTTTAGGTTTGACAATGTTCACTATTTACGTCAATTTGATAACTATGTTTTATATGTTTACGATTTTACTATAAAAAAATGTGAAAATGACAACTATGTCACTATGTAATATTTATGGGTTAATTTTTGAGAAATATGCATCGCTATTTTTTACTATACTGATAAATAATAAAAAAGATTTTCTAATGAAATTGTGCAATTTTCCACTAAATACTGTAGGGTGCTTCATAAAACCTGTCGCTGTGTGAGCTTTTAGTTCATTTCGCAAAAATTTTTTAAGATTTTCCAAAAATTTGATAAATGTCATTGAAAGCATTTTTAGACTGATTTAAAAAAAAATCCTTTCCAAATGTCCTTTTTTTCCGTGTTATGAATGCTATGATATATAGACTTTGTGTCATTCATCAGGTTTACAAGCTGAAGAGTTGCACTTGTGCGGAGAGGCGGGCGCCATTCCATTGATTGAAGACATTTGCAATACGACCGGAGAAGACCTAGAAGTATGTTTTGATTTATGTGATTTACTTCTTTTCTTTTTATGAAAACGGTTGTTTATAAATTCCCAAATTTCAGGTGAGAAAATACAAGCGCCTGACAGAACTCCACATCGAAGACAGCGCTTTGGGGTCTTTGGATAATATCAGAGACGGAGATTGCATCGTATGTTTCAGCAAAAATGACATTTATAGCGTATCTCGGGCGATCGAACACAGGTATGATTTTGTGGAACTTCACACATACACTCATTCCTTATAATTCACTTGTTCTTCGTGTCATGTGGAATATTTGAAATGCGATAGGGTAAAAGCTCTCCCACCCGATTGGATAACTGGCCATTAGTCTCTTCTATCTCTATTATCTTTGAAAAAATGACGGTTGAAACAACTGAGTAACTAGCAATTCTCATAGAAAAACTTCCATTAAGATACTTCTGTCGGGAAGCCGTGTGCTCGATATTGGGTGTGAACATGGATATAATTTTAAAAATTTTTTTAGATATTGTCGAAGAGCGCTTGAAAAAATTTCAATATCAAATTGGAACGTTTCGAACTTTATACATTTTCACATGTTTTGTCGGCCGCTACTTGAGTTTGGCTTTTCGATATCTTCAGGTACTCTAGTACACGGAACCATTTGAACAGAAAGTAAGTAAATAGTTTATTAATGATAAATTAAGTAAAAATACTATGAAGCTTCATTGGATATCTGAATTAATTTTGATACCTTCTGATTTGATAATAATGATATCTCACCTTAATTGGAAACTTTCATCATGAATGGTCATAAAATATTATATTGAAATATAATAGGATTCAATTTATCGATTTCTATATGGGTGAATTGAATTGGGGCGGCAAACTGTTCGGGAGTATTCAGGAATAATTGGCAGGCTGCTGTGTAACTTGCATTGTATCGGTCTTAAAGCCAATGCGAGTAAACCTCTGTAAAAATGTGCTCTGCGAGAATGCCTATCTGGGCCCAGACTAACCGTTGACTGTCGTGGAGCGAGTGGACAGCCTCGGGTACCTGGGGATACGCATCACAGGAGATAGCAATCTGTACGAAGAGTCATTCATCTACAATTCATCTTTACAGCAATGAAAAAAAGTAGCATGTCGTGAAGAATATTTACTACAACATAATAATTTTTTTGTGAAAGATTTTTCTTAGGGATATATTTGGCACCCTCCCTCAGGTATTAGGTATAACACTATTGTTGGCCAATGTTAACTCTGAGAATGTAATTTATAACGCCCGATAGTATTTGTTTTATAATAAGATAACAAGTTCAAGCGGGCGTCTTCTATAATTTTCAGAGGCAAAGAAGTGGCCGTCATATACGGAAGCTTACCCCCCGGGACCAAGTTGGCGCAGGCGAACAAGTTTAACGACCCGGAGAGCGCTTGCAAAGTGATGGTTGCCACCGACGCTATCGGCTTGGGAATCAATCTGTGTGTAGTTAATATCTTTAAACTTATACAATTGAAAGTTTTATTTGATTATTTAATTATGTATATAAAATTCTGCAATCTCACACGAGTGAGTTCCTGAAACTCGATTTAAACTAAAACATAAACAAGAATATTTCATACATAATTTTATTCTTAATCCCAGTTTGATATATCTGAGCAAAAATATTCACCTACAACGAGACAAAAGGAGAAATCATTTTGATCTTTTTACTGTGACATTGACGAAGATAATTTTTTTGAACGTTTCATGTGCAGAAGCATAAGAAGAATAATATTCAACTCTCTCATCAAACCAATGATCAATGAAAAAGGTGAAAAAGAAATGGACACATTGTCAGTCTCCCAGGCTCTGCAGATCGCCGGTGAGTATATTTTGACCCGATTTAACTTACGCCTCGTTTCGGAGAGCTGAATAGAAAAAATAATCAGTCTCAGTTATTCATGTTTGTCAACTGATACAACAGGCGCTGTGATGCGTTTCAGCAATTAATTTTGATTTAAATTTACAGGGAGAGCGGGAAGATACGGAAGCGCCTGGGAGACAGGATACGTCACCACGTTTAAACCTGAAGATCTGCCCACGTTGAAGTTTCTCCTGTCTCAATTACCCGCACCCGTGGAACAGGCCGGTCTCCACCCTACCGCGGAGCAGATGGAGCTCTACGCTTTTCATCTGCCGCACTCGACTCTCAGCAGCCTCATGGTTGGAATCAAAACAAATATTACCTGAATGTATAAATCAACTATTCCGTGCAAATTTCAGCTTCCATTCTAAAGATAAATATTTAAGTAGGTGTGCTGAATCGAAATGTGACAATTGAGATGAAATATTTCCACTGATATATAATATACTTCCATAATGTTAGGTTTTAAAATTTTTATCACTTGTATTGTTATAACTCTTCAGGCAGTATATGCCGAGTATGGTTTTCTGTATTTTATTACTGAAGTGGTGGACAATGACTGCACGATTTCTGACCTCGGGAACATTGTAGTCTCGATGATAAAATGCTAACGTTATTATTTTTTGGTGTAAACCTGTAGGAAACATATTAAATTGATTCTTAATTAGAAAAGAAATGACACCTCAATTCAAATAGTGTAATGTATAATATCAAATTGTTTCATTGGCATTTCTGTTTCCTGAACTGTAAACCGTTGATGGATTAGCTGAGATGACTTGTCATTTGTGGATTTAAATTAGTAAAGAAGCAAGCATGTTAAAAACCTCAAGTATGATTGCTTCACGTTTACCCTTTTTGCATAATGTTCCGGCTGTTACTTTTCCTGATAGTGCAATTACTTCAAATGATCTGTTTCTACTGAGTCACAGTCATAAAATTATAATATTATTTTTCTATTCATCTTTCAGGATATCTTCGTTCATCTGTGTACAGTTGACGACTCGCTCTATTTCATGTGCAATACTGAAGCGTTCAAATTTTTAGCTGAAATGATTCAACACGTCCCTCTATCTCTCAGGGCGAGATACGTCTTCTGTTGTGCACCGATCAACCAAAAAGTTCCATTCGTTTGCGCAATGTTTTTAAAGGTGAGGCGTCGAATTTTAACAGATTTTAATCATATGTTGTGTCATAATTTACTTTATCTAGAGTAAGTCAGCTATGATTACAAAGTTCATTTTTGCAGTCTAAATTTGATAGAATTACTCAGTTCCAGCCCGGTCAACACCATGCCTGACCCCAAGCCCAGATAATTTCTTTTCTAAGCGAGCTAAAATATGATTTTCTCTAGAATAGGTCATTATGATTAAGACAAGATTTTTATGACATACTAGCTTTAGCTAGTATATCATAACAGTTTACTGTCGCGTCTTGCTGCAATCTCAGAGTAAGCAAATTCAAGGAAGCTCAATTAACCGTTAATAATGTTAATCGTAAAAATAAAGATTAGAATATACATTGATTTTTTTTTGGGGATGGTATGTCAGAAACCTTTGCGGGAGTGTACTCAAGAAATTTGTTAAGTTTCATATTGATTGGATGAACGGTGTAGTAATGTATAAAGGACAAAAAGACATATATGTTGATTTATATACATTTATAGACAGAGAAGTATTCTGTAGTAACAAATATTAATTTTTATATAAAATGTGCCTCTTGCGATTGAGATGCAGATTGAAATTGTGACATGCTCACACGCACATTTTTGCTGTCTTGTTGGATTTGTTCGTCTGTTCTTTCTGCTCTATTATTTTGCATGTTTGTTTATTTATTCGTTTGACAGCCCAAATGGGCCCGCTTGCGTTTTGCTGGTATTGTTCACTGTAATACACACACACAGATAGATAAAATAAAATAAATCATATGAAACTTTGCACCTGCTATGTTGTGATACATAACAAATGCCGAATGAAATGTCAAAATGATGTGATGACACATGCGTGGGTTGAAATTACAATGAAAGTTCGATGAGGTGGACTTCGCCATCTGTCATAAACAATATAAATAATTTCGTTCTGTTTGAAATACGAACGGTGGTTAAATTTGTTCATACAAAAATACTAAAAACGCAATTAAAAGATGGGACTAGCAGTCTGAAATATACTTTACAACCTATTCTCATACATAACAAATATACACAGAAAAAAATCATGAAAATCAGCCGCCAGAGCATTTCGGAGGAGTTCGACCACAAACACCGTAACACGAGATTTTTAATTGTGATAGATAATAGGTGAATAGTGGCTGTATGAAATCTTTTTCACACTGATTATACCCAAAGTGACCGTCAATCAAAATAATCATTAAACTTCCAAAAATTAATGCCAGTCGAGAGTTCCTAATCATTTGTACATCATTACTGACTTTTACTCGCTGTATACACAATCGAGAGCTCTTTCTGTAGTGTTGAAGTCTGTCTTTAAGGATTCTCTTCTTTCCACATTAGTTGTTCACAATCAAATTCATACGCGAGTGTTATGTAACAATTTATTTTTCATGGCCGTGTTATTGTATAAATAAAAAGATCGTCATTGATATGCTCACCACTTCACGATGTACACGTATACAATAATGAACGTTTTCAATGTCTGTTTGATCAGATGGTGAGACAGTACAGTAGAAACGAACCGCTGACGTGGAGTTGGCTGTGCAACGCCGTCGGATGGCCTCTCGCTCCTCCCAAGACGATCATGGATCTGGTCCACTTGGAGGCTGTTTTCGACGTTTTGGATTTATATTTATGGCTGAGGTGAGATTCAAAGGGAAATTGTAACACATTGTTTGTGGAACACTCCAAATAACATTAATCACTTTAACCCGTTACCTATTGATTCTTATGAATGAGATTTCCAAATATTATTTCAGTAGTGTTGGCATTAACCAAACTTCTGGAGATTACTAGGACAAATTAGGCTATATTTTAATGCAAAAGTTTGACACTGTCAATTTTCTTGGATCAACTCAGAATCTATTTTTACCAATATGAAAGACAGGATGTGTCAAAAACCACAATGTACAAATTGATTAATGTGTAAATTTCAACGTGTTTTGCAGTTAATCTGCGGAAATTTATTTTCAATATTGAAGGAAATTAATTTAAATTTTATATCATTTAATTTCAGTTACCGTTTCGAAGAGCTTTTCCCAGATGCGCGAATCGTCAGAGACATGCAAGGAGAGCTGGATTATATTATACAGCAGGGAATTTTTCAAATCACCAGGTGAATTTATGTCCTAACAAATTTTGGTGACATCCATAAGAATCTGACAAATCGTCACATGCCGGAAGATGATGCATTAATTTGAGTTTGTCGCCGTGTCGATGTCTATTAAAATTTGTTCTATATATTTTTCAAATTGAAAACTAAGGATAAAATAACTAATAGTTCTGACAATGGCTTAAACCAAAACAACCATATAAATTTTAATTGTATATTTTTATCAAGTTAGTGTCAATTTATTCAATAATATATTTATTTGTCTAGTGATCTCGTTTATTAAGCCATTATTAGTTACAAATAAATATATATTATTATTATTAGCAATCGATGTATGTATATATTGTTAACTTTCAGGTTACTGCGTAATTCAGAGAATAATGTGAGCATGAACACTCCGGATGAAGATTCTTTTGAGCGCAATCAAAAGCGATACACTTACAAGAGGGAAATAACCGCCACCGCGACGGCTACAGGGAAATCTCAATCGGACAATGAAGTTTTGAAGCATCTTCAGCGTAAAGGTCGACTCTCCGAACGGCTGGTGGCTCAGGGACTTCTCACACCGAAAATGTTGAAGCAACTGAGAGAGGAAATGACTCCCAACGAACATGACAGGCCCGAAGGCGGCGGCAGAGCCAAGACTCTCAGAAGAAAAAGAAAGTGAAGGAATTTCTCAAAGAAGAGATAAAAGACATCTGTTTTTGGTACGCAGTCTACTTCAGGTTTTGCATTGTCCGCTCTGTATGTATTTCTACACGCCCTGTGATAAATAAATTGTTAATGTGTAATGTGCAATGAGTTTTAGTTCGTATTGTGATCAGTGGTGTCCTTTCTCACATTGCGGCGGATCGATTGAAGAAGGCGGAAGGATGATGAACGGAAACTTTTCAATGATACGTTTCCTTAATATAATAAGAGTTAAAAAATTAAACACGGTGAAAAAATAGCAATGTATTTTAGTTCTACAAAATTTTGTAGAACTAAAATACATTGCTATTTTTTCACCGTGTTATAATGGAGTTCTACCAAGTGAATGCCAATTCAATCAATAAAAAATTAAACCAATTTGTAAAGATCAAAGAATATTTAATGCTTTATTTACATAGTAAAGAAAATATTTAAGGTTATTCGGAAATTAATGTTTTCTTTCTAAAACCACATCAGTTCTATGGACCTATCACCCAATGGTGTATAAACGGGTTTTATTTTTTTAATATCTAGATATTCTCTGCACATGAACAAATATGCCGTATTGTTCTTGTCGCTCTGCTTGTGCGAGATTTATACGTATTGCCTTCATTTTTCCCCAATTTTTTTCCATACAGTCACGGTGGATTTGGAGAATTTGAGTTTCTTTATCATTTTATTAATAGTTTGGGTCGGATTATTTTCAATCTCCGTCTTCATGAAATTTTGAAGGTCTTCCACTTCAAGACTGTTTTCAATATTTAAATGTCACGATCACAATTCAAGTCTTCGACAATTAAGAAGATCTGATATGTCCTCCGATGCATTCCAAATATTTTTTGTTACAATTTTTAAAACTACAATAAATTCTCCCACTTCAATCGGGCGGTTTTAACATGTAATAGAAACATGTGGACACAAAGCAGGCGAAGCCCCGTTAATTGTCCAGACATTAATTTCCCATAAAATAATACATAACTTCTTCTCAATATATATTGATCGAAATTACAAAATATATGTAATTTCCAAATAGTATGCATTTGGATGAAAACAGTATGAGTATTGGTTAGCTGAATTAAAATGTTTTACGAAAATATATTTGAATTATTCATTGCTATGTTTGGACCGGTACACTTAGAGCAGGAGATGACGTTCAAATCCCACACGTTAAACTATTCAGATCAAATTTATAATAATAAGATTTTCTTACGATATAATAATCTAATTCATAAAAATGCTGAACTCTTCGAGTCCGGTGCACTGTGCCTTTCTATGATGAAAAACCTCTTAATATGACTATACTGAGGGAAGAAGAAAATAATAAAATTACGAGTCAGATTAGTTGAGTTGTTTCATTATTAGTCAAACCTAGTGTTAAAGGAATATCCATAAATAACTTAAAATATAAGAACCTTATTCAAAACTGGCCTATGTTAAATCACAAATTTCAAGTCACATCATGAAGGCGAAGGTTTGATGGATATTTGATGGACACCGCCGACGGTACTTCATATTTGACATAATTCAGATGTCTGTCTGTCTGTCTGTCTCAAGGATATATCTGAAATGATCAATGATGACGGAGGCCTTATAATATATTTGAATAAAAAAAGCTCCATCAGCGCAAAGCCAGTTTGCTCGACGGAGATTGTTTGTACAAAAATTAAATGCATAAATTTCCAGTAATTTTCCACATTACATTCTCACACGGCAATGTTGACTTTACTCATTCAGACTTTCAGTAAAAAAATATATTCGTAAGATCCGCAAAAAGAAAATGTCCATCTTGCTCAGATTTCAATCGGAATAATAATACTATAATAAATACGTCTGCAAAGTTTTTTGAAAGTTGAATGTGACAGTAATGCGGCAGGCTTATGATGTTTATATGAGATTTTGTGGAATGCGTCGGACTCTTTTAGATTGATTATAAGATGTCGAAGAAATTCTCATTATTGACTCTGCGAGAATTGAAATCTCCCTCTGTAGTATTCAGGCCAGCAGGAGCCGGGACTGGACGGCTTCCGCCTTCGCGAAGATCGAGTAAGTCATCATCGCCCGTCAGAGTGGATCGGCTCGATCCTGAATCTAAAACTAGGACGTCTCTCGTCGGCGGATCCTCTTCTGTGATTCGTCCCCCCTTTCCGTCGGGTCTTCTTTGACTCTCCAGATCGAACATTTCTATTTCTTCTTCGTCGGATTCAACCGTAGAAGGCAGGCGAGCCAGCTCCAGATTGTCTTCCGCCTCCGAAGAAGTCAGCACTCCGTATTTGAACTGCTGTAGATCTCCTCGATGAGAGTTGTGTCCGGAGTCTCCGTCGCGCTTTCTTTTGCTGTATGAGAAAAAAGATTGTGTTTGAACTTTTCATCGACTCGGTCGCAGGGTCAGGGGCTCCAATCCCGGAATGGAAAAAATATTTGCCATGAATTTGGAAACTTTCAATTCCCTCCATCGTCGGCCAACCCGTAACCCCTGCGGTTATGTGAACAATTTTTATGTTAAATATGCTATTTATTTTTACTGTGTTTTCTAAATAATGTACATATATGTATTGATTGAATTGGCATTTGCTTGGTAGAACTCCATTGTAACACGGTGAAAAAATAGCAATGTATATTAGTTGTACAAAACTATCTAGTTCTGACGAAGGTGTAAGTAGGAATAGCTATCAACTATTTATATTTTAATTTTACAGAACTAAAATACACTGCTATTTTTTCACCGGGTTACACATTTGCATTTTGAATATTTGGTGGCGGGCAGTGTTCTCTTTGAGCTGTGCACATGTCCTCCAACAGTGTGCAAAAACCTTACACGCATTAATTTACATTATATAGTGTTATTTATTGGTATTAAAAAATAGCCGTTTCGCTTACTAATGGTCTATATAACTGTTGTGAAGTGCATAAAAATTTGAATTTCCTTTCAAAGTTTCACAGTCAATATATTTTGCGCACACAGTCTTTCAAGGGGTCTTTAATTTATACAGTCAACTTATCATAAATGGCTTTTTCAATTGTATGGGGGTCGCAGGACACACCGCTTTTATAAAAAGAGGTCACCGCCCGAAAAAGATTGGGAGCCTACAGTCTAGGGATATATAAATAGCAAAAACAAATCATTGTGTAAAATATACCAGTTTATAATACTTTTATCAATTATTATTTACTGTGGCCGCATTAATATCGGCGGTCTTATGAAATTGTCTCGCGGCCGCACCTGTACAAATTGATTTGAAATAGCACATTTGATTTAAAATATCAATATTAACTTTGAAGCTGTCGGTGGCCATACACAAGAACCACTTCTCTAGGTACACATCCATAATTTATTTTTTAAGGCTTTCTTAACATAATTGTGATTATTACTAACGATTAGCTTCACAGTTTATAATCTATATATTCTATTGAGGATGACAGCAGACAATTTAAATAATTAAGTCAGCACACACAGCGCAAAGATAATATTTGATATACCATGACATTGGACAAAAAGAGTTCACCTATATATTTTATATGCCAAATAGGCAAACGAGAAAAGTCCTAGAGATCCAAATACGATAACTCCTCGCGTTTTCGCTCCCGGGTCGGAAGATCTGTCAGGTTCGCTCGGAAGAGTTGAATTTTTGTCTGAACCGTTTTCATCTGACACTGTTGAATTTTTTACCGCAGGATTTTGTACAACATCAGTTCCTGAAAGTCAAACAAAGTAATTAAATATTTAAGTTGGGATATGTAGTGTCAATGAGCACCTACATACGATTATAGTTTGATGAATGTCTGATTGCAAAATTGTTGCGTTTTATAGCGATGATTAAAGAGGGAAAAGCCGAAAGGTTTTCAATTCCAATTACATCGATGTTCACATCAAGTGTGATGTATTGAAATTTAATATTACATTCGGCCGATTCATAACTCAAAATAACCATGTCATAACAAATCTGATACTTCAAATAAGGATTAAAAGCCATCTAATTAATAAAAAATACTTTATTTATATTCTCTATACTCTACTATACTAAGATTATTGAACCGCTTAGACTTAAACATAGCATAAGCCATTCTGCTGCTCTGATTTCCAGCCTTTTTGAAAAATCATGCCAATTTTCTTTAATACGTGACCCCGAGTAATGCAGTGTTCATTATTGCAACGAGTCAATATGAAATGTAAGTAATTAGACAAAGGGAATAAACTTTTTGTATTTCGGCGTCTATTATGAATAGGCCAAATACAGCAATACAAACCCTCCACACAAGTATGAAAAATATGCGATGTGTTTGTGTTTTTCGGGAACGTTTGCTCTAATTTGGAATTTCCAGCTAAAGGGTACACGGCTAAGAAGCTAAAAGAAAAACTTGAGGGAATAAAAAAAGATTTCAGTTTTATTTGTAAAATTTATGGCTCACTGTTATATTTATGATTAATACATTAGTTCCTCATTTTCTTAGAAATCATTCTAAATATTTTAACCCGATCGGCGCAACCGTTTTTCATACAAACAAAATCTGTCTACGTTGCTATTTTTCAAAATGTTCTCTTTCCACATAGAGCTATAAATACAGCAATAAAAAATAATTGGGTTGGCTTTTATGGAAGTAAGATGCATTAGGAATGTTTCACAACATTAAAAAACACAAAGAAATGTCCTATGTTGTTACAATCACCTTAAAAAATATATCCCTAACAAATAACTAACTCGTAAATCGCCATTAAGGTGACGTAACGAAACCACCAATCAAACTCAAATGACCCAGCGCCATTACTGTCACATGTCATGAGTGTCACATTGCAATGCTGCGAGATTGGGGCAAAGTACAGTGCAAAGTTAGATGCAAGTTTAGCACGCAGTTTTAAACTGATATGTTAATTTAGCGGGATCGGAATAAATTTGAAGGGTTCAAAAAATTGATGTTTGAAGCATTTTAACCTAATACTTTTGACAATTTTATGGAGGTGGTAGTATCAGGATGAATTGGGCGATATTTTAAAACCAAAATCAGTCCTATATGCAAAAGATTGCCTGCATTACCGAAGTTTGAATGTTTGCGTCCCAACGTCTGGGGCGCTCGGGTACAGGCCTTGCACATTGCCGTCCCATACGTTAGGGCATTAGCGTGGAATGGATTAAAAGTAGTAATAAATCTTTAGAATTCTAAGGAAATCATAAACAAAATAACTGCCGGTACTGACACTTATAAGAAGAGTTTACAGATTGAGGAGTTCACTTGGGAAACACTAAGAATAGCTACAATATAATAGTAAGGTATAAAAAATGTTTCACTATACACATATAACATCTGAAAGATAGAGGAGTCACAAAAAAACTATACTGATTACGCTAAAAGTGCTCTTCCTATGGCTCTACAGGAGGATTTCGCACAGTTATTATTATTAATGTATCAATGCAGAATATGTTCGTTCAGCAAGTTTGATTACTGTCGTTTCCTAGAATATATGTCTGGGAAATTTTGAATTAGTGGATTGGTTTGTATATTGTTTGTTACTCGGCAGTACAGAACACACTTTGCACCTATACGAGAACCGCCCCTGTTTACAAATATCCAAAAAGGAACAATGAAAAATATAAATATAATTTATAGAAATATATATAAAACACAAACCATCTTCTTGTTTCTTCAATTGTTTTTTTACAGTCTTATTTTTGAGATTGCTTCCGATTTCAGCATTTGTCGAGCGTTCGGCGTCGATGATATCGTCTACACCCGAGCCTAACGCGCGAACGGACAGCGGAGGTGGAACTTCCCGACGCCGGATGAATCGCAGAGACGGCGGACCGCGACCAGAGCCGAGAACCGAAGAATCTCTTCGGCGATCGGCACCCGGCGGTTCCCGCTCTTCGGCGGGTCGCTCTGACTCTCCGCAAAGTGCGAAATTCAACAGGAAAACTACCACAACGAAGAAAATGAATATTCTAGAATGATAAAAATGCATCTGGAATGAAAAACAAAATGTAAAAAACTCAAAAAATGGTTAGCGGTAAAAAAGTAATGCCGCGGTGCCAAATTTGACGTTTCATTTGTCAAAACATGAATCACTATGAAATTAGTCAAGTTGTCAACAGTTGTTTGTGGTGCTGCCAGTGCGATGAAAGAAGTGTGAAAATGTTACATCCCAGGGAGACTAGAACTCGAAATTAGACAATATTTGAAAATGAATCCTTTAATAGCTATAAAATATAATCCTTTTTATTCCTGTAAACAAGCAATTGTCTAAAAACTAAAAAGGGCAAGATTTTGAAATATTTTTTTTATTTTAAATAATAAAACCACATTTTTATTTCCACAATATATTTTTTGATCAGGTCCGGTTTCGCTCATCGCGAGCATTATCAACTGATAGAATACAAACTAATACTATC
Organism: Himalopsyche japonica; assembly: GCA_028555115.1. Lineage (NCBI taxonomy): Eukaryota > Metazoa > Arthropoda > Insecta > Trichoptera > Rhyacophilidae > Himalopsyche > Himalopsyche japonica. Next base: position 1,806,845 of record JAHFWJ010000385.1, read on the forward strand.
GTATTACACTACCATGGGGATTAAGGGCGCGTTTAACGCCCTTCTTTCCCTTTCGTCGCTGGTGTTTTGTGTTTGGTTTTTTTTTTGTGGATCCTCTTATATTTTTTTTTTAAAAAAGCGTTACGCTAGATTTTTTGCATGACGCTCTTTCGATCTCTTTTAGGGCAAGTGACACGCAGGTGGCGTATCACTTGCAACACCAGTTAAACAAAAACATGGATTCTATATAAACCAAAATACATAAAATATACAGTGATTCTATACAATCCAAAAAAAAAAAAGATGACGGTCTCGGCGGCGAAGTATCATGGTCCAAGGGGGTTCCGTTTTCGCTTTCTGCTGCCCGGAGCCATAGACGGACACCAGACAGGTGAGTAGAGGCGAGGGTGATCTGTGTTGATAGAATACAAAGTCAAGTCAAGTAGCATGTTCACTATTGCGGGGGGCCGAGGACACGTTTAGTGCCCTCCTTACCCTTTCGTCTGTGGTATGTTGTGGTTAAAAAAAAAAAAAATTCGCTCAGATCAATTCGAACGGTCCGGGTCAGACGAGCGAAGCTGGAAGATGAAGGTCTCAGTCGTGCGTTGGAGAGGTCTTGGTGTGTGAGCGCCATGTGACGTCTGCTAGTTTTCGCCTCCTGCTGTCTGGAGCCGTAGGCGGTCACCAGGCAGGTGATTAGGGTGGGCTAGTGTGGTCTTTGAGGTGGATGGGAGAGGGTCTAAAGCGGTTTCGGTTTTAAGACATGACGGGGTCTTTCGTAATCGGATGGGGCGTCAATGTCAAACGCTTCTAAGCATGATTTTATTGTCGGATTTGTATGATTTTCACAGTCGCTGTAGAACTTTGTCGATAGTCTCTGGACGTGGTCATGAATGTACTCTATTTTAAGATCGCGGTTGATTGTAGAACCGCGGACGTACCACGGGGCGTCCACGATTGTACGTAGAATCTTGTTTTGCGCTGTTTGCAATTTATCTGTGCGAACTTTTCCCACTTGACCCCATATCGGGGCCGCGTAGGTCATGATCGGCCTGGATATCGCGGTGTAAAGGAGCAGATTGCTTTTTAAGGCGAGTGTGCTCCTTTTGCCTATCATCGGGTATAACCGACCCGTGATTTGGGAGACCTGGCGTATTTTTGCATCGATATGCTTTTTAAAAGTCAGCTTATGGTCGAGCGTGAGTCCCAAGTATTTGACCGACTTGGCCCACTCGATCTCGGTACGTAGCAGTTTTATATTCTGAGTTTTAAGACAATGACGGTTATTTCTCCGGTTGAAATTAACCGCCGTGCTTTTGTCTGGGTGGATTTTTATCCTCCAATCGCGACACCAGGCGGCAATGTTATTGCTCGCTTTTTCTACGAGTAGAGCGGATCTATTTCTATTAGCTGACCGAGCTAATATTGCTGTATCACCGGCGTATTGCACGACGATAGTCTGCGAGGTTGCGCAGGGAATCGGTATGTCATGTGTGTAGAGATTGTACAGTAATGGAGATATCGCACCCCCCTGTGGAACGCCGGCTTGCGGGGTTCGAGGGGTAGAGTATACGCCGTTTAGTTTGACGTAGAATTGTCTATCAGAGAGGTAGGAGTTCAGTAATTTCAGCATCGGGAAGTCAAGTCCGACTTCTGCTAATTTTACTACGAGTCCTTCCTTCCATACCTTATCGAAGGCCTTCTCGATGTCGAGGAACAGTCCCGGCGTGAACTGTTTTCTGCAGAAACCGTCTTTGCAGAAATCAACTACTCGGAGTAGTTGATGGTTGGTGGAGTGACCTGCTCTGAAACCGTGTTGCTCATCGGGGATGAGTTTTTTCTTCAGAGCAGTCTCCTCGAGTCTCGATTTAATGACGCGTTCTAGCAGTTTGCCCATTGACGGGAGCAGACTGATCGGTCTGTAGCTATCGGGGAGTTTAAGGTCCTTGTCCGGTTTGGGAAGTAGTATGACGTTTGCGATTTTCCAGGACTTTGGAAAATATTGGGCCTCTAGACAGGCGTTGAAGATTCGCTTGAGTGTTTCGACCCCCTTCTCGGGAAGGTGTTTGAGCGCTCTGGAATCGATCTCGTCGATGCCTGGGGCTTTTTTGTTTTCAAGTCGTTTAATGCGACTCTCTATCTCTGCCGTTGTTGCGGGTTCGATAGGTGTGTTCTTTAGGGGGGAAGGTGGAGTGTCAGTCCAGTACTTGTCGTATTTCGACTCGACCTGTACCACGCGGTCTCTGAGCGCGTGGTCGGACGGGTCAATCGCGTGGGGAGAGAACTGATTGACGAGGGAGTCTGCGAAGAGCTCCGTTTTGTCTTCCATCGTGTAAACGGGGCCGTTGGGCCCGTGAAGCGGGCGCGCCGGATTGTGGTCACGTCTGAGCAGCCAGTACGGCTCCCCTTTCGCGAGATCTTTGAGGATCGGCCGAGGTCAGATTGGCGTTGAAGGATCACCTTCCGGTGTTCCTTCAACGCCAATCTGACCTCGGCCGCGAGTCGGTTTTTAAGCGTTCTCGCGACCGGGCGTGGTTTTGCCATACCTTTCTGGCTCTGTTTTTGTCCCTTATCCGGTTCTTAATCCGATTGGGTAGGTCTGGTCTGTGCCCGTCCGCGGCGACGGGCGCGGAATGTATTGTATCCGTGAAATAATCAATGGCTCTGTCGATAGAAGACGGGTCCGAAATGTTATCAGGGACTTGTATGTTTTCTTCGATGTGTGTCTCGAAGTCTTCCCAGGACGTCCGGGTCCTGGTTTTTGTCGGTATGTTGGCCAGCGGATCAATTGGGTCCGCAATATACATGAGGACCGGCCTGTGATCCGAATTGAGCTCTTGTACCACAGTGACGCGAGGTGTGTGATAGGAGCCTTTCAAAATGGCAAAGTCTATGATATCCGCGGATCCGGTGGCCGCGTGATAAATGGTGGGCTCGAAGGGAGCTGCTATGGTCGAGAATGTGTCTGTCGCGAATTTGTAAATTAGTTTACCTCGCGCGTTTGTCAGTCTGTTGCTGTTCCAAGCAGAGTGCTTGGCGTTAAAATTGCCCACGAAAACGGTCGCGGTGATTGCGGGGTCTATCAGATTTGCCAGATCTGATTCCGTCAGTTTGCGTTGGTGCGCGCAGTAGACGGAGATTGTTTTGATTTTACCCGATTTTTTTGTATTTAGTACGATCGCGGTTGACTCTATTTGCGATAGAGATGTGCGTGCGGTCGCGGGATAACGCATATATACGATATACGAACAGTGGTCGAGGTTTTTTTTAACAAAAATGGCGGTGCCGCCGCCTTTGCCATTTAACCTGTCATCGCGGTATGTCAGGTAGTTCGGTATGCTAAAACGGTTCGCGGGTTTCAGGTTCGTTTCGCTGACAAGAAAAATGTCAACGTCGTGACTCGAAAGGAACTGTTCAATCTCTAGTTTATCAACAGTTAGCCTTAGGTTTGCGTTTCAAAAAGCTAGCTAGGCAGCTTGGCAATTGGCTAGGACGGATCTTACTCTGTCCAGTTCTGCCAGCATGGCGAGTTCGCGTGGCGAGTAGGGGCTAGAGTGGGGATTGGCGAAGTGGTTGGGAGTCGGAGCGGGGTGGCTCACCTGTCTGGATTTCGCTTTTTTTCTCCTGGGGCATTTGGCGGCAACTTTGGCGTAGCTGTGTTGAGCCTGGTTTGGCTGGTTTTGCGGCTTGTCGTTCGATTGTGTGTTGGTGGTGCGAGTTGTCGTCTTAGTTGTCGTTTGACGGGCGATGGTTGGTCGGGGGGTCGGTTGCGGGGCTGTCGTGGCGGCCGGGGCTTCTATCACTTTCCAGGCTGGCAGGGGCCAGGCGCGGGCTTTGAACGATGCTCTTTTGGAGGCCGGGTTTTTGGGGCATCCCTTGTAATTTGCCGGGTGCGGGCCGGCGCAGTTGGCGCAGGTCACCTGGCCGTCTTCTCTTTTGTGGGAGCAGTCTGTAGATGGATGGGATTTTCCACAGCGAATGCACCTGGGGGGCGCGTGGCATCCGCGGTTGGCGTGCCCGAACTGCTGACAGTTGTGACACTGGCCGGCGGACGTCTTCCTTTTTAGCGACTCCGCTGTGATCTTGAAGTAGATAGAATACAATTTACAAACAAGTCTATTTATACAAACAAAAAATTACTTTGAGTTAAAGGTTTACAAGGTTTACAGGTGTACAAAACCATGGGTTCAAGAACTAGGAAACAATTTACATAAAATCATACAATATTGATACAAATAAAGTAAATTAGTATAAAAATTAAATGTTCACAATCACTTATTAAGAATTACAATTACAATTATGGTAAATCAATAATCCATTAGGAGCTCTGAACAATCAATAAGGAAGTAAGGAGTGGGAAATTTTAATGACGAAAATAACCCACACTTACTACTTAATGGAACAAAATAAATTAATATATATGAGAATTTTAATGATAGTCAATTAAAGAAGAATCGATGAGATGGGAAGATATGGTCAGTCAGGGGCGTTCCAATATTTTCTGTAAAAAAATAAAGTAAAAGGAGGCAATATCATTCGATCTCGTTCTCATATTGACTTTCGATCTGGCAACACTTCTCTTTTGCTACGTAATTACTAAAAACTACAAAAGCCTACATTTCAATGTCCCGTCATGTCTTAAAACTGAAACCGCCTTAGACCCTCTCCCATCCACCTCAAAGACCACTCTAGCCCACCCTAATCACCTGTCTGGTGAACGCCTACGGCTCCGGACAGCAGGAGGCGAAAACTAGCAGACGTCACATGGCGCTCACACACCATGACCTCTCCATCGCACGACTGAGACCTTCATCTTCCAGCTTCGCTCGTCTGACCCGGACCGTTCGAGTTGATCTGAGCGAATTTTTTTTTTTTTTTTTAACCACAACATACCACAGACGAAAGGGTAAGGAGGGCACTAAACGTGTCCTCGGCCCCCCGCAATAGTGAACATGCTACTTGACTTGTATTCTATCATTCCGATTCAAGACCTCGACCGAGTAACAGCTCCCTCGCCTTAGCTCTTTCGAACACTCAGACATCACAATTATACAACCCCGCCATCTTGACCACCAAAAGTGACATTCAGTTTAGTGTCTTTCTTTTGAATTCAAATAAACATTGACTCAAACTATTCTCGTTCTGAAAAATTGATATTCCAACGACTACAGTGCCCTAGTGACATTCAAACCAAAATCAAAACCACAACTACTCAAAACACAATGGCTGCCACGCACCTCGACAACATCTGTCCGCCATCACCAACATCTTGTACCCCGGTCTACCCATACCGAAACAAACGTTGGAGTCGGCGCTAATTACGGTGTTACACATGCTTCTATCATGTATCCCTAAGGTGCAAACCCTCGAAATCCTCGAGAAGTTACACACGTCTCAAGGGGAAAAAAACACAGCCAGACTTCAGCGACCGAGGACGACATCTGCACCATCTCGGATGACGAGAACGACACGCGGTCTCAGCAACTTACGCCTAACTAGACGAGCTACTTATGATATTGTCACTAAAAGTCTCTTTTCTGTAAATACTGAAACTATGACGATTATTAATTAGTTCAATTGTTCAGAGCTCCTAATGGATTATTGATTTACCATAGTTGTATTTGTAATTCTTAATAAGTGATTGTGAACATTTATTTTTTATACTAATTTAATTTATTTGTATCAATATTGTATGATTTTATGTAAATTGTTTCCTAGTTCTTGAACCCATGGTTTTGTACACCTGCTACCTTTAACTCAAATCAATTTTTTGTTTTGTATAAATAGACTTGTTTGTAAATTGTATTCAGTTGTATCAGTTGATAATGCTCGCGATGCGCGAAACCGGTCCTGATCAAAAAATATATTGTGGAAATAAGTACTAAAAAATGTGTTTTCATTACTAAAAAAAAACTTCTCTTTTGTATCGAAAACAGTCGATACGACTCGAAACTCACCAATGCTTGGATCACAAATTATATACTATTTGAAGTGCGACGATATTTATTGCGTGAAATCTGTGTAAATAAATGTGTGTTGCCGCCGCTCTTTTGGTTCAGGATACCCGCTGAAAGCATCACAGGGAAACAAACGTCAGTCAACGATCAATCCAACAGACATTCATAATATTTTGTTTAAAATTTACGTTCGTGAAAACATTAACTTTCAAATTTTCTTTTTACTACTGGCTTTCATTGAATTTATATAATGAAAGAAAATGAAGCATGACTGCTAAAATCTTTATTTTTTTAAATGCATAGCTGAAAAATATGTTTTTGACATTACTCCTTAAGTGACGTCCGATCGTTCTGAAACAAACAGCGTAAGTTTCTGCTCGTCCTTCCGAACAGCAACTTCCGAACATTGAAAGTTACTATAAAATTGAAATCTTATGTCGTATAGACGAAATTACTGACAAGTATCTATACAAATTGACTATCTCCTTTGTAGCCGTGCAGTTTAATCTGAGAAGACGGATGCCACTCTTACGGTTAATCTCAGCAAATTATGTAAACGTGCACCAATCGTCCCGAAACAAACAGCATTAGAAAGAGCTCGTCATTCCGAAGAGTTTGATGTGCAACACGACGTGATTCGAAGAAGGCGTCCCTGAAAAAAACTGGGGAAAATGTTTATCTGTCATAACTCCCTTATACGATGTCCTATCGAGATGAAAGTGTCAAATAAATGTTTTGGCCATAACTCCCCGAAATGAAGTGCGATCGACCTCAAACAAAGAGCATGCGCTTCTGCTAGTCCAAACAGACAGTTTGACGCGCAACACGACGTGTTTTGTGCAGGCATGTCTTAAAACATGTTTGTTGGGCAAAACTCTCTCGAATGACGTTCGATTTTTCCGAAAACAACAGCATTAGATAGAGCTCGTCATTCCAAACAGATTGATGTGCAACATGACGTGATTCGGTGAAGGCGTCCCTGAAAAAATCTAAAAAAACTGAAAAAAAATGTTTTTCCCTCATAACTCCCTTATACGACGTCCTAGCGAGGTGAAAGTGTGAAAAAATGTTTTTGCCATAACTCCCCGAAATGTAGTGCGATCGTGCTCAAACAACGATCATACGCTTCTTCTAGACCAAACGACCAGTTTGACGTGCAACACGACGTGTTTTGTGCAGGCATGTCTGAAAACATGTTTTTTGGGCAAAACTCTCTCGAATGACGTTCGATCGTTCCGAAACAAACAGCATTAGATAGAGCTCGTCATTCCAAAGAGATTGATGTGCAACATGACGTGATTCGGTGAAGGCGTCCCTGAAAAAATAAAAAAAAAACTGAAAAAAATGTTTTTCCCTCATAACTCCCTTATACGACGTCCTAGCGAGGTGAAAGTGTGAAAAAGTGTTTTTGCCAAAACTCCCCGAAATGAAGTGCGATCGGGCTCAAACAAAGATCATACGCCTCTTCTAGTCCAAACGAACAGTTTGACGTGCAACACGACGTGTTTTGTGCAGGCATGTCTGAAAACATGTTTTTTGGGCAAAACTCTCTCGAATGACGTTCGATCGTTCCGAAACAAACAGCATTAGATAGAGCTCGTCATTCCAAAGAGATTGATGTGCAACATGACGTGATTCGGTGAAGGCGTCCCTGAAAAAATCTAAAAAAACTGAAAAAAATGTTTTTCCCTCATAACTCCCTTATACGACGTCCTAGCGAGGTGAAAGTGTGAAAAAATGTTTTTGCCATAACTCCCCGAAATGAAGTGCGATCGTGCTCAAACAACGATCATACGCTTCTTCTAGACCAAACGAACAGTTTGACGTGCAACACGACGTGTTTTGTGCAGGCATGTCTGAAAACATGTTTTTTGGGCAAAACTCTCTCGAATGACGTTCGATCGTTCCGAAACAAACAGCATTAGATAGAGCTCGTCATTCCAAAGAGATTGATGTGCAACATGACGTGATTCGGTGAAGGCGTCCCTGAAAAAATCTAAAAAAACTGAAAAAAAATGTTTTTCCCTCATAACTCCCTTATACGACGTCCTAGCGAGGTGAAAGTGTGAAAAAATGTTTTTGCCATAACTCCCCGAAATGAAGTGCGATCGTGCTCAAACAACGATCATACGCTTCTTCTAGACCAAACGAACAGTTTGACGTGCAACACGACGTGTTTTGTGCAGGCATGTCTGAAAACATGTTTTTTGGGCAAAACTCTCTCGAATGACGTTCGATCGTTCCGAAACAAACAGCATTAGATAGAGCTCGTCATTCCAAAGAGATTGATGTGCAACATGACGTGATTCGGTGAAGGCGTCCCTGAAAAAATCTAAAAAAACTGAAAAAAAATGTTTTTCCCTCATAACTCCCTTATACGACGTCCTAGCGAGGTGAAAGTGTGAAAAAATGTTTTTGCCATAACTCCCCGAAATGAAGTGCGATCGTGCTCAAACAACGATCATACGCTTCTTCTAGACCAAACGAACAGTTTGACGTGCAACACGACGTGTTTTGTGCAGGCATGTCTGAAAACATGTTTTTTGGGCAAAACTCTCTCGAATGACGTTCGATCGTTCCGAAACAAACAGCATTAGATAGAGCTCGTCATTCCAAAGAGATTGATGTGCAACATGACGTGATTCGGTGAAGGCGTCCCTGAAAAAATCTAAAAAAACTGAAAAAAAATGTTTTTCCCTCATAACTCCCTTATACGACGTCCTAGCGAGGTGAAAGTGTGAAAAAATGTTTTTGCCATAACTCCCCGAAATGAAGTGCGATCGTGCTCAAACAACGATCATACGCTTCTTCTAGACCAAACGAACAGTTTGACGTGCAACACGACGTGTTTTGTGCAGGCATGTCTGAAAACATGTTTTTTGGGCAAAACTCTCTCGAATGACGTTCGATCGTTCCGAAACAAACAGCATTAGATAGAGCTCGTCATTCCAAAGAGATTGATGTGCAACATGACGTGATTCGGTGAAGGCGTCCCTGAAAAAATCTAAAAAAACTGAAAAAAAATGTTTTTCCCTCATAACTCCCTTATACGACGTCCTAGCGAGGTGAAAGTGTGAAAAAATGTTTTTGCCATAACTCCCCGAAATGAAGTGCGATCGTGCTCAAACAACGATCATACGCTTCTTCTAGACCAAACGAACAGTTTGACGTGCAACACGACGTGTTTTGTGCAGGCATGTCTGAAAACATGTTTTTTGGGCAAAACTCTCTCGAATGACGTTCGATCGTTCCGAAACAAACAGCATTAGATAGAGCTCGTCATTCCAAAGAGATTGATGTGCAACATGACGTGATTCGGTGAAGGCGTCCCTGAAAAAATCTAAAAAAACTGAAAAAAATGTTTTTCCCTCATAACTCCCTTATACGACGTCCTAGCGAGGTGAAAGTGTGAAAAAATGTTTTTGCCATAACTCCCCGAAATGAAGTGCGATCGTGCTCAAACAACGATCATACGCTTCTTCTAGACCAAACGAACAGTTTGACGTGCAACACGACGTGTTTTGTGCAGGCATGTCTGAAAACATGTTTTTTGGGCAAAACTCTCTCGAATGACGTTCGATCGTTCCGAAACAAACAGCATTAGATAGAGCTCGTCATTCCAAAGAGATTGATGTGCAACATGACGTGATTCGGTGAAGGCGTCCCTGAAAAAATCTAAAAAACTGAAAAAAAATACTTTTCCCTCATAACTCCCTTATACGACGTCCTAGCGAGGTGAAAGTGTGAAAAAATGTTTTTGCCATAACTCCCCGAAATGAAGTGCGATCGTGCTCAAACAACGATCATACGCTTCTTCTAGACCAAACGAACAGTTTGACGTGCAACACGACGTGTTTTGTGCAGGCATGTCTGAAAACATGTTTTTTGGGCAAAACTCTCTCGAATGACGTTCGATCGTTCCGAAACAAACAGCATTAGATAGAGCTCGTCATTCCAAAGAGATTGATGTGCAACATGACGTGATTCGGTGAAGGCGTCCCTGAAAAAATCTAAAAAAACTGAAAAAAAATGTTTTTCCCTCATAACTCCCTTATACGACGTCCTAGCGAGGTGAAAGTGTGAAAAAATGTTTTTGCCATAACTCCCGAAATGAAGTGCGATCGTGCTCAAACAACGATCATACGCTTCTTCTAGACCAAACGAACAGTTTGACGTGAAACACAACGTGTTTTGTGCAGGCATGTCTGAAAACATGTTTTTTGGGCAAAACTCTCTCGAATGACGTTCGATCGTTCCGAAACAAACAGCATTAGATAGAGCTCGTCATTCCAAAGAGATTGATGTGCAACATGACGTGATTCGGTGAAGGCGTCCCTGAAAAAATCTAAAAAAACTGAAAAAAAATGTTTTTCCCTCATAACTCCCTTATACGACGTCCTAGCGAGGTGAAAGTGTGAAAAAATGTTTTTGCCATAACTCCCCGAAATGAAGTGCGATCGTGCTCAAACAACGATCATACGCTTCTTCTAGACCAAACGAACAGTTTGACGTGCAACACGACGTGTTTTGTGCAGGCATGTCTGAAAACATGTTTTTTGGGCAAAACTCTCTCGAATGACGTTCGATCGTTCCGAAACAAACAGCATTAGATAGAGCTCGTCATTCCAAAGAGATTGATGTGCAACATGACGTGATTCGGTGAAGGCGTCCCTGAAAAAATCTAAAAAAACTGAAAAAAAATGTTTTTCCCTCATAACTCCCTTATACGACGTCCTAGCGAGGTGAAAGTGTGAAAAAATGTTTTTGCCATAACTCCCCGAAATGAAGTGCGATCGTGCTCAAACAACGATCATACGCTTCTTCTAGACCAAACGAACAGTTTGACGTGCAACACGACGTGTTTTGTGCAGGCATGTCTGAAAACATGTTTTTTGGGCAAAACTCTCTCGAATGACGTTCGATCGTTCCGAAACAAACAGCATTAGATAGAGCTCGTCATTCCAAAGAGATTGATGTGCAACATGACGTGATTCGGTGAAGGCGTCCCTGAAAAAATCTAAAAAAACTGAAAAAAAATGTTTTTCCCTCATAACTCCCTTATACGACGTCCTAGCGAGGTGAAAGTGTGAAAAAATGTTTTTGCCAAAACTCCCCGAAATGAAGTGCGATCGTTCCGAAACAAACAGCATTAGATAGAGCTCGTCATTCCAAAGAGATTGATGTGCAACATGACGTGATTCAGTGAAGGCGTCCCTGAAAAAATAAAAAAAACTGAAAAAAATGTTTTTCCCTCATAACTCCCTTATACGACGTCCTAGCGAGGTGAAAGTGTGAAAAAAATGTTTTTGCCAAAACTCCCAGAAATGAAGTGCGATCGTTCCGAAACAAACAGCATTAGATAGAGCTCGTCATTCCAAAGAGATTGATGTGCAACATGACGTGATTCGGTGAAGGCGTCCCTGAAAAAAATCTAAAAAAACTGAAAAAAAATGTTTTTCCCTCATATCTCCCTTATACGACGTCTAGCGAGGTGAAAGTGTGAAAAAATGTTTTTGCCATAACTCCCCGAAATGAAGTGCGATCGTGCTCAAACAACGATCATACGCTGCTTCTAGACCAAACGAACAGTTTGACGTGCAACACGACGTGTTTTGTGCAGGCATGTCTGAAAACATGTTTTTTGGGCAAAACTCTCTCTAATGACGTTCGATCGTTCCGAAACAAACAGCATTAGATAGAGCTCGTCATTCCAAAGAGATTGATGTGCAAAATGACGTGATTCGATGAAGGCGTCCCTGAAAAAATCTAAAAAAACTGAAAAAAAATGTTTTTCCCTCATAACTCCCTTATACGACGTCCTAGCGAGGTGAAAGTGTGAAAAAAATGTTTTTGCCAAAACTCCCCGAAATGAAGTGCGATCGTTCCGAAACAAACAGCATTAGATAGGGCTCGTCATTCCAAAGAGATTGATGTGCAACATGACGTGATTCAGTGAAGGCGTCCCTGAAAAAATCTAAAAAAACTGAAAAAAAATGTTTTTCCCTCATAACTCCCTTATACGACGTCCTAGCGAGGTGAAAGTGTGAAAAAATGTTTTTGCCATAACTCCCGGAAATGAAGTGCGATCGTGCTCAAACAACGATCATACGCTTCTTCTAGACCAAACGAACAGTTTGACGTACAACACTACGTGTTTTGTGCAGGCATGTCTGAAAACATGTTTTTTGGGCAAAACTCTCTCGAATGACGTTCGATCGTTCCGAAACAAACAGCATTAGATAGAGCTCGTCATTCCAAAGAGATTGATGTGCAACATGACGTGATTCGGTGAAGGCGTCCCTGAAAAATTTAAAAAACTGAAAAAAATGTTTTTCCCTCATAACTCCCTTATACGACGTCCTAGCGAGGTGAAAGTGTGAAAAAATGTTTTTGCCATAACTCCCCGAAATGAAGTGCGATCGTGCTCAAACAACGATCATACGCTTCTTCTAGACCAAACGAACAGTTTGACGTGCAACACGACGTGTTTTGTGCAGGCATGTCTGAAAACATGTTTTTTGGCAAAACTCTCTCGAATGACGTTCGATCGTTCCGAAACAAACAGCATTAGATAGAGCTCGTCATTCCAAAGAGATTGATGTGCAACATGACGTGATTCGGTGAAGGCGTCCCTGAAAAAATCTAAAAAAACTGAAAAAAAATGTTTTTCCTCATAACTCCCTTATACGACGTCCTAGCGAGGTGAAAGTGTGAAAAAATGTTTTTGCCATAACTCCCCGAAATGAAGTGCGATCGTGCTCAAACAACGATCATACGCTTCTTCTAGACCAAACGAACAGTTTGACGTGCAACACGACGTGTTTTGTGCAGGCATGTCTGAAAACATGTTTTTTGGGCAAAACTCTCTCGAATGACGTTCGATCGTTCCGAAACAAACAGCATTAGATAGAGCTCGTCATTCCAAAGAGATTGATGTGCAACATGACGTGATTCGGTGAAGGCGTCCCTGAAAAAATCTAAAAAAACTGAAAAAAAATGTTTTTCCCTCATAACTCCCTTATACGACGTCCTAGCGAGGTGAAAGTGTGAAAAAATGTTTTTGCCATAACTCCCCGAAATGAAGTGCGATCGTGCTCAAACAACGATCATACGCTTCTTCTAGACCAAACGAACAGTTTGACGTGCAACACGACGTGTTTTGTGCAGGCATGTCTGAAAACATGTTTTTTGGGCAAAACTCTCTCGAATGACGTTCGATCGTTCCGAAACAAACAGCATTAGATAGAGCTCGTCATTCCAAAGAGATTGATGTGCAACATGACGTGATTCGGTGAAGGCGTCCCTGAAAAAATTTAAAAAAAACTGAAAAAAAATGTTTTTCCCTCATAACTCCCTTATACGACGTCCTAGCGAGGTGAAAGTGTGAAAAAATGTTTTTGCCATAACTCCCCGAAATGAAGTGCGATCGTGCTCAAACAACGATCATACGCTTCTTCTAGACCAAACGAACAGTTTGACGTGCAACACGACGTGTTTTGTGCAGGCATGTCTGAAAACATGTTTTTTGGGCAAAACTCTCTCGAATGACGTTCGATCGTTCCGAAACAAACAGCATTAGATAGAGCTCGTCATTCCAAAGAGATTGATGTGCAACATGACGTGATTCGGTGAAGGCGTCCCTGAAAAAATCTAAAAAAACTGAAAAAAAATGTTTTTCCCTCATAACTCCCTTATACGACGTCCTAGCGAGGTGAAAGTGTGAAAAAATGTTTTTGCCATAACTCCCCGAAATGAAGTGCGATCGTGCTCAAACAACGATCATACGCTTCTTCTAGACCAAACGAACAGTTTGACGTGCAACACGACGTGTTTTGTGCAGGCATGTCTGAAAACATGTTTTTTGGGCAAAACTCTCTCGAATGACGTTCGATCGTTCCGAAACAAACAGCATTAGATAGAGCTCGTCATTCCAAAGAGATTGATGTGCAACATGACGTGATTCGGTGAAGGCGTCCCTGAAAAAATCTAAAAAAACTGAAAAAAATGTTTTTCCCTCATAACTCCCTTATACGACGTCCTAGCGAGGTGAAAGTGTGAAAAAATGTTTTTGCCATAACTCCCCGAAATGAAGTGCGATCGTGCTCAAACAACGATCATACGCTTCTTCAAGACCAAACGAACAGTTTGACGTGCAACACGACGTGTTTTGTGCAGGCATGTCTGAAAACATGTTTTTTGGGCAAAACTCTCTCGAATGACGTTCGATCGTTCCGAAACAAACAGCATTAGATAGAGCTCGTCATTCCAAAGAGATTGATGTGCAACATGACGTGATTCGGTGAAGGCGTCCCTGAAAAAAACTGAAACAAAATGTTTTTCCCTCATAACTCCCTTATACGACGTCCTAGCGAGGTGAAAGTGTGAAAAAATGTTTTTGCCATAACTCCCTGAAATGAAGTGCGATCGTGCTCAAACAACGATCATACGCTTCTTCTAGACCAAACGAACAGTTTGACGTGCAACACGACGTGTTTTGTGCAGGCATGTCTGAAACATGTTTTTTGGGCAAAACTCTCTCGAATGACGTTCGATCGTTCCGAAACAAACAGCATTAGATAGAGCTCGTCATTCCAAAGAGATTGATGCGCAACATGACGTGATTCGGTGAAGGCGTCCCTGAAAAAATCTAAAAAAACTGAAAAAAAATGTTTTTCCTCATAACTCCCTTATACGACGTCCTAGCGAGGTGAAAGTGTGAAAAAATGTTTTTGCCATAACTCCCCGAAATGAAGTGCGATCGTGCTCAAACAACGATCATACGCTTCTTCTAGACCAAACGAATAGTTTGACGTGCAA